>JANAVB010011397.1:7271071-7318571 GCA_029216955.1 Iris pallida | reverse complement strand
TTTCAACATTTGAAATCTGAGAATACCTTCACTGTCTCCAGTTTCAATTCCATATGACACACTCTCACATCTCACATTTTCCACACACACATTACACTTTCTATTTCTTTCTTCCCATTTTAATATATGTTGTATAGGTATGTGTACATGTATCTAGTTTCCTACATAGCTATAAGTCATATTGAATGTGTATGATTCCTATATGTAATATAATGTGAAATAGATATTACTATTGGTATACAGATTATATGTGTATATAGATATATAGTGTATTGGCCTATATGTGATATGGCCTATAACCTAGGTACATAGTCTATGGTAGCCTTGTGTGGTCTTGTGTATATAAATATACACATGTGTAGAGTCCTAAAGACTAGTGTATGGTGTATAGTAGCTAGGTTAGACTAGTTAAGCCTAGTTAGCCTTGCTAGACCTAGGTTTGACTTCTTGGTAGACTTAGAGTTGACTTTGACCTAGATTGGCCTAGAAATCATGTAGATTGCATTGTAGCTTTCATTTTTCTTGTATTAAATACATTATAACATGTACTGCTCTATTTAGGACATTGTGACTCCAGTACAGACATCTGATATTTCACTACTCTTTTCAGAGTAGCAGGCGAGTACATTCTCTGATAGTTCTCTCATTTATTTGTCAATTACTGTACTTCAGTTCTAGTTAGCTGTATGTGATTCTCTGTTACAAATACGTATTTCTATTTCTGAATCCATGTATACGACACACATACTTACTCGTCTTACCTCTATTATTCGAATCACCATACGAATCACTATTCGAATCACCCTATTCGTATCTTCATATGTTGGTTGGACTTTTATTCGATTGATGTGTCGGACTTTGGATTCATTTGTATTAGATGGGTGGGGAAATACTTGATTAGACATGTGAACATTCCCACTATTCGAACCACCCCCTGTGAATATATTCGAACGATAGCCATTCCACACTTGGCCAGGTGTGTGATATGCCGGATTTACCCTTAGCCGTTTACATGTCTAACTAAGTATTTTAAAACACACTTGGAGAACTTATTCGAATCATTATTAGAACATCATGTGAATCACTATTCGTATCACCTTATTCGTATCACCTTATTCGATTCACCTTACTAGAATAATGATTAGAATTACATTCGACTCATCTTATATTAGACTCACATTGGGATTACACTCGACTCATATTGTACCATCTGAACTCATTATGTTATTCTAGTTCAGCTAGATTTTTATTTTACAGTCTTCCTTGCTATGTTTCTCTTCTTATTTAGTTACCTTACTTTTCTTGTACCTTAACTGCTCTCTACCTCATTACTCGTACAAACTGCCATATTCATCAATACAACTGTCTATAACTGCTTTATAGTTCTCTGTCATTTACTTGGGTTTACTAGATGAGATGTGCTCGTTCCTGTCCTGACTGGACCTGTTGAAAATTTTACAGATGTTTGCCATGAGGACACGTGCCCTACATGTTACTGCCCAGGAGATGGTTTGGCTACCTTTGGCCCCAACACTCAGGAGTGATCGGGATTTAGTTTAGTAGACTTGCATTTATTTTCATTAGAGCTTGTTGTATAGAATTGAGACTTGAGATGTATTTGAGATTTCAGATGTTGTTATTATTTCAGTATTTACTTTTGTCTTCAATTTCTTAGTTACAATTCTGTGTTTCTTATCGTGCTTAGACTGTGATTGAGTTACACCATATCTTATACTTGTCCTCCATTCGGAGTTGATCATGATGAGTACATTATATACTGCATGAGTTGATGGTTAGTTAGAGACTTAGAACAGCGTTCTACCGCCGACACTGCGGCATAGGCTGGGCGCTGTTACGTACTCGTACCCTCACATTGGGTGCGGGTCGTGACAAGCCCCCCTCCCGCATCCACCCGGCTGGGTGGCAGTAGCCACGAGGTGGATGGGGATGCACGGACACCTAAAAAAAAAAAAAATATATATATATATATATATATATATATATATATATATATATATATATATATATATATATATATATATATGGTGGGGATCAGGTGACACATATAATTGACATCTAAAAAGAATACGCAATTTTATATAGGGTGGGGATCAGGTGACACATATAATTGACATCTAAAAAAATATGCAATCTTAGCCGCACATCATTTGCAATGAATGGTTCCGATTTAAATGCATACCAAATTTACATACATGGAAGTCAAATTTGACATACATGCTAATTAATAGTAGATTGTATTAATTAGTGGAATATTCAATTTGGTAGGTATGATAATTATTACAAATTACTCTATCAAATCTGAACTATTTATTTTAAATGATGTGTGGCTGAGATTACATATTTTTTTAGATGTCAAATTGTACGAATTATATGTATCACATGATCCCCACCCATACATATATATATATATATATATATATATATATATATATATATATATATTTGGAAGAAAGGTAATTGCATTAATAGAAAAAATACTTACAACTCATCCCCGTTAGGGGCTCGGGCATTTGCCATTATTCTAACATCATTCTCTATGTTGTGAAGTATCCCTATAGTAGATGACTCCAGCTGCTCAAATATCCTGTTATTTTGCTTCCGTCATATGTGCTAGACCGCAGCAGCTAATCTCCTCCGTGCTTCATTATACCACTGGATTCCTCTACTTTTCTCCACTATGATACCATCTGCAATTACCTTCCACTCTCGCGTGCCTCCATGTGGCAAATATAACTGTGTATATTGGTTATGCCATATAGAAGAAGATACCAGACACGAGAAAAACAAATGGTTCATCGATTCCTGTGCATTACAACACAAAGTGCACATTTGTGTCGACATCTGTACTCCGAACCGCTGGAGACGGTCCAGAGTGAGTAACCGCCCATACATAACTTGTGTAGACATAGTTGCATTTTAGTTGCAACTCCTTTTGGCCATATTATTTGTGCCATTTCCATCTCCAGATAAGTAACGCGCACCACGTCATAGATAGTCGCATGAGGGAAAGTTCGTTGTCATGTCTTGGTCCAGACCCAATGGTCGCCTTTCTCACTGTCCGCCTCAATCTGCACGTCGCCTATCTCTCGTTGCAGGTTCCTCATGGCTGGGTGTAGCGTCGGCCTCCACGACCCATCTTGGATAATATGGCTGACCCGGAGTCGCCTCCTCCCCCCGAGCTCATATGCAGTCCATCCTATACAGTCGACCAAACTATGATGGGCTATCAACGGATCTAACCACATATCTGTGGATTCACCGTCTTTAATCACTCTGGATATTAGACCCTTCACGCTACCCCAATGAAGCAACAATATTTCCCCCGCATCCATATAGCCCATAAGGAATCTTGGTTGATAAACTTCCATGTCTGCTTCAATCCCATAACGTCTCGTAAAGCACATAAAGATCTCAGACCCACTCCCCCTTCTTTGCGTGGTCTATATAGCATCTCCCAGCCAAAGGCGTGTATGCCTTCTCGCCAAATAAAATTAGCACATAGCTTCTCAATCCGCCAAATGGTCGCCCTTGGGAGCGTGATCGATTGGAGCCAATAATACGTTATGGCATATATAACTGAGCGCACTAACTCTATGCGGCCCCTGAATGATAAACTCTGGGCATGCCATCCATCCAATCTACGTTGTGTGTAGTCGACTAGGCCCCTACATTCGGCCTCTCGAGCATAGTTGACCGATAATGGAACCCCCAAGTATTTTACGGGTAATTCTCCTTTTTCAACTCCAAGGATAGCCACTCGGGCTTCCTTTTCCTGGCAAAGTCGATTGAAGTATACCGTACTCTTGTCCCTGTTTAATTCTAGACCCGTATGCTCCCCAAACTTGTTCATGATAGTCGTCAGTTCCTCTGAACCTCTTCTCGACGGCACCATAAATACTAGTAAGTCATCCGCATAGATAAGGTGCGAGACCTATAGCTGGACCTGCTTACACAACGGGATGATCAACTTCTTATGTACCGCGATGTCCAGAAGGTAAGTAAAGTATTCCATTACTAGGGTGAACAAATATGGAGATAGAGGGTCCCCTTGGCGTAACCCCTTGTTGCTGCCCAAAAAACCATATAGTTGACCTCGTACTAGTACCGAAAAGATCGGAGTAGATATCCACACTCGAACCCTCTCCACCCATGTCTGATCGAAACCCATGGTAGGCATCGGATGGCACACAAACTCCCTGTTAACCGAGTCGTAGGCCTTCCGCAAGTCCAGTTTTAAGCAAGCTTTGTCACCCCCTAGTTTGTTAAAGTTTTGGATCAACTCATGTGCGAGCAGGTTATTGTCAGCTATCGCCTTGCCCTTAACAAATGCTGTTTGGTTCAGAGATACCAACCCCTGCATAATTTTCTCCATCTGCCTACACATCAAGTACGTAATGAGCTTGTATAAAAAGTTGCAGTAGGCTATTGGCTGGAAATCGCTGAGCTGAGTCGCCCCCTCCTTCTTGGGGATCAACGTGAGGAAGGTATGGTTGAGTTCCCTTAGCAGCTTTCCGTTCTCAAAGAAATCTCTGATGATCTCCAGGTAGGGGTGAGCGTCGGTATAATCGATCGGTATTTGGTTAGATTTTTTGATATTTTTTTAAATCGGTATTTAAAAAATCAATACCAATATCGTACCATTTAGAATCGGTTTTTTCGGTTTCGGTTAAATCGGTATTCGGTCGGTTTTTGTTCGGTATCGGTATTTTACCATTTAACATTTGATCAATCAACACACTTAATATGAACCTCTTAACCTAGAAAAATATTTTTTTTACTTTTTTTTGGAAGCATTAAATTTCAAAGCCAAGCCTCTACCAAGCAAGCAATTAATCAAATTTATTAGAATAATATGTAACAAGTCACAAACACCTAAAAAAGAGCTTAAAAGATCAAACACGATCACTAAGTTTAATTCTTAGTATAAGCTTAACTATACTAAAATATATTTCAAAATTATATGAAAACACAAAAATATAAGCTCAAAAGAACAAAACTCAATTCTTAGCATTCTTAACATAACTTCAAGTCCACCAAAATCTATTCTAAGTTCTAACAAACTAATTTCCAACTAAAACAAAGATAAAAATAAAAAAGAGTAATATAAAATTAATCACGAACAACATTCTAACGGAATATTTTTTTTTCTAACGGAATATATATATATATATATATATATATATATATATATATATATATATATATATATATATATATATATATATATATTTTTATATATATATATATATATATATATATATATATATATATATATAATCGGTTCGATTCGGTATTTTCGGTATGGTATTACATTCAAACCGTTACCACTACCATTATACCATATTTTAATCGGTTCGGTAATTCGGTATCGGTACATAATTTCGGTTCGGTTTTTTGGGATATTTTTAATCGGTATTCGGTCAGTTTTTCGGTAGCGGTCGGTATTTGCTCACCCCTATCTCCAGGAATACCTCCTTGATTTCATCCCAATGTACTTTGTAAAACTGACTACCAAATCCATCTGGACCCGGCAATTTGTTCGGGTCTGCAGTTCTGACAATGTCCTCTACTTCCTCCATTGTGATCGGTGCAAGTAGAATGTTGTTCCCCTTGGGTGATACTAGGCACTTACAAATAAGCTCAGGAAAAATAGTTAGGTAATTATTCTGATTATAGTGTTCAGTATAATACCTTGCCGCCTCTGCCTGCAGTGCACTTGCCTCCACAACTTCCTGCTCATCTGGACCATAAAGTTTGGAGATGTGATTGCGGTGCTGTCTCGCGCGAATAACATCATAGAAAAACTTGGTGCTTCTATCTCCATCACGTAGCCACTTACACTTTGCCTTTTGCGCCAGGTCGATTTCCTCCCTCATGCACAAGGAATCGACCTCCTCGCTAAGTTGCTTCTCCATAGTTGTCAGGTCTGAATCAAAAATATTCAACTGGAGGTCCGCCTGGATCCTCCTGAGTTGTTCCTCCTTTGCCGTTAATTGTGAATGTTGCATATCTTTGGCCCACTTCTTCAAGCCCCTCTTGACCTGTTTGAGTTTGTATATCATCCTGAATTGTGGGTTCCCGTCAACGGGGGCTCGGAGCCCATTCATAACGACATCCGAGTACCCCTCCATGCTGTACCATTTGTTGTTATATCTAAATGTTCGAGTCTTCTTGTGGCTACTTGCTGCTAATTGTATACGTAGCGAAGAGTGATCGCTTGTTCCAGCCGGGTGCAGTCGACAACTGCATCAGGGAACTTGGCGAACCATTCCTGGTTGCCCAGTCCTCGATCTAGTAGACAGGCCACTCTTTTGTGTATAACTTTGTTATACCACGACCATATATGACCCGTCCACTCGATCGTCTGAAGGCCAGTACGAAGAAGGAAGCACTGAAAGTCCTGCAATACTCTATCTGGAACTGCACGTCCATCCACCTTCTCGTGGTCGAATAATAGGGCATTGAAGTCGCCCATTAAGACTAGCGAAAGCCTGAGTTGACTCTCCGTAAGGTTGTTTATATAAATGATTTTTCCCACATGTTGTCCATTCTTCGTCTATCATTGTGACCATAGGCCACGCCAAACACAAACGAGAGCCCACCCTTGTTAGAAAAAACAAAAACAATCAATTGTTATGATATATGTATTACCTGCCCGGCCCAGGTCCTGCTGTCCCATCGCACCCAGATCCTCGCCACACCACATACATCAAAATTGTGCGCCTAGATCCAAGGAGCTTGAGTCCTCCTCGATAAGAGTCTAGCCGACTTCATCTTGGTTTCCAATAGAGCAATAATAGTACATTATTCCCTTCTTACCACATCACATATCTCCTTCCATCGCCCCATCGTGCATGCCCCACGTACATTCCATGTCAATAGCGACATTAATTACCTTGGTGGGGCCCCTCGACATTATCAGAGCAGCCATCGGGGGGTTGGCGTGCTCCTTCTGAACTTGTTCCTCCTTATTTCCTATATGTAGTGTCGTATTCACCTCTTCTACAACTGTATCCCTAATGCAAAGTTTGGACCATCTCGGGTTGTCCACGCACAGGTCGGATGTTCCCTGGTTCGGTGTTGCCAAGATGGAGCGGTGGTGGTCGTCTTTGGTGGATATAGCTATTCGCTTTCTACTAGTTGATTCATCGGGCTGCAAATATGTTGTTGCTCCATCTGTGATCTTCATGCGACCATCCTTGCTTTTGCGACCCCTCTAACTCCCGCCTTGTTTCCTTTTGGTAGGGTGACGTCTCGCCTGGTATACGACACTGCGACCCGGCTCGAATTCTTGTACGACGCCCACAAGGTCTACCTCAGACGTTCGCTGATTCTTGTCCATCGCTATAGCTTGCCTCAGACCAATGTCGAGTACCATTTGTCCTCCTGACCGCCAGTGCTCATGAACTCCTAACCACCGGGACGTTGTTCTCTCGTGTCACCTTGGTCCAGTACAACCACCAACGAGAACACCCCTGTGACAATCCCAGACTGAGTTGCCTCCGCGAAACTAGTGTTGGTTCGCTCCTCCTCCATCACATTAGTTTCCTCATCATTAATGAGAGCGGTGCCTCCGATTACCTTGTTAGGATCAATCCCAGATGGTTGTCCAGGGGTAGTTGTTGACGTACCCTCGCCCAGAGGACATTCCCGAAGGGAGTGTCCGAAGCAGTTATAGTGACGACAAACCAGTGGCACCCATTCGTACTCAACCTTCTGTCGATAAACATCTCCGGAAGGAACTTTGTACTCTATGAATGAAGGAAGTTCTTTACCTGCTACAAAATCAACAAAAACTCTCGCGTATCCGATCCTAGCTCGATAAGTAGTGGGGTCATCTGCTTTAATTGGTATACCAATTACGCTAACAAGCTTTATTATCATGGGAACGCTCCAATAGTTGGCCGGCAACTCTGGCAATCTGACCCAGATGGGGACCGAGTGAAGGACTTCTCGCTCACATTATGAAGTTGGCGTCCACTCTTTCATAATAATGAGCCGTCCGTCGAAAGTTCATGGTCCACCTTGCAAGATTCTTTCCATATCTTCTTGCATCCCAAACCGTACGAAATAGAAACCATTCTCCTACGAGAAAAACTCCATACTCCCTTTGGGATGCCAGACGCGTGTGGCATACATGCGTATTTGTCGTAAAAGGGTTTGTTTCCAAGGACGTATAGGACGATCGAGTTATGCCAATAGTCTGTTGTCTCCGCTAAATCTTCCTCAGTGATCTATGCCCTATACGCCGTACCCACTTTCTTCGGCGGGACGTATCGCATTTGATTTGGTGCATTACCAACCCCAGCACATAGCGTGTCGACAAAAGACTTCGAGGGCGTATCATCGGTCATTGGTTGTTTTTTTTCTCTATCGCCGACCATCTCTGTGGTTGAGGCCAGCCTTGTCCCGTCGAGTTCATCTGTGGGCCATCTCGTCTCGCCGTCCCTGTTGCCAGATTCGGCCCTCCTAATTGTTGTCTTCCCATTGTCGCATTTCTAGCCCGTCCCCCTTGCCCTTCAAATGCGCGGCCAGGAGGGACTCTCATAGTCGCCCGGTGACTTGGGTTCAGCGGGCTACCATCGACTCTTTGCTGAGGCGCTTCCGCACCACAGTCGTCCAACCTCCTCCGTCTTCCAAACCTCCTTATACCTCCCGAATTAGGGTTCGTGTCACTCCCCGTTCTCGGAATGCGTATTTTTATACGTATACCACTTGCCCGATTTTATTTAGTATCTGTCATGCATTTATTTTATATTTAATTCTTTTAATTTCATGCTAATTATTTTTCTGTATTTTATTTTCTGCTTTTTCTTGGCTCTTGGTTCATTTCGGTGGTGGAGATCCACTTGACCTTGATATGAAAGTTCTTCTTTCATTCTCTCTCTTCATTCATTCACATTTACTTCTCCACCAAACCCTAACCCACTTGTGAGAGGCAAGTACATCTTGTACACCATAAGGGATTTTATGCATCCCTATTTATTTTTAGTCTATGTTGTTCATCTTCTCATCCTCTACAAGTTTAGGTCTTGAAGTTCTTGATTTCCATGGATGGTTGGGTGTAGATCTAAGTTTTAAGTTTTAGTTTTCGTATGGATTTTATGGTTTTGATCTATCAAACTCTATTGTTTTCGAAAATAAGTGGTTTCATGTTGTAGAAAATTTAATTCTACTGAAGTTTGGCTTTTGAAAAGTTAGATTCCGATTTATTTTGAGAAAGTTATGGCCAAAACAATTTTGGTCAAACTTTTATGTTCATTTGCAGCATGAACCACATGTCGCAGTAGCCGCATATGATGCCGCGAATGAGCCGCATGAGCTGTATGTCGCAGTTGAGCCGCATATGGTGTCGCGGTTGGGCCGCATAGGCCGTATGTCGCAGTTGAGCCGCATGGGGCACATGTCGCAGTTGAGCCGCATATGGTGTCGCGGTTGGGCCGCATAGGCCGTATGTCGCAGTTGAGCCGCATATGGTGTCGCAGTAGGGCCGCATGAGCCGCATGTCGTAGTAGGTCCGCATGCATGTCGCAGAATAGGCCGCATATGCCTATTTTGGTTGTTTCTGACTGTTATATGTCCTATTTTGACTGAATTATGGCTAGAATTTCTTTCAACTCCCAACATAAAAGTTGTAGATATTTTTCTTGGCTTCAAGAATGTGTTACCAACTATTTTATGCTAGTTATAGACTCGACCATGCTTAATACTAATTTGACTTTCATACCTCGTCACGAATTGACCCCGACTGTTACTTTGACTAATAATTGATCATGCGTTCCTAGTTAGAACTAAGAGACTGGCTAGTCGTCTTATTGAATTGAATGAATGAGACACGTTCATATTAATTATGAACTATTGTAATCGACTGGCTGATCCCGAATATTGACATACAGGCACATGCAGGCTTCAATTTATTTATTTAATTATTTATTTATTTTACAAAAGCAGCATGTGTACTTTATGGTCAAGGCATGATTACTTCATGGTTAGTTCTGATTGTTGTATTACGCTATGTAAGACCTGCAACCTAACCGTACTGGTATCGTTGTAGAGTTGTGCATATCGTACCCCGTACGAAAGTACTCATTTGAATGACCATGACCCACGGCATGGGATTTTACTTAACGTAGAGACTATTAAGTTAAATAAAATAATGATTGCATGGAAAGAATGGATTCCCGAGTTCTTACATGGCAGCCCTCTTGGGACTAGTAGTGCCCGACAGGCCGGCTGGTCCCCACAGATACTGCAAATCTGCCACACGGGCAGGGAGCGGTATCTGGTTATATTATCTATTGTATATTGTATATTGATGACGGGCGTCCTGCTGGGACTCGTCTAATTCATGATTGGCACAATTGATTGACTGGGTAAACTAGCCTTGCTTGCACATAGTAAGAACTGAGGAATCCCTATTGCATAATTCTAGGATAACTTGGAACTCACAGTAGCAAGCCGTAGTAGTTGAATGGTCGTTTAAATTAATTTGTTTGTGTACTGTATGTCCTCTGTTACCTAACTGAGATGATCAGAATGTCAGGACATGACGTGCTAACTTCTGTCCTTATTTGGTTGGGAGGTTGGTTCGAAGTGTCGTGATACTATGTGAATCCCAGTGGAAAGCAGAGATCTATTTATCATATTTTCTCATTACTGGTTTTAATCCCCCATATCGTGCTTCCTTGCGGTACTTGCTGTTAGAGGTATAACCTCTCTGGTTTTGCATGGCCAGATTTAGAGCCGGTCCCCGAGGATCCAGCTTACTTCTACCTCCACGATGGTCAACACTAGAGGGATGATCGCAGGAGGGCTCGAGTGGATTTTCTTACTTCCTCGCTCGTTTTGTTAAATACTTTATACTTTGTCGTTTGGCACCGACATGTTAGTCGGATTATCTTGTACCTACTTTTGCATAATTGTAACTAAGTCAGGCTGCAGCTGATAACAATTGTGTATACTGACTACATCATCTGGCTGTATTTTGTAAAGCCAGATATCAAAAATATTTTGACTGAGCGTTTGGGACGCCTTACTGCTTTATCTTACATGTTCTCTATTTTCTGTTTCTTGTTTGAATGATTGAGACAATAGATGTGAAGTGACCATTGGGAGACTTTCATGTAGTATGCACCCCCTCGTCTTGTTAGACAGCATTGATTGTATTATACGGTATTCATCTACCCGTAATACGTAGCTGGCTGAGTCATTCCCCCGCTCTCCAGTATTCTGGTTCTGGGGCGTGACAAGGTTTTAGTGGTGGCCCATGCAGGTCTGGTTTCAGACTTGTGGGGTGTTTTAATTTATAGGATGTCTCAATCACACATGTTTCCCCTTGATCTCATGATTCGTTACTCTCGACTCTAGCTTGACATTCCGGTATCCTTTGACTTCATTGATCTTTCCAGTCCGATCGTTTGATTGTTCTCTTGTCCCTTTTCTTAGGGGCACCTCGTCCGCATCTGTCAGGACTGGACAACAACAACAAGGGCAACACGGACAACCTGACCATGTTGGTCAGCAACAAGGGCCGGTACTAACTCAAGAGACCATCCAAGAAGAAGTAATAGTGGAAGCAGCAACTGGACCACAGTATCTGGATGTTCCACCACCACCAACAGTTCCACCTACCCCTGTGGAAGTAGACACACCGGCCCTTCTGGAGATCATGAGAGGAATGATGGCTACTCAGCAACACCAGATGTTAGCCCAGCAGCACATGTACGCTCAGTTGCAGGAGCAAAACGTACTACTCAACGAAGGGTTGCAGATGGCATTGGAAAGAGGGACGAGGCCAGATTCAGGAGCATCAGCCATGTTTTGCAAGTACAACCCCCGTCGTTTCGAGGGCACGGAAGATGCCATCTCAGCAGATGCATGGCTTAAGGATATTGAGGCTATTCTAACAGCAGCTAAGGTGCCGCCAGAAGAACATGTGGATCAAGTGAAGTTGTTACTTCAGGATCTCGCACGTGATTGGTGGGAATCAGAGGAAGTAGGTATCAGACGTCCTGTTGCTTGGGATGATTTTACAGCAAGATTCAAGACGAAGTACTATGGAGTTGTGGCACAGTTTGAGCTACAACAGAAGTTTATCAACCTCAAGCAGGCCGGCAAGACGGTAGATGCTTATGCAGCGGAGTTCTGCAGATTGAGCAGGTTCGCCCCAGAGATGGTAGTAACGGAGCGCCAGAGGGCGATGAGGTTCCAGCAAGGGTTTCATCTTGAGCTCTTGCAATTGATAGAGGGGCACAACTATCAGACTTTCGATGAAGTGTTAACGGCAACCCGAAGGCATGAGATCACCATTCAGAGGATCACGGCAAGGACTGGGGGTCAGAAGAGATCTCACAGTCAGATTAAAGGGGGAGAGGGAGCAGCGCCCCGGACAACAGCACCACCCCCTGGCATTCGTATCCACGATGTGGCGATACGAGGGCCAGCACCACCATCCAGGCAGCAACAACAGCAACAGAGGAAGAACCAGCAACCCCCGACGGACTGTACTTATTGTGGAAAGATAGGGCACACTAGAGATGTGTGTCGGATATTGGACGGACTGTGTTTGATATGTGGAAATCCAGATCATCGGGTTACCACATGTCCCATAAATTCAAGGTCAGGAGGACCAGTGCAGCAGTTTTCTGCTCTGCCAGCACCAGGGGCAGGACAGTATCGAGGACCAGCAGTGGCAGTGAGACCATTGGCCCAGCGTCCGTTAATACCGCAAGCTCAGATGTTTCGGCAGCAGGGACCGTCGATGCAATAGCACCAGCATAGACCACCCCAGCATCATTAGGGAAGGGGCCAGCAGCAGCACCAGGCTAGGCCACAGCATGGGAACCAACAAGGAGGTCGAGGGCAGGCATTCACTCTGTCCTTGGAGGAGGCATTAGCATCGGGAGATGTTATGGCAGGTAACATTCTCGTCGCCTCATATCCCGCAGTAGCATTGTTTGATTCAGGGGCATCACACTCATTTATATCTGCACAATTTGTGACACGGCTAGGAATGGAGTTCGAGGCATTGCCAGGGAGGTTGAATATACTCACTGGCAATGGGTTCGTAGGAGTTAGTAGAGTTATTATAGCGTGTAGCGTTATAGTTTGCGGGCATTCCTTACCCGCCCAGTTGATAGAATTTCCTGTTAGAAATTTCGACGTTATCTTAGGCATGGACTGGCTGAAAGACAGTCATGCGACAATAGATTATCGTAGAGGGAGTGTATCTTTTGATATTCCAGGCATGAAGAGGTTCACCTTATTCAGATCAGTGGCAACTCAACAAGAGCAGGAAGTAGTGACGACAATGGAAGAAGTTCAAATTCCGAAGGTAGTTGAAGAGTTTCTAGACGTATTTCCTGAAGAACTTCCAGGTCTACCTCCGGTTAGGGATATTGAGTTCAGTATAGAATTGGCACCTGGAACTAAACCGATATCAGATCGAGTTTACAGAATGGCGGATTCAGAGCAGACCAAGGTATATCAGCACATAGAGGAACTGAAGGAGAAGAAGTTCATCCAAGCTTGCATATAGCTATGGGCAGCACCAGTGGTACTTGTAGGAAAAAAGGATGGATCATCCAGATTGTGCATTGATTACAGGAAGCTTAACGCGGCAACAGTAAAGAACAAGTACCCATTACCCAGGATCGACGACTTATTTGATCAGTTGAGCAGGGCTAGAGTTTTCTCCAAGATAGATCTTCGTTCAGGGTATCATCAAGTGAGGGTTCGGAAGGAGGATATTCCCAAGACAGCATTCAGGTCGAAGTATGGGCATTATGAATTCTTGGTAATATCGTTTGGTTTGACCAATGCTCCAGCAATATTTATGGACTTGATGAACCGCATCTTTATGCCATACCTAGATCAGTTTGTCGTGGTGTTTCTCGTTGACATTCTTGTGTACTCTGCCAGTGAAGAGGAGCATGAAGACCACCACAGGACAGTATTACAGGTTCTGAGGGAGAACCAGTTGTATGCCAAGCTCAGCAAGTGTGAGTTCTAGACGGATCATATTTCATTTTTGGGTCATATCATATCAGGAGCTGGAGTAGCAGTAGATCCCAAGAAGGTAGAAGCAGTAGAGAGCTGGCCAGTACCCAAGACCGTAGCTGATGTACGGAGTTTCTTGGGATTGGCAGGATATTACAGGAGATTCGTATCGGATTTTGCAAGACTTTCAGCACCCATGACCCGCTTGACACAGAAGGATGTGCCATTCGTCTGGTCGGCAGAGTGCCAGGCATCATTTGAGACCTTGAAGCAGAAGTTGATATCAGCGCCTATTCTTACATTGCCAGTTGGACCCGGAGGTTTTACAGTATATTGTGATGCGTCAGGTAAAGGACTTGGATGTGTCCTCATGCAGCATGGAAAGGTGATAGCGTATGCATCTAGGCAGCTTCGGGACCACGAAAAGAATTACCCAACTCATGACTTGGAGTTGGCGGCAGTAGTATTTGCTTTGAAGCTATGGAGGCATTACTTATATGGTGATCGAGTGGATATGTACACGGACCATAAAAGTCTGAAGTACATCTTTACTCAGAAGGAACTGAACATGAAACAGAGAAGATGGTTGGAGTTGATCAAGGATTATGACGTGGAGCTTCAGTATCATCCAGGCAAGGCTAATGTGGTAGCAAACGCTCTTAGCAGGAGAGGCGGCGCATTTATGTTGACAACACAGAAGCACATTTTAGAAGACCTTCAGGAGATGGGCATTGAGGTTATACTTCCTAGTGATGTAGGAATTCTGGCGAGTCTACGAGTTCAATCCGACTTGGTAGATAGGATCAAGGCAGCTCAGGCACAGGACCCAAGGATTCAGAAGCTTAGGGTAGAATGTGAGTCAGGGCTCAGGAAGGAGATGCAAATCCATGAAGACGGTACGCTTAGGTTTGGATCACGTCTATGTGTGCCTAGTAGAGATATCAGACAGGAGGTTATGACAGAAGCTCACAGTTCTCAGTATTCTGTACACCCTGGAGGGACCAAGATGTACCAAGATATCAAGCAGCACTTCTGGTGGAACGGGATAAAGAGGAAGATAGCTAGATTCGTTTCCCGTTGCTTGGTATGTCAGCAAGTGAAGGTAGAACAGCAGAGGCCAGCTGGGTTATTACAGCCACTTCCTATCCCGAAATGGAAGTGGGAGCACATCACAATAGACTTTTTGACCGGTTTACCGAGATCACCAAGTGGTAAAGATGCTATTTGGGTGATAGTAGATCGGCTTACAAAGGTGGCACACTTTCTTCCTTTCAGAGTAGGGCAATCTACAGAAAAGTTGGCAGAGTTGTATATGCAACAGATAGTCAGGCAGCATGGAGTCCCTGTTAGTATTGTGTCCGACAGAGATACCTATTTTACATCTTATTTTTGGAAGAGCTTACATCATAGTCTGGGCACCAAGTTAAGATTTAGCACGACTTACCATCCACAGACGGACGGGCAATCAGAAAGAACAATTCAGACTTTAGAAGATATGTTGCGAGCTTGCACCCTAGATTTTGGAGGATCTTGGGAGAGCTACCTGCACTTAGTCGAATTCTCATACAACAACAGTTATCAAGCCAGTATCCAGATGGTGCCATTCGAAGCTCTATATGGTAAGAAGTGTAGATCGCCACTAGCATGGGATGATATCGGGGAGAGGAAGATGTTAGGCCCAGAAATGATTGTTCAGACAGTTGAATTGGTCAAGGGAATTAGAGAGCGACTTCGAGTTGCACAGGACCGGCATCGTCATTGGGCGGACCAGCATCGTAGACCGCTAGAGTTTTCTGTTGGGGACCACGTGTTCTTGCGAATCTCACCTACCCGTGGGGTCATTAGATGTGGCGTTCGCGGGAAGTTGAGTCCGCGATACGTAGGACCATTCGTTATCCTTGATAGGGTACGCGATGTTGCTTATCATTTATCCCTTCCACCTTCGTTTCGAGAGGTGCATGACGTGTTTCATGTATCTCAATTGCGAAGGTATGTATCGGACCCCAGCCATATCCTTGATCATTCTGAGTTGGTTGTTGGTACCAACTTGTCTTACGAGGAGCAGCCGGTGTCCATTTTGGACCGGAGAGAGAAGATACTCAAGAACCGAACAATTAGCCTTGTCCGGGTTGCTTGGGGTCATCACTCATTAGGAGAGTCAACGTGGGAACGTGAGGATGATATCCGATCACGGTATCCACATCTGTTTGACTCACAAGATATATTTCTTCCCGTGTACCTTGATTGCCTTAACCCCTCATGCTTGTCACCTCATAGATAGAATTACTCGATATCATAGATTGTTAATATAGATATGTTATCTGCTAGTTAAACATTGAAGAATGATTGTTTGCTCAAGTTTCTTGTACCTAGATCAGCTCAATTTTTTCTATCCTGCTTGGATTTGAAATTCCGAGGACGGAATTTATCTAAGGTGGGTAGAGATGTTACTCCCCGTTCCCGGAATGCGTATTTTTATACGTATACCGCTTGCCCGAATTTATTTAGTATCTGTCATGCATTTATTTTATATTTAATTCTTTTAATTTCATGCTAATTATTTTTCTGTATTTTATTTTCTGCTTTTTCTTGGCTCTTGGTTCATTTCAGTTCATGGTAAACCAACTTGGTTCGGTTTGGTTCAACATGGAAAGGAATGGATGGCTTGGATTTGGTGGAGAGAATGAATGGTGGAGATCCACTTGACCTTGATATAAAAGTTCTTCTTTCATTCTCTCCCTTCATTCATTCACATTTACTTCTCCACCAAATCCTAACCCACTTGTGAGAGGCAAGTACATCTTGCACACCATAAGGGATTTCATGCATCCCCATTTATTTTTAGTCTATGTTGTTCATCTTCTCATCCTCTACAAGTTTAGGTCTTGAAGTTCTTGATTTCCATGGATGGTTGGGTGTAGATCTAAGTTTTAAGTTTTAGTTTTAGTATGGATTTTATGGTTTTGATCTATTAAACTCTGTTGTTTTCGAAAATAAGTGGTTCCAGGTTGTAGAGAATTTAATTCTACTGAAGTTTGGCTTTTGAAAAGTTAGATTCCGATTTATTTTGAGAAAGTTATGGCCAAAACAATTTTGGTCAAACTTCTATGTTCATCTGCAGCATGAACCACATGTCGCAGTAGCCGCATATGATGCCGCGAATGAGCCACATGAGCTGTATGTCGCAGTTGAGCCGCATATGGTGTCGCGGTTGGGCCGCATAGGCCGTATGTCGCAGTTGAGCCGCATATGGTGCCGCGAATGAGCCGCATGGGACACATGTCGCAGTTGAGCCGCATATGGTGTTGCGGTTGGGCCGCATAGGCCGTATGTCGCATTTGAGCCGCATATGGTGTCGCAGTAGGGACGCATGTCGCAGTAGGTCCGCATGCATGTCGCAGAATAGGCCGCATATGCCTATTTTGGTTGTTTCTGACTGTTATATGTCCTATTTTGACTGAATTATGGCTAGAATTTCTTTCAACTCCCAACATGAAAGTTGTAGATATTTTTCTTGGCTTCAAGAATGTGTTACCAACTATTTTATGCTAGTTATAGACTCGACCATGCTTACTACTAATTTGACTTTCATGCCTCGTCAGGAATTGACCCCGACTGTTACTTTGACTAATAATTGATCATGCGTTCCTAGTTGGAACTAAGAGACTGGCTAGTCGTCTTATTGAATTGAATGAATGAGACACGTTCATATTAATTATGAACTATTGTAATCGACTGGCTGATCCCGAATATTGACATACAGGCACATGCAGGCTTCAATTTATTTATTTATTTATTTATTTATTTTGCAAAAGCAGCATGTGTACTTTATGGTCAAGGCATGATTACTCCGTGGTTAGTTCTGATTGTTGCATTACGCTATGTAAGACCTGCAACCTAATCGTACTGGTATCGTTGTAGAGTTGTACATATCGTACCCCGTACGAAAGTACTCATTTGAATGACCATAACCCACGACATGGGATTTTACTTAACGTAGAGACTATTAAGTTAAATAAAATAATGATTGCATGGAGAGAATAGATTCCCGAGTTCTTACATGGCAGCCCTCTTGGGACTAGTAGTGCCCGACGGGCCGGCTGGTCCCCACAGATACTGCAAATCTGCCACACGGGCAGGGAGCGGTATCTGGTTATATTATCAATTGTATATTGTATATTGATGACGGGCGTCCTGCTGGGACTCGTCTAATTCATGATTGGTGCAATTGATTGACTAGGTAAACTAGCCTTGCTTGCACATAGTAAGAACTGAGGAATCCCTATTGCATAATTTCAGGATAACTTGGAACTCATAGTAGCAAGCCGTAGTAGTTGAATGGCCGTTTAAATTAATTTGTTTGTGTACTGTATGTCCTCTGTTACCTAACTGAGATGATCAGAATGTCAGGACATGACGTGCTAACTTCTGTCCTTGTTTGGTTGGGAGGTTGGTTCGAAGTGTCGTGATACTATGTGAATCCCAGTAGAAAGCAGAGATCTATTTATCATATTTTCTTATTACTGGTTTTAATCCCTCATATCGTGCTTCCTTGCGGTACTTGCTGTTAGAGGTCTAACCTCTCTGGTTTTGCATGGCCAGATTTAGAGCCGGTCCCCGAGGATCCAGCTTACTTCTACCTCCACGATGGTCAACACTAGAGGGATGATCGCAGGAGGGCTCGAGTGGGTTTTCTTACTTCTCCGCTCGTTTTGTTAAATACTTTATACTTTGTCGTTTGGCACCGACATGTTAGTCGGATTGTCTTGTACCTACTTTTGCATAATTGTAACTAAGTCAGGCTGCAGCTGATAACAATTGTGTATACTGACTACATCATCTGGCTGTGTTTTGTAAAGCCAGATATCAAGAACATTTTGACTGAGCGTTTGGGATACCTTACTGCTTTATCTTACATGTTCTCTATTTTCTGTTTCTTGTTTGAATGATTGAGACAATAGATGTGAAGTGACCATAGGGAGACTTTCATGTAGTATGCACCCCCTCGTCTTGTTAGACAGTATTGATCGTATTATACGGTATTCATCTACCCGTAATACGTAGCTGGCTGAGTCATTCCCCCGCTCTCCAGTATTCTGGTTCTGGGGCGTGACAAGGTTTTAGTGGTGGCCCATGCAGGTCTGGTTTCAGACTTGTGGGGTGTTTTAATTTATAGGATGTCTCAATCACACATGTTTCCCCTTGATCTCATGATTCGTTACTCTCGACTCTAGCTTGACATTCCGGTATCCTTTGACTTCATTGATCTTTCCAGTCCGATCGTTTGATTGTTCTCTTGTCCCTTTTCTTATGGGTACCTCGTCCGCATCTGTCAGGACTGGGCAACAACAACAAGGGCAACACGGACAACCTGACCATGTTGGTCAGCAACAAGGGCCGGTACTAACTCAAGAGACCATCCAAGAAGAAGTAATAGTAGAAGCAGCAACTGGACCGCAGTATCCGGATGTTCCACCACCACCAACAGTTCCACCTACCCCTGTGGAAGTAGACACACCGGCCCTTCTGGAGATCATGAGAGGAATGATGGCTACTCAGCAATACCAGATGTTAGCCCAGCAGCGCATGCACGCTCAGTTGCAGGAGCAGAACGTACTACTCAACCAAGGGTTGCAGACGGCATTGGAAAGAGGGGCGAGGCCAGATTCAGGAGCATCAGCCAGGTTTTGCAAGTACAACCCCCGTCCTTTCGAGGGCACGGAAGATGCCATCTCAGCAGATGCATGGCTTAAGGATATTGAGGCTATTCTGACAGCAGCTAAGGTGCCGCCAGAAGAACGTGTGGATCAAGTGAATTTGTTACTTCAGGATCTCGCACGTGATTGGTGGAAATCATAGGAAGTAGGTATCAGACGTCCTGTTGCTTGGGACAATTTCACAGCAAGATTCAAGACGAAGTACTATGAAGTTGTGGCGCAGTTTGAGCTACAACAGAAGTTTATCAACCTCAAGCAGGCCGGCAAGACGGTAGATGCATAGAGGAAGGATAGGCATCCCCTGACTTTTTGCATCCCCATGTTCACATCCGTTTGATGTGCTTTAAGTCATCTAATCTTAACCATTGGTAAATCAACGGTTAAGATTAAATGACTTAAAGCACCATCCAACGGTGTAAGTAGGGGGGATGCATGGGGATGCAAAAAGTGTGTGGATCTCTATCCTTCCTCATATATATATATATATATATATATATATATATATATATATATTTTTAAAGCAGATTTTATTAAAGGAAATAGAAGCCAACAGGGGCCGGGTCCCAACACCCGGGAAAACAAAGCCCAAAACCTGAGCGAACGAGCACGGACAGAAGGCTGTCCCAAATACGAAATTCAAACTCAGAAACGATAAAAGGAAAAAAGAAAAAAGAAAGAAAAATGCTGGGGCGAGAGGAAGCCACGTGGGGGGGCACGTGGGAGAGACGCGGGGCCCGAGAGCCTCTGGCCCAAGCGCGGAGCCCGATGGCGCGAGGCCCGAGGCGCAAAGGGTCAGCGCCGGGCCCGAGGGCCGCAGGGCCACCGCCCTCGAGCCAGAGGGAGGGGGACAACTCCGGGAGGCGACGGGGTGCATGGCGGACGGGGGTCGGGGCGAGCGCACCGCCGGGCGAAGCACCAGACCGCCCATCACGACGCTACGCGAGGGGAGAGGAGGAGGAGACGCCGGGCTGAGGGGTGGGAGGATGCCACCCTGGACGACGCCGCGAGGGGGGGAGGCCAGCTCGCCGACGGAAGCAAGGACCGGAGCCAGATCCAGGAGCCGGCGAGAGCCACTGGATGCGGCGAGAGCCACGGGAGGCGACCTCGAGGAGGGGGCGGCTCACTGCGAGCGGCGCGGAGGCCAGCGTGGAGGGACCTCGACGGAAGTCCCTGGCGAAGGGGCCGACGGGGAGAGGGGCGGGAGAGGGTCCGCCCGGGACCCACGGCGGAGGGAAGGGAGAGGGTCCGCCCGGGGGCCGCTCGATCAGGAAGAAGGCCGGCGTAGGGGGCTCGACTCGGGAGGGAATCGAGGAGCCACGGCGGAGGAGGAGTCTCGACCCGGGGGAGAAGGGGGGAGAGGCTCTACCACGGAGAGGGGGCGGGGAGCCGCTGCGGCCATGGCGCCGCAACAGGAGCGCCTCCAGCGGAGAAGCTAGGGGTAGCGACTCGCTCCCAGGGCGAGGAGGACCGCCTCCACCTGGGGGTGGTCGGGGATCCAGATCCACTGAGAGGAGGCCGGATGGCTCCAGTATGCGCCGGACGAGGAAGGGGGTGCCGGGGCAGAGGAGGACGGGGCGGGGTGGGCGGCCAGAGGAGGGGATGAGGTCGAGGGAGGCACGGGGAGAGGGAGCTCGCCTGAGGGGCCCTGAGCCAAGAGGTCGCCAGGAACCGGGGGGGAAAGACGGCACCGAAGCGGAGGGGAATCCCACTGCCGAGGAGGAGGGAGGGGCCGGGGATGGAGGCGCCTGGAGGGGGGCAGGCAGGACGGGGGGTAGCACGTCCGGAGGAGCCGCAGGAGCCGGGTTCGACGAAGGAGCCCAAGAGATCGAGGAGGCCGGACCCGACGCGGCGAGGCGGGGGGCAGGAGTCTCGGGGAGGCCGAGAAAGGCCTGCTCGGCCTGCCTGACTCCGAGGAAGGGAGGCGGAGGACCGAGGAGTGAGGGAGCCGAGGACGGACGGGGGGATCGAGCGCCGCGCGGCTTTCGTCGCCGAGGCCGGCGTCGGCGCCAAGGCGAGGAGAGGAAGGGGGATGGGTTCCGCACAATGGACAAGAGCCGGTCGAAGGATGAACCCGACGGGAGGGGATGCGCCCGGGGGTGGTCGGCCACCGGCCGTGGCCGCGAGGGGGAGGGGACTCGAGGAGCGGGGTCGCTCCGGAAGGAGGAAGCCAGCTATATATATATATATATATATATATATATATACTCTAAAAAAAATAATCTGAACCATTTATTTTAAATGATGTGCGGCTGAGATTACGTATTTTTCTAGATGTCAAATTGTATGTGTCACATGATCCCCACCCATATATATGATCGGGATCATGTGACAAATATAATATAACATCTATAAATACGCAATCTCAACGCACATCATTTGAAATTAATGATTCAAATTTCGTAGCACTACAACAAAAATGTATTTAACGACACTCAAAAAGTGTCGTTAATGACTTTGCATGATACTTTTCAAGCACTGTCGAGAGGGGAAGTCATAGAAAGTTTTTGACTTTCAACGACACTACAAAAGTGTCATTTAATAATTTTTTGACGATACTTTTTTAATGCCATGTAATGCTTATTTCTTGTCAATTTATGACGACACTAGAGTAATTTGTATTAACTAGCATGTATGTCAAATTCGACATCCCTGTATATAATTTTTTTTGAGGGAAACATCCATACAAGTAAATTTAGTATGCATTTAAAACTGAACCATTCATTTCAAATGACATGTTACTGAGATTTATGTATTTTTTAGATGTGAAATTGTATATGTCATCTGATCTTGATTCACACACACACACACACAAATATATATATATATATATATATATATATATATATATATATATATATATATAAAGAAAAGATGGGTAGAGAGCTCGCTGGAGGCAATCAGGAGCCCCCAGCTCCCTGACCTTACCCCTCTGGCAGGGCCACGCGCCTGCTTTCTCGGCGGCAACCCTTCTCCCCCCCTCCGAGCGGCAGACGTTATGAGTCGGCCCTCAATGGCTCCCTCGCAGGTGGCGCCCTGGCCGCCTGACCTGCAGGCCATCCTCGGGCTGCCTCCCGACCCCCCTCGCCTCTCTGCCCCCTTCCTCTTCGCCTCCCTCACCGCCGGCCCGCCCAGCGTTTGCCCCTCTCCTCCTCCCTCTTTTGATCCATCTTCCTCTGGCTCACCTCCGACGGGGATATCCTCCCCTCCCGGAGTAGCGGCCCCCTCCCTCGTGGCTCCTTTGTAGGACGCGGTGTGTCTGCCACCTACAGCAGATCGACCAACTTTGGAAGTTGTACATGGAGCCGCCTCATTTTCCACCCAGGATCGATTTCCTATGTAGACAGTTGTTTCTTCTTCAGATTCAAATTTGAATATGAAGAACCCTGCGCCATGCTGGTTGGCGCGCCCCCTTGTGCGCAACCTCTAGATGGCGCACCCCCTCCCCCTTGCTGAGCGGCTTTGGGTCGTTTCTGGTGGCGAGCACGCCCCTGCGGATACGACGTGCGCCAGGACCCCCGGGCCGTCTTCTCAGTTACCTCCCCATATTGCTCATCCCGAGCCCCCTGGCTGGCCGCCAGTGCAGCACCGTCAAGGATGCTGTACATCCTTCCGGCCGTGCGAGTTCCTCAGCCATGCTGGTGGATGCGAGCCCTAGTAGAAGCCTCCAGATGGCGTACCTCCTCCCCCTTGTTACGCGGCCTTGGGTCATTCCTGGTGGTGCGTATGTCCCCCCTGCAGATACGACGTACGCCAGGACCCCCGCGTCGCCTTCTTAGCTACCTCCCCCTCTTGTACATCATGCGCCCTCCCCGGATGGCTGCCTGCACAGCACCGTCGAGGCAGCTCTAGAACCCTTCCCGGCGCTTCGGCGCCTTCCGCTAACTTGCTTCTGTCCGCTTGGCTTTCCTCTTCGGAAGGCACTCCACCCGTGGGGCATACTACGGCGCTCCGCCAGAACTGCTCCTATGCGGACTCTGTCAAAACTGCTCCCTATGTCCAGTTTTTCCAGCCTCATCTCGAGATTAAGCTTCCGACGTTCGAGTATCCCTTCATGAATGACATCCACGCCATCAACGTCCCTTTATCCTTACGAGAAGTTTCATCCTTAGCAGGGATCTTCCCCCACACCTGTTACGCCCCGACCCGGAATCACCCGAATCATCGTCCTCGCTGGGGCGTGATGCCGCACGAGCCTGGAGTTGCGCTCGTGCAAGGCAAGATGACGAGTTCTTAAATGGTTATCTTTGAATTGAACGTTAACAATGAAAGGAAAACAGAGTATACGAAAACGATTCTCTTTATTGATATTCGAAATCAGATTACAAAGGCTTTCGATAGCCCAAGGAAATTCGCCAGATTGGCTACAACACTCAGGTTCTCTCTTGCCCACAAAGGATTTCGCCGTTCCATACATCATGCCTTCTATATCTCGGCCGCATCAATCCTGTCGCGAGTCTGAGCGTCAATACGATAGCACGCTTCAATGCGCTTCGGCATTCCAAGCCTTAACACATTCAAGCAACGCTTCACCGCAAGCAATCCATTCCCTGCACCCTGTATGAAGCTGGTGGGGGATCAGTATGTTCGTCCTCTCATGTACTGAAGCAAAGATCATCTTTCCAAACTGACATTTTAATATTTATGTTGAATCATGCAACTTAGCTTATGATCTTGCTATGTTCTCCTTAGGGTCAATTTTATGGCATATTCGAAAGCGTAAAGCATGGCAAGCATGTTATTCAATTTGTATAAGTAAACAGACAAGCAATCTCGTGTTTGATTCGTGGCGCAACTTACAATATTGACGCACCCGCCCTTGCAACCGACGCAAGGTGAATACGCCTATCCGTTTTCCCTGTCATGTTATAAGTGCCCTCTATTCAGAATCCATGTCCATACAGGATATACGCATACCTTGTACTTCCAAACCCATCGCGCTTATCTATATGAAGGTCACTAGCTTTTCGGGCTAGAATGGACTTATATTTATCGAATCGAAACATAAGACGATATTAACTCTGCGCGGTTGCTAACCAACATCAGAGGCCACCGAAATAATCGCAACAAGTGGCTTATCACATTCACCAGACGGTCGCTACCCATCTAAATAAAGTGCACCAACAATACCGTAAACGAATCCCTCCTAGGCCGAACGGTCCCAGCGCCCTGGCGCGCCGCGTTCGAGGGAATACCCATGCACGGGCTTTTATATCTTTAAGTCCATTTGACCATGCAACGAATCTTATCTTTCAAACAACCAAGCAAGTTCGCTTATCTCTATTTCAATTGGCACAGCGCCCGAATGTTCTCAACGAACGCCCGAAGGCCGTGAACATTTTGAAGGGCACCATGCCGCATTATCATCTCGCATTTCTCCGATAACTTTCTATGTTCTTACGTTTCATTCTTCGTTTCAATGTTTCAATGGCATCATGCCTCAACTCAATGCTCGTCAACCGAACGACCCGAAGGTCCCGAACACCTTTCGAGGCATTATGTCATATCCGACAGTTCTGCCATATTCATGCCACAACTGCATCATCTCGCAACGAAGCCATCTTTTATTATTCCGTGCACGTAGGCACGTTTCGACCGTATTCCGATGTTCTATGACTTAGCACTCAATGTCCGTGGCTTGCGCGCTAGGGCGCTCGCCTATTGTCTTTCAATGTTCTAGCCGTTCTAACTCGTGCGCGAAGGCACGTTATGGTTCGTGCACTAAGGCACTCGTCGAGTAAGTTATCCCATGTTCTTGCGGCTTGCGCACCGAGGCGCTTGCCTTTGCGATATCCAATGTTCCATAGCGACTCGTACGTTTGTCGTACGATTCATTTCAATTGTTCTATCTAGTGTTCGACACGCACTAAGTTCATCTCTCTATCGAGCCACGCCCGTGGCGTTGATAGGTTAACTCAGCATACAATGATATATTTGACTTATCGAATGAAGGAGTAAAAAGAAGTCAATCCTCCCACCTTGAGTCGATACGCCTTTCTCGTTTTGCCGAGCCGATGCGGCTTGATTTCATAACTTTGTTGCACGGCCACTCTCCTGACTTAGCCATTCGAGCACTTTGTGCTTATTGAGTTTGTACATCTGATTTGGCTTACCGTGCCAACGCCTCAGTCCGTCGCAAGGCGACGATTTGCTTTCGCGGACCCCTTACTGAATAAGGCAAAAGATCGACCTCTAATATTTCAGCGTAAATGTATGGCCTGCACATGCAACCAACTAAAATCAATACTTGCATCGATTCGGACTTGCGTATTGGTCGATTCGATTTCTTAGAATCTTCGAGCCGTCTCAACGCACTTATCCTTCGAGGCAACGCGGCGTTTCGTATCGATTCACTCGATGCATTCTTTGGGACAAGGCAACACTTTGTATCGATTCGCATCGATACGTAATCGGGTCAACGCAACTCTTCGAGTCAACGACTCAGCATAATGTACCGTATGGAGCGGGGCATTACAGAATATACCACTCAAAACAAGGTTCATCCCGAACCGAAACCAATACTAAATTTCCAAGGGTTTCATTAGATCGTTCCACGATCTCGTCTCACTATCGTTTGGATCGTACAACTTAGTTTGGAATCATACACATATTTTAGGCGTCCCACCAATATATGCATTTCAGCCGAGCTCAGTTGTAAGATATCGGAACAACGCAAACACGTAACTTCTCATTCTCAATTACTTTCCATCTCGTATTCTCGATCGGACTTGGGCTCTAGCATAAGTTCTAGCAATTCTTAGCGCACATGCATATTGATACATACGCGAACGTCCAACATAAGTCAAGGCACACGATGCGATTCAAAATTTGCATTTCTTACTTTGTATGTTTCATCGGGACTATCAATTCTTACGCGTCGCATCAAGCCGTCGCACATCCGATCACAACGAGTCTCCACAACGCCTTGCGTTCGGCGTCACTATCCAACGATTTCTGATGTTTCACTTCGTATCCTATCTCGACATGATTCTTTTTGTTGACTTGCAAAAGCATCAACATTCAGGACTACGTCCGCTCGGTGACTTACCTAGACACCGTGCTCAAATCCTTCCGACGTAAGTTTAAATTGACATTGCACAAAGGCCACAATCTATCTGACACAAAGTTTATATCAAGGTAACAGTGCTCACACTACTAAAATATCATCAAATAGCGACGTAATGTAGCGACGGCAAGAAATTACGTCGCCAGTAGCGACGTCGTTTTAAACATGTCGTAAAACGTCGCTGTCTAGCGACGTTCTGCGACAGGAGTGTACTACGTCGCCGAATAGCGACGTTCAGTGACATATTTTATGTATATGTCGCCAAGTTTGCGACGTTTAGCGACGTCAAAACGTGACGTCGCTAAGTTATTTTACTTAGGGCACGCCGCTGCCTTCTTTCCCCCTTATTCTCACTCGAAAACCTAAAAATTTCATTTCCCTCCCCCCACCCCCACCCCGGCGACTCCCTCCCCCTCTGTCAGTGCCCCACCCCGGCGACCCCCTCCCCCCCGGCGACTCCCTCCCCCTCCGGCGAGCTCCTCCTCCTCGAGATCCTCCTCCTCGAGCTCCTCCTCCCCCAATCCGACCTCCCCCTCCTCTTCCTCAGGTAAACCCTAACCTAACTCCTCTACTTCCTCCTCCTTCTCTTCTACGGTCACACACACACGCACACGGATACGGACACACACGCACACACACACACACAGACACGGACACACACACACACACACACACATATATCATTACCAACCACGCGTGAACACGTGCACGAGACTGCACTGTGTCATTTGTATTCGTGTGTGTTAAAAAATAATTTGGACACGATTGTGTCCTATTTTGGTGGACACTTGACACGTGTGACTCTATGACACATACACATATCATTACCAACCATTAGATTTTGCTATTAATTGAATTTGGATTTTGAATTTGGTTTATTCCTAATTTTCTGATACGTAGTTCACTATATATTAATTTTCTGAGATTAACATTTGTTTAAACTAATTTTGAATGATTAAACCATTATGATTAATCCCATATCTTCTCTGAGAATTAATGTGCATGTTAGGGTTCACATTGATTGGGGATTCTTGGGTTTTCGTATGCCATTGACTGTCAAAACTGAGAACAATTTTTATACACTGTTTTCACATATTGGCACACACACATTACACTAAATTTTCTCGAGAAATTATGCACTGTTTACACCTATCTACACACACACATAAGTGTAACCTGAGAATATAAACACACACTACTGCTATCTACTGATTTTTCTGAGATTGATACACTGTTTGTGTATACTGTTTCTCTTATAGCTCACTCACATTACACTCAAAACCGAGAATAGCTAATTCACTCACACTATTGATTCCTATGTACACACACACATTGAGACACCTAGCCCATGTTATGTACACACACATGGCACACTTTACCCTATATACACACACCCTATTGTACACACACACTGTTAGCACACTACACACATGACACACACACAAATATATACGTGTCAATCTGAGAACAGTTTGTGCATTGTTTCCTCATATTTTATATATATATATTACAGTCCATATTATCTCTTCATATCAGTCCAGGCATTTATTTAGTTCTAGTCCTATTATTTGTCTTGTATTCAGTTGTTCAGTCCTATGTCTGACATATAGATTAGGTATTGTTTGGTTGAAGGATTACCTTTTTAGTTTATTCTACCCTTGCACATCGACATTAGTTATCAACTTAGATGTCCAGCCTGTCCTTAAATCAGTTTTGAATTAATTATTCAGCCCCCAAATTGCTTATTGGTTAGTTCAGTCTCCTATTGTATATGAGTTCAGTTCCTGAGGTCACTTGACTAAATACTTGAGTATCAGTCCCTAACATCAAGTGTCTAGTCACCTACCTACCATGCATCAGTCCATGCCACACAGGTTCAGTCCTATTTTCACAAATGGGTCAGTATTTGGAGTGTGGCTCGAGTTTGGGGCTTTTGATGATAGGTATTCTTGTATCAGTCAACAGGTGGTCTATTTGAGTAACAGTCCTTGTAGATTTCATTTTCCTTAAACTGTAAATAGGACTGAGATTGGTTTTCCTATTCCTGAGATAAATCTACTGAATGTGTCAACTGATTCCCTTGAATAACTGAAATTGAATTGACTGTTAACCAATAACGATAAGGTAAAGGGTACCAATAGCGATAAGGTAAAGGGTACCAACTTAAGGTATTGGTATTGGGATACCAATAGCGATAAGATAAACGGTACCTTGGTAGGTAATGACTAGAAATAGGATATTTGACTTAGATTGGAATAAGAGTTGACAAAGTCAACTATAGGTCAACCCTTGACCTACTTTGACCTTATTTGACTTTCTTTGACTTAGGTTGACCTTGTTTGACTTTGTTTGACTTAGTACAACCTAGTTTGACCTAGATTGCATATCATTGATATTAGTAACTGTCCGCTACTAATGTGTCCCTAATAAGACATAATATACGAATTTGTGCCTGTTGGATAATGTGTGTCCATCTTTGCAGAATTATTTCCAAATGGATATGAATTACTACTTGCAGAATCGTTCATGGATGTACAATCGTCGTCCTGATGATATATGTGGTGTGCGGGATGAATACATAGCGGGAGTAGAGCAGTTCCTGCAGTTTGCTAAGGCTTTCCCTCAGTACATGGACGGCACCAAAATTAAGTATCCGTGTGTGAAATGTCATAACGTGAAATATTATCCAGAAGTGGAAGTGACATATCATTTGTACTCGAGGGGTTTCACGCCTAATTACTATCATTGGACCGCACACGGAGAACATGTGTCTTTAGCATCAGAGCCGGAGCCTTATGTTGAGCCATATATGCATGTGGGACCTAATTTTGTTTCAGATAATCATGTATACAACGACGGGTACGTGAACATGGTTTTCGACGCTGCGGGGCCTAGTTTCGTTCATGATGCACCTGAGGAGGCACCGAACGCCGATGCTGCACAGTTCATGGAGTTGCTGGAGAATGCAAGGACTCCATTGTATCCTGGTTATGAGGATCATTCACCGTTGGAGGTGGTTACAAGACTGTTGAGCATTAAGTCAGACTTTAACATGTCGTAAGAATGCTACAACCGAGTGTTGGAGTTGATTATAGAGATCTTGCCGACGGGTGCTAAGTTGCCTAAAGACTTCTACCGGTCTAAGAGGATGGTGAGATCACTCTGGATGGGATACGAGAAAATCGATTTCTGTCGCAATGGGTGCATGCTGTACTACAAAGACGACAAGGACACAGATGTGTGCAGATTTTGTGGTGCTGATCGCTATAAGACAACTAGTACAGGAAGGTCTACCGGTGCAAGAAGACCGACCGATTCAATGTACTACTTGTCTTTAACGCCGCGGTTGCAAAGATTATTTATGGTGAAAGAGACGGCCGAAAATATGAGTTGGCACATGCGAGAACAGATTGAAGGAGTGTTGGATCACCCATCCGATGGAGAAGCGTGGAAGCACTTTGATCGAGTGTATCCAGATTTTACTTCAGATCTGCGAAATGTCAGGTTGGGACTATCTTCTGACGGTTTTACTCCTTTTGGTCTTTCGGGATCCCAGTATTCGTGCTGGCCTGTGATTGTCACTCCGTATAACCTACCGCCTTGGATGTGCATGAAGACTCAGTACATGTTTCTAACCGTTATAATTCCTGGTCCGAACAATCCCAAGAGGAACATTGACGTGTACTTACAGCCTTTGATAGATGACTTGAATCAGTTATGGGAAGTAGGCGCTAACACGTACGATGTTTCCAGGAAGCAGAATTTTCAGATGAAGGCAACCCTTATGTGGACCATCAATGACTTTCCGGCCTATGGAATGTTAACTGGATGGAGCACTCATGGCCGTCTCTCATGTCCGTATTGCATGGACCGTAGTAAGGCTTTCTGCTTGAAACACGGAGGAAAACCGTGCTTCTTTGATTGTCATCGGCATTTTCTGCCAAAAGATCATCCGTTCAGAAGGAACAGGAATGCTTTCCGTGTCGACGTTGTAGAGAAGGGTGATCCACCGCCAAGGTGGTGCGGAGCCACGATATGGGAGGAGGTTAAAGATTTTCTAAGTGCTATCGAAGATCCTACAACTGGGTACAAGTGCGATGGATTTGGTAGAGTTCATAACTGGACAAAGAGGAGCATATTCTGGGATCTGCCATACTGGAGTACCAATCTGATCAGACATAATCTTGATGTCATGCATATTGAGAAGAATGTGTTTGATAACATAATTAATACTGTGATGGACGTAAAGAAAAAAATGAAAGACAATCCCAAGGCCAGATTGGACTTAGAAAAAATATGCAAACGCCCTGCGTTGCATTTGATACAGCAGAATGGAAAACAGTTCCTGCCGAAGTCAATTTTTTCGCTGGACAAAGAGGATAAAGTGAGACTTTGTCGGTGGATCCAGGGCCTAAAATTTCCAGATGGATATGTGTCAAATCTGAGAAGATGTGTCGATCCGAAGGAAAATAAATTGACGGGTATGAAGAGCCACGATTGCCACGTATTCATGGAGAGGTTAATTCCGATTGCATTTCGGGAATTCTTACCGCATGCAGTTTGGGATCCATTGACGGAGCTTAGCATATTCTTCAGGGATCTTTGTTCTAAGAAATTGCTCGTTGATCGTCTAGAAAAGCAAGAGAAGGATATTGCGGTAACACTATGCAAGCTAGAGAGGGTGTTTCCTCCTGGATTCTTCGACTCTATGGAGCATTTGCCGATTCATCTATCCTATGAGGCACGTGTTGGTAGACCCGTCGAATATCGATGGATGTACCCGTTCGAGCGACATTTGAATCACCTAAAATAAGGTTGACGATATAGCTTATCAACAGGATGAACTACCTCTTGTAACAAATATTATAGAAGTGGACACGACGGAAGTTCCCTATTACACATCTAATTGTGTAGAAGAAGTAGAATTATCTGAAGAGGAAGATGCAGATGAAAGTGAAGATGTAGAGGAGGAAGAAGAAGAAGAAGAAGAAGAAGAAGAAGTAGATGAGCTAAACGAACTAGATGAATTTTCAGAAGAGGATTAAATCTGTACGTTTGTTTTATCATCATATTTGACACTTTAGTGACACTTCTATCATATAAATCTGTGACACTTCAGTGACACTTTATTGACACTTTTATTGACACTAAAGTGACACTTTATGACTATGATATTTTTCAAAAATCTGTGATGTCTATCATATAAATATGTTTTTTTGTCATATGTTTTATTGTCAGGTATGACTAGACCATCTGGACGACGCGGAGGATTTTATATTAGGGAGTCCCGTCAGCCTCGGGCTGGGGATGGAGAGGGCAGTTCCGTACCCTCATCTTCATCTCCTAGTACGCCAGTGTACCGTTCTGTTCCCGGTCCATTACCGGGACAGGGCAGTTCCAGCAGGTTGGTGACTCCTCCCTCGTCGTCCAGCCTTCCTGATCCCGCGTCCAGCATCCTTGATCCCCCGTCCAGCATTTCTACTGTCGACGGCTCTATGGAGGGAGCCCACGCCGAGCATATAGAGGACGGCGATCAGACTGATCCTGCCCAGGCAGGAGGTGAGAGCGACCCTCCATGCGCTCCCCCGGACGAGACGCGTATGGAGATTTGGACGGACGGGCCTATGAAGTAAGTTAATTAATTATTATATATTTCTCAAATGATTATATGTACATATATATTCATTAAAAATTATTATTGTTTAGATATCGGCCTTCTGCAGTACAGAGACAGCTGGGGACATTTCTGAGGCAGAACTCTGGTGGGCCTTGGATTAACTACTCAGATGCTCCCGCAGATAGGAAGGCCTTTTGGTTCGCCCACTTCAAGGTAAAAATTTTGTTTATTTTTAAATTTTAATAATTATTTGTGTATATTATACAACTTTTATATTTTACTTCTTGTAGAGGACATATTTCTTTCCACCACAACGGGCGGCGAGGATCGAGGGCCAATTTTCTGCCGTCGCAGCCAAGCTCATCCGTGATACGATCGACGACCAGAAGCGTCGTGATCGCTCCGGACAGCCGATCAAGGGTTGAATTACGCCAGAGCAGTGGACTGCGATGAAGGCTAGATTCAGCGAGCGCAGGTACCAGGAGAGGTCTGAGAAGGCCAAGGTGGCGCGGTCGAGCGCCGGTAAGTGGTGTGGTGGCTCCATTCCGATGACGGAGCATTTTCGTCGTCTGGTACATTTCCTATGACAGACATTAATTTATATGTAGTTCTATATAATGTTTAATACTAATAATAGATAATATATTTTAACAGGTAAAAAAGGGTGAGGACCCGAACATGGTGACCGTCTTCCTGGTCACCCATCGGAGGGCTGGGGAGTTCATTGACGAGCGAGCGACGCATGCATATGTACGTTCTATCCTTTACATTAATTTACTATAATTTAGAAAACATGAAAATATATATCAATATAGACTTTAGCAAACACTTACACGTTAGCAAATATGTTCTAGGCCGAGTTTGTTCGGCAACAGGAGGAGGCGGCTGCTGCTGCTGCTGCTAGTGCACAAGCAGAGGGAGGGGCTGGTACTTCCTCCCAGCCGCCTACAGCTCCATCGCCGGACGAGCTCTGGATGACCGCCGTTGGCGGTCTTCAGAAGGGTACGTACTACGGTACGGGATCCTACGGCGCGTATTTGGCTTCGGAGTCATCCCAGGCCCCCTCTGTCAGTACGCAGTCTCCGGCTACGCAGGCGTCGTCACGAGCTGAGGATGTTCGTCGTCAGATCGAGGAGCTGCGTCGCGAGTTGCAGCAGCAGATTTCTGATGCGGTCGAGCGACGATCCGACCCTCCGATCGTCACCGGACGATTTGATGCGGTCGAGCACAGTATACATGAGTTAATGAGTCTGCATCAGGGTACAGCTGCCAGCTTGTAGACACTCACCGAGTCTATGCAGCGCACAGAGCGTAGACAGGTCGAGCTGGAGGGATCGCAGAGGAGCATGTCTGCCTCACTCGCTCAGTATACTGAGAAGGTGGTGAGTACCCTTGCTGCGCATGGTGAGCGACTGCGAGAGCTGGAGCAGGTACGTCCTCCCGGTCCATCGACAGCGCCAACTCCAGACATTCCACTGCCTCCTACTGCCCCTACGGTGCAGCTCACCCAGGAGCAGTATGAGTACATGCTATCCCAGATGCGCGATAGGAGTCCTCAGTGATCCAGTAGATATTTTTTATCATCTTTGTATGTATTGGCCCTATGGGCCTATTGACCGTTCTGTACACTGATTTTCATTCTTATTTGCCCTCCATTGTGGACATGTATGTCTGTTGGATATTTACTTTGTTGGTATTTTTATTGTGATATTTACTTTGCGATATTTACTTTGTGATATCTGCGATGGGGATGACAAATATACCTGCGCTGGGTTATAAGCGATGATCTGATATACAAAGGAGGTGCTGCCAAAATTTTAAAAAAATACATTGTGTATTTTTGTTATGATGTGTGTGTGTGTTTACAGTGAATATGAAATGCAGTGTTCGGAAACCATCGACAGTTTTGATTACTGTTGTATGTGTTATCTTGGATAGAAATAGCAACAGTTCAGGGTGCACTTCTGAGAGCTTCATTTTCACGTCCTTCACTTTTTCGGACGTCGTAAAGGTTCCCGAGAAGGTGAAGGACGTGAAGAGGAAGCTCTGAGAAGTGCACCCTGAACTGTTGCTCTTTCTATCCAAGATAAAACATAGAACAGTAAGCGAAACTGTCGATGGTTCGAACACTGCACTTCACACACACTGTAAACACAGAAACACAGCATAACAAAAATATCACTTATATTTTTTTAAATTTTTTTTTAACATCTGCGACGTATAGCGACGTTCTGTGACGTACTGCGATGGCAGATAGACGTCGCTATACGTTGCTAAATAGCGACGTTACGTCGCTAGACGTCACTAATATCTGACGTGGGCTAAGGGTGTACGTCGCTAAATCTGTCGGTATGCGTCGCTAAGTTGCCCACGTGGCTGTCATGCCATGTCATCATATATAAATTACAGAGCGTCGCAAGTGGTCGCTTTACGTCGTCATTTTGGCGACGTAATGGTACGTCGCTATATGTCACAATTTTTGCGACGGCTAGCGACAATTAATTACCCGTCGCCAATAGCGACGTTCGACGACTAAAGTGCCATCTGCGACTTGCCTTTAAGCGACGTCCCATTTTCGTCGCTAAATACGTCGCTAATTGGTTTTAGCGACGTAATTTCCTTATTTAGCGACGTTTCCTAACGTCGCTAAAATGAGTTATTTTAGTAGTGTCAAGACAACGATCGCCTTGATACGAAGGTCTTTACGATGCGCCTTACGTTCGATTCCTAACGAGCAGGAATTTACTAGCCAAATTCCCAACTTACCCATCTTGCAACATCGAATATAGGTTCGATTCACGCAAGCTCAATTGCGAGGTGAATCCGAATCTAACGGTACAATTCGTAAGTCAGTTCTTTATCGTTCCCTCTCGTGCATAGCATGATTCTCGCAAACGCCTATTCGAATCACCAAGTTCGTTGGTGAATTTTCTAGTTTGTTCGTCGACCAACATAACCATTCAAATATTCATCCGACGAATACTCAAATCTAACTATACCATTCTCAATCGAAAGTTGTTCCAACAATTCTCGATCGCCTAGACTTATCGTCAGTATGCACCACATTGTATTTGTTATCGATGCAATCTCATATGCGATATCGCATGGGTCATCTTACGGTCTGCAGCATTCAAATTGATTTGGCGGTCAAGTCTTCTAGGGTCAGCTGCCCCGAAGCTACGTTCGATAATTGTGGATCATCACCAAAGGACAGTTTACTACGAACCATGCTATATCTTATTTCGGAGCCAAATTACGTTCCGACGATTTCTACGCGACTTTCCAATTCCGGACAAAACCATTTCTATCGGCGCAACTGATACGCAACTATCCTCCGAGTAAAGTCATGCAATGCCGTTGATGATTCCGTAATTTATGAAACATCTACTCGTATCGAGTTCGAGTCTATCTTATTTTGCGGTCGACACACGAGATGCTATACGCATCGAGCAATCGTCGATGACTTATAGTCTCGTCTTTGATAAATCACAAAGTTCATGATCAACCAGTTCGTTTCAATCTCGTATCGTTACTTACAAAATTTCATAGCACGAGGCACACTCTATTTTGTATTCTCACATCGCTTACGTTTCCTTACGTATCGATCTCGATACGCCGTATCTATTTCGATAACGTAAGGGTCAACTCCGAATCCGTTTTCAACGTCAACTTAACTCGCATTGCATACATCCAAGTTCGCAATAAACTTTTCCATATATATCGACTCATTCTCCGATTTGTCGCATCCCGCTATACTCCGATCGCGTAACTGAGTTACCGATTATCCAACATCGAACCCTCAATTCATACGATCTCGTCCTCTAAGTTTCGCGTGTTTTCAGTCGTACTCAAATGAGTTTCGCTGTAACGTAACCAACTATTTCTTAAGCACGATTACTCGCGTCAACCAACTTTCTGACCGAAATCGCACATCGTGCGATTCGATTACAATTCGTATCGCCCAATATTCTTTATCGAAATCGCAAGTCGTGCGCTTCGATTTGCCTAGCCAAACATTTCTATCGAGATCGCAAGTCGTACGATTCGATTCGTCTCGTCCAATATTTCAATCAGGATCGCAAGTCGTGCGGTTCGATGTCAACGTTTCGAGTTTTCTATCCCGTCGATCCGATTGTTGCCTCAAGGCATAATCGTTTCGCTAGTTTCCATCATTCGACCGACACATAAATTTTCAATCGACGTATCATTCAATGTTATAAGTCCCGCCTTACCGTTCTAACCGATCATCGAAGAACACATGCATCAACATGCCGTCGTATAAATTCTCAATCGAGTCTCGGTGCTATCCCGTCCGTTGCGGACAAACCTTCCGCAATTCTCACAAAATGTCGATGCAATTTATTGCACAAGTGGTATTACATATACCACTCGGAATTGAGCCATTCATTGCATCGGTGGTATGCCATATACCACCCGAAAATCAAGTTACTTCCGTCGCAACTTACTCTTTACGAACCGACGATCTCTTCCGACTCACGATTTCCGCAGTGATCTTGCTTGATCACAACCGTAACTCTGATTAATCAAAATCCGACGCAACTCGGCCAATGCATTCATTTGCCAACACAGCTCGGCGCGCAACCGAACCGATTTTGTTTCTCGATTTATAACTTTTATTTTCTTCCGTTGCATCTTATGCAAAATTCACTTTCGATATCCGTTGTACTTCGTGCATCGATTATTTTGATACGCGTTGCACCACGTGCAATAATAATTTTTACTTTCAATACGTATTGCACATCGTGCAACGATTTATTTTTGATATTTACCGCACCTTGTGCATCGATTTCCTTTCAATACGCATTGCACATCGTACAAAGATTTATTTCCGATATTCAAAGTCAATGCTCAAATCCGTTCAACACATTCGATATTGACTTATCGCTTTTCATCGCAAACGCACATTCGAAATCGATATGTGAATTCGTTCGACACATTCCATATCAACTTTTATTTCTTTTCAACGCATCGTTTACAATCAACGCGTGGCAATTGCTGCAGCAACATTCTACGACTATCATTGTATCGATGCAATCAACATTTCTCGTATCGTTCATTGTAAACAACGAATGTCTCAAACCACAATTCACGACGTGTTGCATCTACGGCAACAAATTCTCGAATTTATATCTCACAACTTGTTGCACTTGCAGCAACAAACCTTTTTCGACTTTTCCAACTAACACCACGTAATTTCCAAACAACATGCGACAAAATTACATGATTTGTATTAGACTTATTGTATGGAACATCCAGTGCGGCATCGAGTAGAGTCAAGAGTGATTTTGATTGGTGGTGGGCAACTTTTAGAACTGAAATGAAGCAAGCGTCCAGAGGAAATTGAGCCTAGAGCTCTGATACCAATTTGTCATGCCCCGACCCGGAATCACCCGAATCATCGTCCTCGCTGGGGCGTGATTCCGCACGAGCCTGGAGTTGCACTCGTGCAAGGCAAGATGACAAGTTCTCAAATGGTTATCTTTGAATTGAACGTTAACAATGAAAGGAAAACAGAGTATACGAAAACGATTCTCTTTATTGATATTCGAAATCAGATTACAAAGGCTTTCGATAGCCCAACGGAATTTGCCAGGTTGGCTACAACACTCAGGTTCTCTCTTGCCCACAAAGGATTTCGCCGTTCCATACATCATGCCTTCTATATCTCGGCCGCATCAATCCTGTCGCGAGTCCGAGCGTCAATGCGATAGCACGCTTCAATGTGCTTCGGCATTCCAAGCCTTAACACGTTCAAGCAATGCTTCACCGCAAGCAATCTATTCCCTGCACCCTGCATGAAGCTGGTGGGGGATCAGTACGTTCGTCCTCGCATGTACTGAAGCAAAGATCATCTTTCCAAACCGACATTTTAATATTTATGTTGAATCATGCAACTTAGCTTATGATCTTGCTATGTTCTTCTTAGGGTCAATTTCATGGCATATTTGAAAGCGTAAAGCATGGCAAGCATGTTATTCAATTTGCATAAGTAAACAGACAAGCAATCTCGTATTTGATTCGTGGCACAACTTACAATATCGACGCACCCGCCCTTGCAACCGACGCAAGGTGAATACGCCTATCCGTTTTCCCTGTCATGTTATAAGTGCCCTCTATTCAGAATCCGTCCATGCAGGATATACGCATACCTTGCACTTCCAAACCCATCGCCCTTATCTATATGAAGGTCACTAGCTTTTCGGGCTAGAATGGACTTATATTTATCGAATCGAAACATAAGACGATGTTAACTCTGTGCGGTTGCTAACCAACATCAGAGGCCACCGAAATAATCGCAGCAAGTGGCTTATCATATTCACCAGACGGTCGCTACCCATCTAAATGAAGTGCACCAACAATACCGTAAACGAATCCCTCCTAGGCCGAACGGTCCCAGCGCCCTGGTGCGCCGCGTTCGAGGGAATACCCATGCACGGGCTTTTATATCTTTAAGTCCATTTGACCATGCAACGAATCTTATCTTTCAAACAACCAAGCAAGTTCGCTTATCTCTATTTCAATTGGCACAACGTCCGAATGTTCTCAACGAACGCCCGAAGGTCGTGAACATTTCGAAGGGCACCATGCCGCATTATCATCTCGTATTTCTCCGATAACTTTCTATGTTCTTACGTTTCATTCTTCGTTTGAATGTTTCAATGGCATCATGCCTCAACTCAATGCTTGTCAACCGAACGACCCGAAGGTCCCGAACACCTTTCGAGGCATTATGTCATATCCGACAGTTCCGCCACATTCATGCCACAACTGTATCGTCTCGCAACGAAGCCATCTTTTATTATCCCGTGCACGTAGGCACGTTTCGACCGTATTCCGATGTTCTATGACTTAGCATTCAATGTCCGTGGCTTGCGCGCTAGGGCGCTCGTCTATTGTATTTCAATGTTCTAGCCGTTCTAACTCGTGCGCGAAGGCACGGTATGGTTCGTGCACTAAGGCACTCGCCGAGTAAGTTATCCCATGTTCTTGCGGCTTGCACACCGAGGTGCTCGCCTTTGCGATATCCAATATTCTATAGCGACTCGTACGATTCATTTCAATTATTCTATCTAGTGTTCGACACGCACTAAGTTCATCTCTCTATCGAGCCACGCCCGTGGCGTTGATAGGTTAACTCAGCATACAAAGATATATTTGACTTATCGAATGAAGGAGTAAAAAGAAGTCAATCCTCCCACCTTGAGTCGATATGCCTTTCTCGTTTCGCCGAACCGATGCGGCTCGATTTCATAACTTTGTTGCACGGCCACTCTCCTGACTTAGCCATTCGAGCACTTCGTGCTTATTGAGTTTGTACGTCCGATTTAGCTTACGGTGCCAACGCCTCTGTCCGTCGCAAGGTGACGATTTGCTTTCGCGGACCCCTTACTGAATAAGGCAAAAGATCGACCTCTAACATTTCAGCGTAAACATATGGCCTGCACATGAAACCAACTAAAATCAATACTTGCATTGATTCGGACTTGCGCCTTGGTCAATTCGATTTCTTAGAATCTTCGAGCCGTCTCAACGCACTTATCCTTCGAGGCAACGCGATATTTCGTATCGATTCACTCGATACATTCTTTGGGACAAGGCAACACTTTGTATCGATTCGCATCGATACGTAATCGGGTCAACGCAACTCTTCGAGTCAACGACTCAGCATAATGCACCGTGCGGAGTGGGGCATTACAACACCTTCATCCTTAAATTCCCCTCCGGTTGCCCGAAGATTTCGCGTGTCCAAAAAGCTATCTCCTCTTGGGGCCTTGCTCAGCCTTCAGAGTTGCCTCGATGGACCCCAAACACATCATCTTACACCTTTCCTCGGAGGTCGATCATGTCTCGATATGGGCCAGAGGCAACGGAAGAATTGACTCACATCTTGTGAGAATCGTGAAGTGGACCCCAGATTTTAACCCAAAGGAAGACTCGAAGATCGTCTCCGCCGGGGTCACCTTTTCCAACCCACAACTTATCTGCTTCGTCCCTGCAGCCATGAGGCGGATCGCCAAATCCTTTGAGACCTATGTTACGATGGCGGACGAAACCCGCAACCTCACTAAAGCCAACTATGCTAAAATTTGTATGGAGCTAGATATTTTGAAGGAGCTCCCCAAATCCATTCAAATCTCGCTAGGGGGTAAGACGCACACCCAACAAATTATTTATGATAATAACATCATCTTCTGCAAGCACTGTCTCAACTGAGGGCACTCTTTCGAGCTCTGCTACGGAACTCACCCAGAACAGAAGAAGAAGACGCCTCCAGTTAAAGGCCCCAGCCCTCAGGGTAGTCTGATCCCCCCGCTTCTTCCTCTACTAACCTCCAGAAAAAATTCAGCAACAGATGATGTAGCAGACACCATAGAACCTTCAAAGGGGACTTCAGCTGATCCCCAAAAAAGTGCAACCCAGGGAACGATCCCCGACCCCACCACATCACCTGGATTAAATATAGCCAACAAATTTGACATGTTAGATCCGAATCAATCCGACGACATTCAGGTGGCTCCACTCCTCGACGCTGGACTAGTAGCACACGATGATGCGACGGAGTGCGAAAGCGAGACTTCGGAGTGCGGTAGCGAGAGCGGAGTAGATGACGAGCCAGCTGCAGAGGAAGTTGATGACGAAGAGGAGGAAGAAAACGTTCTTCCGGGGACCCTTGCCAGCTCCCCTTACATTGTAGACCCACAACTGCCATCTCACTTGGCCAAGCTAGTGCCGCCTCATGTAAGACCCAATTCTGATTGGTTCATTGGTCTCCCGGCTTCGACTAGTAACTCGGAGGATACTGCTGCTCAGACTTCTGCCAGGGAAACCAAGACGAAGCTTCTGGCATTCTTGGGCAGGGTCGTTGACTCTAACCCAATTGGAGAGGACGTGATAGAGATTAGTATTTTAACCACCCTCACATTTCACCCTAAACACCATCATGCGTTTCGTGATAGAGTCAAGCAAAGGGATGCAGCTCTGGCGGTACTGCCTAACCTGCACCTAAGTTTTTCTCAACTTTGTTCAAAAAATGCGTAGCAAGAACCAACAACAACGCTTCCTTCGATCGGACAGTAGAAAGTAGCTCCCACTGTTCGCCTTCACCTCTACCTATGTGTACTGGGGTTCCTCCCCCTCACCTTTCTGCGCTACGGCCTCCCCCTCCTCCCTCTGTAGGAGCAAGGGCTATCTCCCTACTCCATGTATTGCTTTTGGATTTCAATGACCACCACGGATAACATGTATTAAAAAATTATATATATATATATATATATTTGGAAGAAGAAACTTTATTGATGTATTATGCACAAAATGCCGAAGCCTATACAGGTATACGCGTTACGCACGAGAAGACAGCAAAAACAAGAAAAGGCCTCAATCACAGAAGGATGCCCAAAATGGCACCTCGCCATAGCGACGACATGCCTAAGCGGTAGTGGAAGTGAAAGCCTCCTAAAAGCTAGTCGGAGAGTGACGGCAGCGCCGGGCCGCTTTACGCACTTGTCTGGCGGCCTCCCTGATTAGTAGTTCTGAATTGTATTGGCGATCTTCATATCTCCATTTGTTCTGATTTTTTCAAAAAACCTAAATACCGGCGGCCACGACGATCTGATGACCATGAGACCTGCTCCAGTAGACCAGGAGATCGTTGAGGTTGCTCGGCTAGTGGTCCTGCCGGCATTTGGAGGATAGAAACGTCCACAACTGTGTTGTGAGGTTGCCGGCGAGAAGAATGTGCTCCGCAGTTTCAACATGATGAGATGAGCAGCAGTGGCACCGCGATGCCAGGCTGAAGTCGAAGGATGTTATGATATCGTCGGTGGGGAGTTTTCGCCTATAGGCTCTCCATATCAAAATGGTCCATTTGATTGGGATGCACGCATGCCAGAACGGAGCAGTATAAGGGGCCGGGGCACCAAAGCCTCTAGCCACAATCCTAGCCGAAGCTAAGGAGAAGGTTCCGCCGGGGTTGGACGACCACCACAAAGTATCCGGGGTATCTACGATCCTTAAGTTCGCAGCAGCGATGTCGTTGACCGCCTCTGCGCCAAGCCGAGTGCGGACCCTGTCCCATCTCCAACCCGAGGCACTGTCCCATAGCTCCCAAATTTCACGAGGAGGTAAGTGAGTCAGAGACTGCTGGACCACCTCGTCCCCAATCCAACGTTCTTGGAACATCGATGAGCGGCCATCCTCGAGCTTGAGTCGAATGAGGGGTTCGGCGAGGCTCCGACAATGTAGGATATGCCGCCAAGAAGCAGAAGATCTAATGTTGGCGACTGCAGATGCGGGGTGAGAGAGTTTGAAATATCTAGCCATCATGAACCTAGTCCAAAGTGACTTGTCCGAGCACAGCTTCCACCAAAGTTTCAAAGAGCAAGAGTCGATGATGTGGGTTAGTCTGCTGAATCCCAGACCTCCCTCCTCGGTAGGTTTGGCCATGGAATCCCGACTGGCCCAGTGGCATTTATTCTTGCCGTCGGAGTGACCCTAATAGAAGTTGGCAAATAGGGCTTCAAGTGAGTAAAGGAGTTTTTTCGGAGGGGCGCTAAAGGCTAGGGTGTAGATGGGGATGAAGGATAGGACATGCTTGATCAGAATCAACTTGCCACCCGGGGATAAGGTCGCGTTGTGCCATCCTTCGATTTTGGATCTGATTTTGTTAACAAGATTCGCGAAGATGCCTGTATTGGACTTGCCATAAACCAATGGACAGCCCAAGTAAGAGAACGGAGGAAAAGCATTAGAGAAGGAAGTCAGGGTGGAGAGCATCATCGAGTGAGTCATGTCTTCTTTGTGGTGAGTGTAGATGACGCTTTTGCTGGCGTTGATGCGCTGGCCCGAGCATCTAGCGTATTTCTCCAGCGTGAAGTGAACTACCTCGACAGATCCGAGATCTCCAACCAAAAAAATAAGAAAGTCATCAGCTTAGGCCAGATGCGTGATCAGCGGGCAGCCGGTTGTACTGTGGAAGTGATGGAATCTGGGAGTATTGGCCATGCTTTTGAGGTTTCTGCTGAGAGCTTCTGCCGCGATAATGAAGATGGTGGGGGAGAGCGGGTCACCTTGTCTAATCCCATGGCTGGCAGTGAAAAAACTTGCAGCATGACCGTTGATGACAGTAGAGAACCATGAGTTGCTGACGGAGCAAAAGATGATGTCGATCCAAGATTCGGAGAAACCGAACGCCCTAAAAACCGAAATCATGAATTGCCAATCCAGACGGTCGTATGCTTTCTCCATGTCAAGTTTAATGGCGACATTTCCCCCTCTGGATGGGAAAATCATGCATGTTATCATTTCTTGAGCTAGGAGGATGTTGTCAATGATATTCCGACCTGGGACAAAACCACTTTGCTCTTCGGAGATAATCTTCGGAAGTAGAGTGGACATGCGTTTGTTGATGATCTTCAAAATAGTTTTGTTGGTATAAGTGCACAGGTTGATGGGTATAAAGTCTTTGAAGGTATCCGGGTTATTTTTTTTGGGTATGAGGATAAGGTTGGCACAGGAGATGGCTCTGGGGTTGGTAGCCCCTTGGAAGAAAGTGGTGGTGGCCTCGAGGAGGTCATCAGTGATCAGATCCCAGCACGATCTGAAGAAAACACCCGAGAAACCATCCGGCCCGGGGGCGCTATTTTTATCGAGTTCCCAGACAGCGTTCTTGAGTTCCTCGAAAGAGAAAAGAGTGAGCAGTCCCCATCGGAGATCAAATTGGGGATTTTAGCCAGGAACTCATCATCCTTTGTGATGGCTTCTTTGGAGAATAATTTGAAGTAGAAGTTGGTGGCCTCTTCTTGAATGCGGGTCTATTCATCTAACCGGTTTCCGTTCATGTCGCTGATTTGGTGTAGATGAAGCTTGTGCCTGCGTCCCTTGACACAAGAGTGAAAATAGCTTGAATTGCGGTCTTCCTCAGAGTCCCATTTTAATCTGGCCTTCTGCTTTCAAAATTCTGTCTCCACCTTCAGACGGGACTTGAGAATGGTTGTAGCCAAGTTGAGTACGGACCGGGCCTGTGGGGATCTATCCGTGGCAAACTAGATCTTGGCCCTATTGACGTCATCCTCCGCCGTTCTGACCGCTTGAAAAATGTTATCGAAGGCGGACTTGCTCTACGAAGAGAGGGCCTTCCTGGTTGCTTTGAGTCTAGCAGCAATCCGGGTGAGGGGTTCCGGGTCGTCCTTAGAGAGCCACGCCAACGCGACAATGTTTCTGGATTGGGGGTGAAGCCTCCAGAAGTCCAGGAACTGGAAGGCTTTTTTGATGGGGTTATTACTGCTACTGAGCTCAATCAGATGGGAAGAATGATCCGATTCAGTGGTGTTGAGGTGGGATAGTTTGGTGATGATACCCATGTCGTTCCACCAAATGTTGGTCAAGGCACGATCAAGGTGAGAGTATTGTCTTCTGGCCCCTTCCTGCATGTTGTACCACGTGAAAGCGTTGTCGGTGAAAGGAAGAGTATTGAGATGGGCGTTAAAGATGAAGTTGTTGAAATCATTCATGGCCTACTGTGGTGGCGGACGTCCCCCCTGACTTCTCTTCGCTGTAAGAGATAGTATTGAAGTCGCCAATGCACAGCCACGGGAGGTTGTTGCTTGGGGGGTAAGTCTCCAACAACGTGTTTCAGAGGATCCTGCGCTCCGGGAGGTCACAGCTTTCGTGAACAGCAGAGAGGAGGGAGCGAGTAGGGAGAAGCGGATGTTCCACCCAGTAGGAGAGAGCCTGTCTAGTGTCCTGCGCGATGCCGAATCTGATATCGACAGCGAAGAGGTTCCATATGTCATTGCAGCCAGAAGCCGCAGCCTAAAATCTAAGCGGAAGTTGGATGGCTTTAATTCTTTTTGTATGAATTTTTGGTTCGATAATGACTAAAATGTCAATCTTGTGCATCTTCTTGAGGCTGATGATTCTATTCAGCTTCGGTTTATTGGCCAGCCTCGAACTTTCCAAGAGAGGATGTTAAGCATTAGAGGGAAGAAGCGGTGAGTTTTGTGGCGGCCCTCGTGGTCATAGCCGACAACAACTCTGTGTTGTATTTTTTTCTTCTTCTTGTGTAGATTTTTGGGGGCACTCTAGGTGGGATTGGAGGGTTTTCCCTCCGAGACAGGCAAGCTTAGATAACGGTTGCCAGAGATCTCCAGCAATAAGGTGGGTCTGCTGGGTCTGTTCCTGTCAGGGCACTCAGGGGGTTATTTGGATCCAAGAAGCCCGCATCCTTCGCGTGGTGGAATCTGTCCGACTCAGCGAAGTCAAAGCTATAGGCTTCGCCGGCGATGTCGGTGTTGTAAACGGTAATATCTGAGGAAGGTTGCCCTGGGGAGCTGATAAGAACCGGTTGTTCCTCCTCCGCACTTGCCTGGATATTTTCGTCCTTCTGGCCGGGGTCAGCCTCTGAGCTCGAACATGGGGGTAAGGGACATTTCGGATTGATCTCTGTTGGAAGGGATACGAGGATGGTGAATAGATTATTGAAGGTTATACTTGGGGGATTGTAGGGGATGATGGCGCTGTCCTGTGGCCTAATCGGGCAAGGGGGTGGCGGGCTGTTGTTGTTGGAGGAAGGATGGAGATTGGGTTGTTGACAGGTTGGGGATGTGGGAGCAGTGGATGCCTCCTTCAGATTTTTTTGTTTATGGGTGCCAGCCTTCTTCAGCTCGAGATGAGCTCGGAAATAGTACTGAAGGGCGTGCCCTCTCATTTGGCAGTGTTTGTAAAATAGGATGTTGTTATCGTACACTAGCGTCTGGTGGTGTGTACGATCCCCTAACTCGAGCTGAATCTGGGTGGGTGGGTCGTATGCAAGGTCGAGTTCGACACAGAAGTTGGCGTAGTTGCCTTTCGAGAGGTTTCTTGTTTCTTCGGCTATCGCCAACAGCGTCCCGAAAGAGCTGGCGATACGCTTCAGCGCAGCCGGCGTGAAGCAAACAAGGAGAAGGTTGGGTAAGGTGATCCATGCCACAACGATCGTTGAATCGACTTTGGTGCTAAAGTCCGGAGACCATTCGACGATTTTAACGATCTGGGGCACAATTCTGGTGGAACCTTTTGTCCAGACCTTGGAGAAGTCAGAAGGGGAGGAGAGGTGGAGGTACAGGTGTTTGGGGTCTAGCGGGGCGATCCAGTAAGCTGCAGAGAGGCCCCATCCTGCAATAGCCTTCTTGACTATCACGGTTTTAGGGTAACCCGTTGAAAATTTCAGAACAAAAGTCTTCGCAAAGGAGGAGGAGAGCGAGGTTATTTCGGCGGAGGAGAATGGGATGCGGATGTCTTGACCGTCGGTGGGAATTTGAAATTCCACTTCCGGGAGATCTATCTCCCGTACTGGGGGGTCAATCTGTCTACCTCGGTCAGGACGAAGAGCCGCAGCGTAGGAAGTAGCATTGGGCATAGCCGTGGGGACGCCGGGGGGAGGATCAGGCACCAGCGACTAATGCGGAAAAAGAGGACACTGTGGTGATGTGGCCTGGCGGGGTCTCCGCACCGACGTCGACAGATGAGAGGGTGCATGCGCCGGGCGCAAGGGGCATCCCTCCCGCTGGCTGAGGGCCAGGGAAGAATGAGGGAGAGGACGGGGCAGAGCACCGCAGGAGATGGCCAGGCGCAGGCCCCTGAGCGCCAGGAGAAAGCGGCAGACCCGAAGAAAGAGCGAGCGCATGCCCCATTGAGGATGGGGAGGACGCATGGCCTGCGACCGTGGGCATTAGTTGGGAAGAGAGGATACGGGCGCATGACCTGTGGAGTAGAGTGCATGGCCTGCGATGGCAAGGAGGGCGCATGCCCCGGGGAGACCGCGGGCGCATGTCCCAAGCTCCGTCGGTCCTGAGGGACCAGGATGAGAAGTTCTACCCAGAACCGGGGTAGGTGGGCGGCCCACCGTATTCCCCTGTACATCGACGACAGCGAAGGGCTCAACAGTGTCATCGACCGGCGGCCACCGTAGCGGAGAGGCTACTCTCGGGACGGTGAGCAGGCCGGGAGCCTGATCGGGGATCCATCGTAGTTTTTGGGCGATACCGGGACCGGAGAGACCAACAAGGGACAACTGCGCCGTAGACC
>JANAVB010011397.1:7258571-7266071 GCA_029216955.1 Iris pallida | reverse complement strand
ACGCCCCGCTCCCGTAGGAGCGATCGTCCTCGCTAAGGCGTGATGCCGCACGAGCCTAGATTGCGCTCGTGCAAGACGGGTTCCATAACGGCCAATTTTGGCGGCTGCGACGAGGTCGTCGTACAGAAGTCCCATATAGAGACATTGAATAGTAGCAGCGAAAATTAGAACAAAACACAAGTTATTCAAAAGAAGCTCTTTATTGATATTGAAGAAAAAGGTTACAATGGGGCACAAGGCCACGATTACAAGTCTCTCAAGCTCACTCTTCTCACATTATAAGTCACTCAGCTCTCTCTCTCTCTCATCTCTCAATACATGTCTTGAGCCAGCGGATGCTTCGGAAGGCGACGTCCATGCATTATGTCAGTCCCTATTTTTCAAAATTGATTTAATTAGTGTTAATTAGTTGCTAATGATATATTTAGCTTTAAAATAATTTATGATAATTTTTAGGAATTTCTCTAGAATTTTTGAATGATTATTAAATAGTTTTAAAATCAAAATATATCAATTTGTAATTAATTAAAATATTTTAATATCACTTTGTAATATTTAAATTTATTTTGATATCAAATTGTAATTAGTGAATTGTTTTTATTATATTTTGCAAATATTAATTTGCATACTGTTTGGCGTGGGGTTATTGTGCAAACCCCAAAAAGTTGGGGGACCTAAATGCTAAACCGCCGTCACCTACCCCCGACGACTGGCCAACTGCCCCCCGACGACCACCTGCCATTTTCGGCCGACCTAGACCGCCTCGACCGCCCTAAATTGCCTATAAAGACTCCCCGACCCCGAAACCCTAACCCTAGGCTAAACCCCGACCACCGTCTCCCCCATTTCTCTTCACCGTAACCCTAACTCCGGCCATACCCCACCGCCACCTCCACAGCAGCTATCACCACCATTCACCACCACCACTAGACGCGTCCCGATGAGTTGAGTCCAGCGCCGCCCAAACGCGACGACGACGACGCCCCAGCCGCCGTCCAGCCACCTCCACAAACCCTAACTCGATCGGACACGTAAGTAGCAGCTTCAAATCGTGTCGCACGTGTCTCGTACACACCTATGCGACTCGCCAGGACACGAGCAACCTAGTGGTGAGTTTGAACACGTAAAACTCGACCCGTGCGTGTCGTGCATAACGCGGACACGAGACTCGTGTGTCCTCAACTGTCAGGACACGGAGACCAAGTGCTATCGGGTTTAGACCCATTAACCAAATACTAACCTAAAACAAGCCCAATCCCATTCCCAAACAAGTGGCTCGGGCTGACCCCCTGGACAGCCCGACCGAGCCCAAGAACCCGACACCTTTGGGCCGAGTTCGAGCCCCCTGTTTGTTGGTTATTTTGTTTATTTTTTGTTTTTATTTATTATTTATATATATGTGTATATATATATATATATTTATGTATATATGTATACCTGTATTATATATATTATTTTTTTTGTATACCTGTATTATATATATATATATATATATATATATATATATATATATATATATATATATATATATATATATATATATATATATATATATATATATATATATATATAAAAGATATTATATATATATATATAATATATCTATATATATAGATATATATATAATATTTTATATAAAATATATATATATTTATTTTATATATATATATATATATATATATATATATATATATATATATATATATATATATTATATATATATATTATATTTAGTATTTTATTATTGTATATGTTTGTGTGTGTATATAGAATATATATATATAGATATATATATAGATATAATATATATATATAGATATATAATATATATATATATAATATATATATATATATATATATAGTAGTTTATTATATTTTATATGTATATATATATATAGATATATATATATAAGTATATATATAGATATATATATATAGATATAATATATATATATATATAGATATATATATATATATTTTATTTATATATATTATATATATATATAGTATTTTTAATTATATTTTTATATATATATATATAGTATTTTTATTTTTAGTTTTTATATATATATATATAGATTATTTATTATATTTTAGATATATATTATATATATATATATATATATAATATATATATATATATAGTATATAATATATATATATATAGATATATACGGATTTATGTATATATGTATGTATTATGTATATATGTATATGTGTTCATGTGTATATATATTATTATATATATACCGTTATATCTATGATACATATTTGTATATATATATATTTTTTATTTAGTACTTCTTATATATATATATATATAAAATATATATATATATATATATATATATATAGATATATATATATATATATATATATATATATATATATATATATATATATATATATATATATATATTTGTGTATATATATAATAGTAATTATTGTATAAATATGTATATATTTTCAAATGTAATTTTAGTGCTAAAAATTATTATGTAAAATTTCACAAGTGATTTTATTGTATATTTGGTGACTTGCAATTTTACCACTTTAAAATATATTATTTAAATTCCTGTATTTTATCTGTTATGACCAATTGATGTCCAAGCCTAGCATGGATTTTTGGGCCCAATTGTGTCTAATACATTCAGAGTCTGTACAAGTCATATTGGACTTAATTCATGCCTCTGGGTCCTGTATCTGGACTTCGGTTCAATTTCGAATACATGGACAAAAATAGTAAATAATTAATTAATTAATTTCCAGAAACTGTTGCTTGCTGTTTTTGAATTTTTATATATATTTTAAGTGCTGTAAAAATCTGGGAAAATTGTATTTAAATACTATGTTAATTTAGATAATTTACAATAATTTTTCCAGCATTTAATAGGTGCTTTTATTATTTTATAAAAATAGGAAAATAGAACTCAGTTTCAGTATATTTATGTTTACTGATTTTTAATAATTATTTATCTGGGTTTATAAATTCTTGAAAAATTAGTATAAATTTCTATAATTAATAAGGATCATTTTGGTACTTTATCTTATGTAAAATTGAGCATTTTGTCTATCTCAAAAATTGTTGGAATATAGTGTACAGTTTGATTTATTTATTGAATATTACGACTTTCAGTATTTTGTGTTGTTTTGAGTTATAGTCGTATTGGACCTCACCCCGCACTAGTGTAAAGGCCCTAGAAAGTTAGCTAGAATATTGTGTCACCTCACATGGGTCTCCTATGCTAAAGTCACCATTTTGCTAGGTGTCCAGTCAGAAAGTCGTGTTGTACCACTAGTGTTATAGTGTTTAACTTAGTGTAAAAACTAAGTTTATGTATTTATTTCTATAGTGACGAGTCACCAGGCATCTATAGCATTTTTATCGCTGCTTTGCTTTGCTAAAGGTAAGTACTTTCTGCAAACTTTACATACTGCTATAAACAATAAACTATGATTTTCTAACCATGTTAAATACTGATCCTTGGGGTAGCAAGTTAAAACTTTACATGTTGTATTACTTTCAGTCTCTACTATATTTAGGACAGTTTTTCATATCTCTCACATGTTTAAACAATGGTTTAAGGGGCAACTGTTAGTAGTGTACGTGATCATGACCCCCTTCTCCGTATGTATTTACCAAGCACTGTTATATTCTATATATAACTTTGTCGTATGTCTGATCCCGCATTTGTGTATAGACATACACCGATGCCGTTAAGGGTACGTATGTACACTTCAGAAACTTGATATGTACTGCTGTACATCCTATTCATCTATTGACCGATTCACGTACATGCTACGGTTTTAAACTTTTAAACTATATGTTGCCATTTCTAAAAAGAACCAATTAAACCATGATATGCCATGATTCCAGTTTATTATATTTTTGTTCATGCTTCGTGTATTTAGTTTTCTAGAAATAGTACTTACTCCCGTCCTGACATGATAACGTTGTAGGTATACTTACTGAGGAGGAGTTGCTCTGTGACTCATATTATGAAGTTACTGCCGAGGACCAGGCTTTGTCTTACGAGGATGTACCTGCGTAGAACCTCGTCTAGTTGTCTATTTATATGTAAGACTTTTAAAAGCAGTCATGTATTAGACTATGTATTTTATGACTGGACCTGTATCCAGCTTTACATTTCAGGACTTGTACTTGGACTTACTATTATATGAGATGACTTTTGTGTTTGGAGCATTTATGACTCTTTATTACTTATAGAACTGTTAGCACATTTAGTCTTATCTTGTTATCTCTAGAACAGCTTACTGCGCTTATCTCAAGCGTAGGCTGGACATGACTCGGCCCGACCCAACAATTTGGGTAGCGGATCGTGACATATTTTTAGTGGTGGCCCATGCAGGTCTAGACTAAATAGTTTGGTTACGTTATTGTACCAAGCTTGCCTGCAATTAGGAACTTAAGGTAATTAGACAACATTAGTAATGACGCTTAGAACACCTAGAGGAATACTAGGATTGTAACATAGGAAATACATTACATGCTTGCTATTATAATTAGATTTTCTTGTATATGATTGTTTACTTTAAAGAGTCCTTATAAGTCCTTTTATTTATTTATTTAGATGGTGCTCACCCGTTCATCCCAGTATGTCACACCTGAGAATGGCACACTCCTTATCCAGTCAGTTGACCGATACACCTCCACCTCCACCTACCATATTCCTCCACTCCATAAATCCACAAACCCAAATGCCTCTACCACCTTCCACATCACAGTCCCAGCAGGACCCGATACTCCCACCACCACCTATCACTATACCTACCCAGGCTTCCGTCACATTCGACGGGAACCAACTGCTCACTCTGATCCAGGGGTTCCTAACGACCCATCAGGAGCAGACCACCCTACTCCGTCAGAGCATAGAGCGTTCTGAGGAACATACCGTGTTCCCATCACCTGTAGAGCCACGGCAGAGAGCAGGGACGATCAAGGACTTCATGGGTTTGAACCCCAAGGAGTTCTCAGGGACTGAGGTCATAGTTGTAGCAGATGACTGGCTAGACTCAGTAGAGAGGAAGCTCCTTGGAGCTAGGTTGCCGAATGACCTCCAAGTCGAGGCAGCGAGATTTCTGCTGATAGACTTGGCAGGAGTTTGGTTCCGGAATGAGCCGCTATTTGCGAGAGGAAGGGCCACTTGGGATCAGTTCAAGACCCAGTTCAAGAAGAAATTCTTCTCGACCACCGCTAGGGTAGCCATGGGACTATGATTCCAGAACATCCAGCAGGGGAACCGTTCTATTAACGAGTATGCGACAGAGTTTAGTCGCCTGAGCCATTTCGCTCCTAGTCTAGTTGCAGACCCAGAGGAGATGACGCGTAGGTTTTGCCATGGTCTAGTTCCAGACATTGGCATTCTTATAGTGGCGAACGGTACGACTAACTACAACCAGAGCCTAGAGTTGGCCCGGAGCATTGAAGAGCGTCCTCTGTCTTGCAAGAGGCCGGCTTCTATACACATTGAGGGACCGTCCAAGCGTCAGGCTTTCCAGCAGAGAGCACCGACGCCGCACCAGCAGACATACCGTCCCCCTACATCACATCATCCGACCCTGTCAGTTAGAGCCCCGGGACCCCGGCAGCAGCAGAAAAGAGCTTTGTGTGTATTCTGTAAGAGGGTAGGCCATGACGCTTCTATCTGTAGGAAGAGGTTGGGACAGTGTTTAGCTTGCGGGTCAGCCACCCATCAGCTTCGGGACTACCCAGTATCCAAGGTACCTAGAGGGCCACTTTCGACTCAGCAGCAGAGGTTTGGGCAACATCTACAGTAGCAGAAGGGACCACAGGGGAAGATTTATAGCCTAGCTCTTGAGCCGGAGCCGGAGCAGGTTTCGGAGCCAGATTATTTGGCTGACGTCATCAAAGGTCATGTTTATTTGTATACTTTTCTAGCTCTATGTTTGTTTGATTTTGGTGCATCTCATAGCTTTCTGTCATTAGAGTTTATGCATAAACACCACTTAGTAGCTACACCTACCGAGGAGATTAGTAGAGTAATGACGGGAGGCGGACCAGTGCCCATTAGAGCTATTTATAGATGCTCTATTACTATAGCCGGGAGAGAGTTTAGGAGACGATTCTTTGTGATGCCACTCCCCGGGTATGATATCATATTGGGGATGGACTGGCTTAGCTATGCCCATCCGCTATAGACTGTCATGAGGGTAGTATTCTGTTCAGTCCCCCAGGCACAACACCATTCAGTGTCAGGAGGACAGGGCCGGAGATCAGCCTAGAGCCGAACTGTTATACGACAGTTGGGAAGATAGCACCGCCACACCCTATCATTAGGGAGTTTATGGATGAATTCCCAGAGGATCTTCCAGGGCTTTCGCCTGACAGAGATGTGGAGTTCACTATAGATTTAGTGCTGGGTTCACCACCAGTATCCCGGGCTTGCTATAGAGTGAACCCCAAGGAGGCCGTAGAGATGAAGGAGCAGATTGATGATCTGTTGAAAAAAGGTTTCATTCGATCTAGTACTTCTCCATGGGGAGCGCCAGTGCTCTTTGTGCCTAAGAAGGATGGTACAGTTCGGTTGTGTATTGACTACCGAGCGTTGAATACCATCACCATTAAAAACAAATATCCTCTGTCCAGGATAGATGATTTATTCGACCAGTTGAGTGGGGCGAAGGTGTTTTCCAGGATAGATTTGAGATCCGGGTACCACCAGTTGAAGGTCAGGGCAGCAGACATCCAGAAGACGGCATTCAATACGAAGTACGGGCAGTACGAGTTTTTGGTGATGCTATTTGGTCTCACAAATGCGCCAGCTGTCTTTATAAATTTGATGAATAAGATATTTCACCAGTATCTGGATAAGTTCGTCGTAGTGTTTATCGACGACATCCTGATATACTCGAAGACGCCGAAGGAGCACGCAGAGCACTTGCGGACAGTTTTGGGGATCCTGAGGTAGGAGAGATTGTTTGCCAAATTGTCGAAGTGCGAGTTCTTTTTAGACCGAGTGGAGTTTCTCGGCTATGTAGTTACTAGAGAGAGGATCTCGGTGGATCCCAGGAAGATTGCTGCCATTGAGACATGGAAGGCTCCGACGTCAGTTTCAGAGATCAGGAGCTTTCTGGGTTTAGCCGGCTATTATAGGAAGTTTGTCCAGGACTTTGCTAGGATAGCTGAACCCATGACGAAGCTGACGCGGAAGGACGTAGAGTATATCTGGTCGGAGGACTGCCAGGCAGCATTTGAGGAGATGAAGAGGAGGCTGACGACCGCTCCAGTTCTGACATTACCTTCAGGATCTGGAGGTTTCACCATATACAGCGATGCTTCGGGAAAGGGGCTAGGATGTGTCCTATAGCGGCATGGGAAAGTGATTGCTTATGCATCTAGGCAATTACAGACTCATGAACGGAACTATCCTACCCATGACCTAGAGTTAGCTGCGGTGATCTTTCCACTCAAGTTATGGAAACATTACTTATACGGAGAGCGTGTAAAAATCTTTACTG
>JANAVB010011397.1:6511071-6618571 GCA_029216955.1 Iris pallida | reverse complement strand
CTTTTTCGTGCAAATCGGATTCCAATATCCGGGTCAACGGACCAATTTGAGATCGGGTCATCGGAATCCATTTTCGGATATACCGTTGAGTTCGTATCGTCATTCTGGATTCGTGAACATATAATTTGTTAAGTTTAGTGCACTTTTATTCCGACATATTTTTCGGTACAAAGCGGGTTCGACACGGACACCATTTTGATCCGAAATTACCTTTTTGCCCCTGTGTCCAAATTGGACTTATGGATAGGCTATCCTAGCTGATTTGACCATTCTGGACACGTTGGTGATGTTTGTTTTATCATCTGACAATGTTTGTAGATATTTCTCTATGTATTACCTTTTATTATAATTAATTCTTATTAAGTTTATATTTCGGAAGTAGTACAACAAAATTGAGATCAGTCGATTTCGGTGATCTCACATCGCTGAAATTGGCAAGATAATCATGTGGATCATTGTGATAATATGATTAACCTTAACGTTGATTATTTTATCTCGATTTACGTGTCGTAGGTTTTGATGTACGAATAACGAGGTACAACTTGATATTTTAATTCTTAATTTAGAGTGATCCTGTTTGACCAAGATATATGGTATCGTGGTAGATAAATATTAGAAATATTATGCTTAGGCTAGATTTGACCTTGGTTGACCAAGTTTGACTGCTTTGATCAAAGGTCAACTATCAGTCAACACTTGGCCTAGAAATGTCTAGAACTTGACCAGAGTTGACCAGTTGACTAAAAGTCAACTATAAGTCAACCATTGATCTAGTTTGACCTAGCTGACTTGGTTTGACTTCTTGTGACCTAGTGTGACTTAGTTTGACTTAGTTGACTGAGTCTGACCTAGATTACGTAGCTTATATTATAGAATCAAGTCTAACACTGTTGAACCCTAATTAGCTTATATATATCTTATCTTTAGGTCTGTGGCATCTCTCTGAGCATCGACCCCATTTGACAGCTCAGGACCACAGGCGAGTACATTCTCTGATAGTAGTTTCTTGTCTTGATATTTTCTGTATCCGATTCAATTATAGTATTTTACTTGATTCTCGTCACGATGGTACACGGACTAGTATATACCGGATGTCATGAGATGTTATTCTTGGATTTTCTTAGGATACTGGTACTTGCTCGATCTTGTTCTTGTACTTGTATTGACACCGATGCCTGAGAAGGAGTAGCGACCTTCTTAGGGAATCTCGTACCATGACGTGCTATGTCCGGATCCGTATACTATTCGGGAAAAGGGGAATTTTATTGATATTGTGATCAATGTCCACCTTGAGTTACTACTTGTATCATAGCTATACCCTCACCTCACTATGGGAGCCTGACCTGTACTACTACTTGCTCCATAGCTTGCCATCCCGACCGGGCCGAGTCCACGTACTTGTAGCCGGTCGGCTGGAAGCCTGATCTTGACCCATACCGATCACATTATGCTATAATATTCGAGGCACATTTTATATTTATTATATCAGTTACATATTACAGTTCAGCTTACTTTTCCTACATGATTCACCTTGACATAATTTCCAGTTTATATATCCTGTTTTACTTACAATCTTGATATATCATCTTATATTTCATTATGATTGTCTCTTATAGCATTTGTCAATACTATGAAACTGTTGTTAGTTTATGTACTCGTTTCCATCCTGACTGGATACGTTGAAAATATTTTAGGAGTTGTTATACCATTATTGGACTTCATGATGTTGCTAGCTGAGGTGGATCTCACTATTCTTTTATAAGTTGCCTGGTAGTTATCCTTAGTTTGTCTTGTTTTCCTTCTTTATTTTCCTGTCTTATGATTCCTTCTAGTAGTTTCTATTTGTTCTTGTACCTTAGTTATCTTTCCTGTCTTATCTTCTTTAGATGTTGGGTTGTGATTGAGTACATTTTTAGTTCATGGACCTTCTAGATGTAGTGTATATTTATTGGGTACTAGACAGCGTTCTACCGTCGATACTGCGGCGTAGGCTGGGCGTGGCCCACGTATTCATATCCGTATATTCGGGTGCAGGTCGTGACACAAACTGAGAATATTCCAAGTAGGCGATCTCGTTTTGGCAGTTCGTAGGCCGATGGTTATGACTCATAAAACCGTCGACAAGTTCCAGCCCAAGTGGGAAGGCCCATTTATCATTGAGGCTGTATTCTCCAATGGTGCATACCGTCTCGCAAAGTAAAACAGAGACTTGCTCATGATGCCTATCAACGACAAGTTCCTGGAGAAATATTATGTCTAAACGACACCCTCCGAATCAACCGGATTGTTGAGTTATGTACCCTTAAGTACCGCTGAACTTACACTCTGGTTACCCCAAATGAATTCATATCGCATCTTCCGGGCAGCAAGTCATGTATGATCATACATCTGAACTTCCTCCCTAAAAAAGCATTTTTCTCAGAATCTGTTACCAGCGCTTTCAGTACATAAAAAGGGTAACAGGTCCACAAAATTCCCGAAACAACCACGTCGATGCCACCTTGAGTTGTTTTTCTTCCATCACAAACAAATCACCCCTTTTGTAGAACTTCCATATCCATATTACCTCTGAGTTGTTCTATGTATCCTTCGTTGAGTCCACTCCTGCCACGTTCTCATTACCCCTGAGTAGGAAGACTCCGTTGTAAAACTCCCATATTTACTACGTCCTTATTACCTCTGAGTAAGTATGTTGGTTTTCTCTCGACTTATTATCCGTACCCAAAACCAGGGTACGCCAAGGGTAATAGGCCCACAAATGTCCACAGTTGACCACAAATGTCCGTAGCTGACCACAAATGCTGTACTAGGTCCTCTAGTACATGTACCTCTTTCCTCACCATCACATGCCTCTGGAGCCCAGTTGTTCCATAGCATTCTTTCGCCCAATACCAAGAACTTCCATGTCTACCTTACTACGGAGTTGTTCTATGGATCTACATTGAGCCCACCCCTACCATATCCTCAGTACCTCTATGTAGGAAGTTCTATCATCAAACCTAATGTTTACCACGTTCAAGTAAATAGGCTGGGTCTCTCTATCAAACTTATTATCCATACCTATAACCAAGGTATGCCAAGGATAATAGGTCAACAGAAAGTCCCCCAGTGGGACAAGTACCATAATACCAAAGATACTGTACAAACACAACAGATACCACAAATAAAGGATAAGGTAAACATACTCATTCATTTAAAGTCAAAAGTGCTACATTTTCCAGGGACCACGTCCTCGTTAAAAAAAGAAAGGAGGGACATAATAATAAAAGAGAGAAAAATCTGATTATTGTTCGACGATACATAGTTCTCTGAGCCGATACTTTAGCTTGATTGTCGATCGCTCAATCCTCAGTGTGGCCCGGCGCTCGGCCTCTTAAGTCAACTTTTCTGCATCCTCTAGATACGCATGAGCCTGCCAACGGTCTTCAAATTTCCTCAACGCACACTCCAGGCCAGCAGAGGTTCGGGTGACCTGGTCGGTCTCCCTGCAAATTAACTCCTTATCTCTGCGAGAGGCCTGGAGCTCAGATTCTAAAGAAGCCAACTTTATCTGAAGTTGGAGGATCTGTTCGTTGGTATCGGCTATCATACGAGATGCGGCCTCTTCCCGAGCTAAACAGTCCTCTCATCTACGGCTTAGTTGATCATACCTCAGAGACAGATCTTGAAGGTCCTTCACTAGAGCAGGCTTGGACGTGTTCAGTACCATCTTTACCTTCTCTATGGCTGTTGTAAGGAAGGCGCGCTCCTGATCTATTGCCAAAGACCTATCAAGTTGCCGCAGCCCTTGAAGTTGAGCCACGAGCTTATCAGCTTCTACCAATTTGGGATCCAAGAGGTCGACTATCCCTGCCCCGCCAGGGAGTGTTCTGAGAAGTTTAATTTGATCGCGGGCACATTGATGAGCCAGTACAAAAGATGTCCCTCTTTCCAGGGCAGCTTCGACCCCTCATTTCAAATGGCGGTGAAAACTCTCAATTACGTCCTTCGACGATTCGTCCAGAACTTCCGAAGAGGACGGTGTTAAAGGAAGAGTAGCCGAAAAAGTTGAAGATGGTTGCAAAAAAGATGTACCAGAACTCGATGCCCCAATCACTAGGGATACAAGTTTTAAGCGATAAGACGCCTGAACAGCAGTCATCTCCTCTTCTGCAGCCCGAAGGATTCGAAGGCTTGGCAGTACAGAAAGATCGACCTCCGGTGATAAAGCCATATTAACCAAAGAGGGTGCAAGGACCATTTCTCCCCACCCCGACAGTCCCACTACTTGTCCTCCTGAACTCGGCCCGACAAGAGGTCCCTCGATCTGAGTTGGAGGAAAAAGAGGCGTACTTCCTTCCACTAGATCCCCCTGGTAACTTCTCTCGTGATGATGTCCGTTGTCGACAGAGCATGACCTGTATGTCCAGAACAACCATCGATCAACTTAGCCCCAAGGATATGAAGATGGAGCGAATGAACCTCCTCACTAGTCAAGACATGACATAGCTTACCAGAGGAGGGCCGCTGAGGCTGAGGCTCACTCACGGCCACCATATCCTCTTCAACGGTAGCACCCGAGCCACTTGCAGTTGCATCCTCTGCCCCAGCCGCCCCGAAAGTGGATACAACTGGGTTGGTATCAACCAACTGAGGTTCAGCAACCTCGAGGACTAGTTCAGTAAAGCCCACATCGTCCCTGGTTGAGATGTCAGCAGTAGGAGTAATCTCAGCCGTCACCGGGACGACCATGGTGGAAGGAAGCTCGACAGTCATAGCACCAATTAAGGTTGCTATAACAGGGTCAACCTCAGAGGCGGTAGCCGACCCCGGGGAGTTCACTTCTCCCGACGGCTACAAAGAAAAAAAATGATCAGATTATATTTCAGAAAAGAAGAACTAAAAAAAGGTGGTCGTAACTCGATTCACCTCTGAAACAACTTCAACGTCATCACTTCTCTCCCTAGTGCTCGGCCTGCGAGCCTTGACCGCGACCCATTTTTGGGAGAGAGTTCTGCCGATGATAGAAGACTCATGCCTGCTTTGTTTACGCGAAGGACTAGGCACAGCAGGGGGCAGATCTGCCACCGAATCGTTTGCAAGAGGAAACAGGTTATCAGGGTCATCCTCCTCGTCCACGTTAATAGACTCCGAGTCAGACACTTCAACTGTCTTCCCCTTCTTGGTCCTCGTCTGGGACTCTTTTGGCTTCTCCTCCAAAACCAGTACCAGTAATGAAGCTGGTACTTGGGTCAAAATTACTAGGGGCTTATTTACCATGACATGGTACAGGGGCGCCATGTACAAAATATGCCTCGACTCTCTAGCATCGGGTACGGAAAAGCTGGCACGGGTATGAACCGTGCTATAATAATGCCAAGCCCGAATGCCGTCTAGAATGCTACCCTCGAAACCCAGACAGGAGCCCGGGTTATCCAAGAATATTTGACTATACCCAAATTGTCGAGAGAATCGACTGGGTAAGTAAGGCTCCAAAAAGACGGAGTTACGATTACGATACACCAGATATGCAGGACGGATGTTCTACAACCAGCGGAGCATCTTCTCAGATAAGAAATGGGGAGACACAGCACCATCAAGATGTATACCTCTTACTTCTTCGTCGGTAAAATAAGAAACAGACATAAAAAAGGAATATTTGTCCACTCGTGCTAGCGCCATCCGACAGGCTGGCATGGTAGTATACTCCCAGGGCATACGGCGGTACTGGTAGATGAAGGCATCATCAGCGGTCACGTCGCCCTCTGGGCCAGGCCTCATCAAAGACAGGCAATGCATTAACAGCCACCCCATCAGATAATGATAGGGCAGCTCGATTCATTCAAAATCCTTCATCTTTTTATGAGCAATGACTTTGGACGAGAAAGTGCGGAGGCCATGATTAATGCTGCATACTATGGCGGGAAGTAGAGCTAGCCTGTCTCCAAAGACTAGCTTCACAGCGGAAAGGATCAGGTTACGGCTGATTCTCTCAATAGCACCAGCCCCCTCCGAAACTGTACAATTTTGCAGCCACAGCATCAAAAATCCCGCCTGGAAGGCCTTATCAGACATCTTCTGGGTATCTTGATAAAAGTAACTAAAGGTGTCAGATTGGCTCCCGAATCTATCACCCGTAGTTTTAACCCTCTTGGCATTCAACACCTGATTGTACACCTCCTCCCGGGTTCGAGGACTCCGAGGGAAAACCCGGCCTGAGGCACCTAGTTCAAACAGGTAGCTGAGCCTAGTCTTGGTGTGAGGAAGGTTCCCTTCTGAGCTATCATTCTTCTTCTTCGACATTTGTTGGCACGTGCTATGGTGACATAGCAATTCCCGGTAAATAGCCACAAAACCCGAAAACTGCCACTCCAATTCCTCAAATTCTTTATTTGTAGGGTTATACGCCTCAAAAACTTTATCTCCCCAGGGTAGCTTGGAGACTTCATGCATCTCATGGAGAACGAGTCCCATTTCCCCTCCAGGTATAAAAAAGGTCCCCGTGCGATGGTTGTACATCTCGACAAGAGCCATGAACAGCTTCTAGTTTATGGGCATATCATAACAAGTGCCCCATATGGCATGATAAAGACCAATCTCGTGCAGGAGTTCCCGATATGTCCACAAGATCCACAATGTCAAATTGATCCATGGACGGGTGGGGTTCATCCAGTTCAGCAGTGACAGCCGACCAGTAGGGTAGGACCCTTTTTGAGCAATCTGGTTCATAAAAGTATCAGCTTGGGATAACCTAAAGTTGGGACCCTACATGTTTATAAAACTGTCTGGGGCCAACCCGATCACAGAGCGGCTGGCCGGTATCTTACCCGCGACTACCGACCTTGATGTTTTATTGTAATGAATATCACCCACGAAAATCCTCTGCTGGCTTGGAGTTAGGGAGTCCACCATTTTTCTGTCAATTGGCAGCATATTAAACCAGGACAGTAGAAAATGACGTTCCATCTGAGGAATATGAATCGCCATCCCGTTGGAAGAAAAACTCCAACTTTCAGATAAATCTAGAACGCTGGAGTTCGAGACAGTTAAGACATCCCCAAAGAAGAACGCGGGTTTTAGATGCGCGCCCCCTAATTTTCCCGAGTTCATCATGCCCAAGAGGTTGAAGAAGGATTGGTTTCTGATGTCCCTCAGCCTGTCCCCAGATTGATTTTTAGTAAATTGGGCAGACACATATTCGACCACCTGGTCGAACCTCACACCCAAGGCAGATTGAGCCTGACCAACTAAGAGCTCCCCCGAGGGATTGATCGACAGCTTCACTGAAAAAGAAAGAAGAAAGAAGTCAGAAGATAGTCCGAGAAAACCACTTAATGCTTTCCGAGCTTATGTGACTCTGTTAAGTGGGCGTTCATACGGCCCAGTCCATAAAGTGCTTATACGGTCATGAGACATCTCTCATGCGGCTCGGTCATGAAGCATCTCTCATGCGGCTCGGTCATAAAGCATCTCTCATGCGGCTTGGTCATAAAGCATCTCTCATGCGGCTCAGACATGAAACATACCCCATGTGGCTCAGTCATGAGGCATTCATGCGGCCCATACGGCACAGCTCATGCAGATTCATCACACAGAACTTGATCAGTTCAGTGAAGACGAAAAGAGCATCAACTATGCCGAAGCATAACAGAGAAGGGCCCGTGCATAAAACATGCGACATAGCCATTGTATTTAGGGTTTGGATTATTGTAGTTTCTTTCCATCGCTCTTACCAATAATAGGAGGATGAACGTCGGGGTGGATCGAGCTTGCCGTATTCGACGAGGAAGCAAGCCCTTTGTTCTTTGCTGCAGCACTGGAAGAAGCTTTGGGAGCCATGGTTGATCGAGAAATGAGAAGAAACGGCGACTAGGGCGACGAAAAGTTTGAAAAAAGAAAGAACGAACCTCTTTCCTCAAACTTTTCGTATTTATAGGCTGGCAAAGGCGCGTAGATCGATAGACGCCGCTTCGGATTTTATGCTGGCCAAAGGATAAAGGTGACTCTTGGGATTCTATCCAAAAGACGGCTCCAAATCATCAAAGCAAACCGAAGGATAAAGGCGACTCTTGGGATTCTATCCAAAAGACGGCTCCAAATCATCAAAGCAAATCAAAAAACAATTAATACCGAAGTGATGGGATGCCCATGTGGCACGAAACCAGTATGCGGTCAGAGAAGCCTATGCGGAATGAAGAGCTTATGCAGTCTCGACGCTTCCTAGGACATACCCATGCTTCTTATTCAAAGTATTTCAAATTTACAAATTGAAAACTTTGAAGGGGGTCTTGTAGAAGCATGAAAAAGAAGAGGATTTTCTATGCGGCTCGAAATCAACATGGAGCCTCATACGGCTCAAAATCCAGAAAGCTTCATGCGGCCCAAGAGCAATGGAGAGCCTTAGGCGGTTCAAAATCAGCCTAAGCAATAAATGTCTCCCTATGTAGCTGGCCATAATTACTCTGACACAAAGGTGACATCTCTGACAGAGATGACAGCTCTGACATGAAGATAAGGCGTGACGTGCTCCTGAAAAGACGAAAAAATCATAATGACATCTGGCACTGTTTACGAACCAAAGGAGACTCTTTATGCGGCTCAGCTGTAAAACTCTTCATGCGGATCACCTACGAGACACTCCTTATACGGATCAGTCATGAGACACCTCTCATGCAGCTCGATCATGAAGCATCTCTCATGCGGCTCGGTCATGGGACATTCTTCATACGGCTCGGTTTAGGAGACGTCCTTCATGCGGCTCGGTCATGAGATATTCTTCATGCGGCTCGGTTATGAGACGTCCTTCATGCGGTTCGGTCATGAGATATTCTTTATGCGGCTCGGTTATGAGACAGTCCCTCATGCGGCTCAGCCAGGATATATCATTCATACGGCTCGCCACAGAATAGTAGTTGAGACACGTATCAGAGATTGACCAAGTCTTAACAGTTCAAATTTACTGCAACAAATAGATCATGATTAATCTCAACCAACCCCCCAGCTGTCCACTATAAACCGAGTCTCGAGGCACAGTTACAACCATGTGGCCCAAAATTTGTCACGTAGCTGTACATCCTACTCCTTATGAATTCCTATAAATAACAAAGTGTTATTCCCTTGCAAGAGGAGGCATATAGACGCAGAGGAAAGCACACAAAGCTCAGAAGCAAATTTTTTCCTTCGTGTCTTCAGAGAGCATTTCTTCACCTGAGCCGAGGTTGCGTTCGATCGTCCAAGGAGTAAGAAAGAATTGATAACACTTTCCCGAGCCTCTACCGTCACCTCCCAGAATCAGAACTAAACAATTGCACTTAGATTGCTTTTCCTAGGTTTTGTTCCTAGGCTCTCTTTTGTACAATCGAGTTTGTAATTGTGAGTCAAGTTCAGTCCTCCCATAAAATTGTTCTGTTCTACGACGATCAATGGCAAACAGATCCCTAAGTTGAAGTAGTTCCAGATAAGCGTGGGTGATCAAACATTATTAAAATTATGTCTTGGTTGTTCTATTTCATCCTTGAGTTGTTATGTCAAGATTGGATAGAGTTGATAGGGTATTCATTACTGTATCATTCCTTGAGTTGTGGAACCAAAAGTTTACTGCAGCTAGCTATACACTAGCGAGGCATAAATTCTCGATAAAGTAACTTTGGATATGTTTACGAGTTTTGAATACCATAGAGGCTACGTCTTTTGTTGACATATGACTATTAAGTTTCCAAATTAATTTGTGCCTTATTACCATCTTCTCAATAAACTAGTTCTATTTGTCATCTCTCAAACCTATTTTTCTTCCACTAGATTCCTAAAGTTACTTAGATTTTATTCTAATACTCGTGCCTAAATGATTATGGATAAATTGTTAATCGTATCGAAAATATTTTGGTTTCGATCGCGACCAAATTGCTTTTTTATTTTGATCGAGTCTATTCGCATTTTTCTAAGATATTGATCGTGCCTAAAACATTTTTTTTACTTTTTCTTTTTTCCTCTTAACTAGTTTATCGTGCCAAAACAATTTCAATTTTGATCATTCTTAAACAATTTTGATCGTGACCAACTATTTTGACTATAATCATAATCGTGCCTATACTTCAAAACAACTATTGCTAAAGTTAGATTTTCATTCCACTATGATCATGACTGCATCTTAGTTGTATCTAAGTGATTCTAACCCCGTTTTGACATTGTCTAAATTTTGATCGTTGACTATGTCTATATAATTCCAACGGTAGATAATCGTGCCTAACAACTTTTTCTTGTTTAGCGAAACATCTTTGAATTATACCCTTGACCATGGAGATTAGACCCTTTGATTATATTCGTGCCACATGTTATCTTTTCTTAAAACCCAACTATAATCACTATCTAACCCATTTTGATCAATGATCATATATTCCTTATATCCTTAATCATAACTAATAGTACCCTTCGAAATTTTGAGAAAGAATATTTCTAAGGTGGGTAGCATCTTTGATTGATGATTCATCATTGAGGTAATTCTTAGCTTTTGTGTTAAAAATTTGAGAACAAATTAGAGCATATTTAGGATTCAAGACCATAACCTAAGGTTCCAACATCAAGCCATACATATTTACTACTTCCATTTTCACTCTAGTCGATCAATATTTTATTAAAGTAAAACTTCTTTTCTTTTCATTTGTTTGATCAATATCCTTTTATCAAATTTTTTTATTTTTTATTCTATTTTTTGCCGATCCACCAAGTCCGTCTATCCTAGTAGTCCTTAAATTCGAGGACGAATTTATTTTTAAGGTGGGTAGATTTATAACTACTGTTTCCAAAATTTTACAATTTTATTTTATTTTATTTTATTTTATTTTATTTTATTTTATTTTACTTATTTTATTTAGATATCTTGATTAGAAATAATATCGCTTTGAAAAGTGTAAACATTATTTCGTTATTATTTGTATTTTAAAAACTAGTTAAAAATTATAGTTCAAGTTTTCTAAATAATTTTTTTAATAAAACTATTTTTTTATTTTGTTATTTGAATTATAAAAAGATGTTATTATTTTGGATCCTTCAAAATTCGATTTCAAAAGCGGTTTTGAAACCCGTAAACATTTTGACCAGAAGATCATTTAAGAAAAATGATATTTTTAATTATCTATTTAACTTCAAATAAGATTTTTGAGTTATAAGAAAATATATTTTAAATTATAACTATATTCTGAATTGTCCTAATCATATCAAATGTTATATTTAAATTTGTATGATGACTATTATTTCAATTCAGGTTTGGATACGCTTTGAATTATTTTGATAGTAATCAATATTATCTTGAAATACTCTGTTGAACAATTATAAGATAAGATTTATGATAAACATTTTAAACTAATATCCTAGCTTATTGTGAGACTCGTCTCACTGTATCAGTATTAATGTACGGGTATGTATTTTGAGCCGTATTTCCTATTTCTTAGTTTTCGAATATTTTAAAATTTTCCAAAGTATAGGTTAAACTTGACTTGGTTTAATTTGGTTCGGTTCAACTTGGTATTGGGCTTGGTTTGGTTTAGGTGGGTTTGAGATAAGAATGTTTGTATAAAACCCAACTCCTCTCTCTCTCCTCCATTATTTTCATTCTCTTTATCTTCTTCCTCTTCATTCTCTCCTCCAACCTAAGGCAAGTACACCTTGCCAAATGTTGGACAAATGTTATTTTGTTTGTTCTAAACTCTTTCTTACATGATTCTAAGTATCTTTAGAACTTGGAGTTTTTGATTTTCATGGATGGATTCTTGTAGATCTAAGTTTATAGCCTTTTCGGTTTTCTTGGATTTTGATCTACCAAACTTCATTATTTTCAAGTTTTGATTGTTCTATGTTGTAGAGAATTCGATTTTTTACCCAAAATAGACCTTTGAAAAGTTAGATTTTGACTTATTTTGAGAAAGTTATGATCAAAATAAGATTTAGACTTTTTCTAGTTCATCTGTCCTGGTTCTGACAGGGACGATGAATAGTGCCGTAGGCATGAATAGTGCCACATGGATGCATAGTATCACAGAAATGAATAGTACCGCATGGATGCATAGTGTCGCATAGATAAATTGTACCGCAGGAATGAATAGTGCCGCATGGCTTGCATAGTACCGCATAGTGTCGCAAAATGCTGCATAGTGCCTGTTTTTGGCTGTTTTATGTCCTATTTGGCTGATTTGTGGCCAAAATTTCTCCCAACTCCCAACATGAAAGTTGTAGATCTTTTCTTTGGCTTCAAGAATATGTTACCAACTATTTTATGCAAGTTTCTTTCATTCTTGATATGGAGCTTATGATTGTATTGCATGTTTTCTATCTTGGCCTAAATTACGACGACCCTACTAAATAGCTTGATATTTATTTAATAAATGAATTTCTTAACATGATTTGATAATATTGTACAGTTAGAAAATAATTGTACCTCCTTATATTCTTAACACTAGTACAGAATCAATTATTATTTTATGCCAATTAGTTGCTTATACTTATCTCCTCTCACATGTCAGGATATGTCCTTCCCTTCAAATATTTCTTATGTGACATGATATGTGTTTTTATTCTTTTTTGGATTTATTGTACCTTACAATCTATGCCATGATTAGAATTTCTTTATAGTGATCCGTTGTGGTGCACTCATGATTTATGCTTTTCTTTGCTTTACATGTTAGTGACCCGTTGTGGTGCACTCTTGAACATGTCTTTCTTTGATTTACATGATAGTGACCCGTTGTGGTGCACTCTTGAACATGTCTTTCTCTGCCTTACATGATAGTGACCCATCGTGGTGCACTATTGAACATGTCTTTGCATGATAACATGATAGTGGCCCATCGTGGCGCACTCTTAACAAGCAACATTAACATGATAACACTTGATAGTGGTCCGTTGTGGCGCACTCTTGATATGACAAGTAAACCTAACATGACATGAACCATGAATGTTTTTGCGACGGCTTTATTGGCTTACAAGTAATGAATGATTTGGACACCATGGGTGTTTCTCTTGAGTGTGTTTGTACAAGCTATATGTTCTGTATTGCATCATGTCTAGGACATGAATTCTTAATTTCCTACGGTCAGGTATTCATACTGAATCTGGCTAGGATTAATGACTAGATTGATCAAGTAGTTCATGAAGAGACTTTCTCAGTTACCTGTTGCCCCTTTGATCTCGGCCTTATATATATATACATGGGACTTGGAGCTATCTGTCATGATGAGCACATTTTCAGCTCACCGTCGAGTGGGGCACCTCCTTAGGATACATGTATCTTACTGCAGTGTGTCTGCTATACTTGTTTTTTTTTGCTGGGGTCACTTAAGTAGCAGCAGGCGGGTAACTGGACTTGAAAATCTCTTTGCATTTTGTTAGTAACTAGGCTTGTGATAATCCTAGTTAGTTAAAGTATCAAGCTGTACTCATTGCTTAGCTGTGATTGATGGATGGAGTCAGTCCAGTCTAGTCTAGTTTTGTCTAGGCAGTGTCCATATGTTTATTTTAGTACACTATGGTTTATGCTTACTTTCATCGATAAATGGTTAGAGGCAAAGTTCTATTCAGGAGAAGGGTTACAACCCCGGTCCTTGTTTGGTTTAAGGATTCTAACTTGACTTCTGGAATAGTTCCTAAGTCATCCTATCATTATCATTCTATTTTTGTTCTAACATGCTCACATGCTCACATGTTCAGTTATCTCACATGCTCACATGTTCAGTTCTCTTACAAGCTATACACGACTCCCTATGCCGGGTCACCATGCTCTTATGACCCGGCTATCTCACAAGCTCACATGTTCAATTGCTTTTACAGGTTCTCAAGCTTCTGTTTACTTAACATGTCTACACTTACATTATGTCACATGTTAATTACTTTATGCTCCAAGATGCTTACTTATTGTCTTTCTATGTTCGAAATAAGTGCATTGGTAGTGCACGAGTCTCGATTTGCTCTTACTCATTTGTATCTCTAATTGTTGATGTTAGTGACTGCTGGTTTTAGTTCATAGTTTGGCCTCCTTTGTGGTACTTGCTATTGGGGGTCTGACCCCACTGGTTTTGTTTGGCCAGATCTGATAAAGAAGCCCAGAGGATCTTTCGCACCATCTACTCGACGGTGACCATCCAGAGCACCAGAGTACCCAAGTGGGTTTCTCATTTCATTCTTCTACTGGTTATGTACATTATTCTTTTGTGGCATTTAGCCTCTGAGCACGTGTTTAGCTTGTGTTTTGGTTCTTGATATTTAGCCTACAGGCCAAAATATGATGTGCGTATTCTAGACTATAGCTAGAGCTTATCATATATGACTATTACTGTTTTCCATAAATAAATTCACTTTATTTATTTGTATCTGAGAAAATTACAACTGTAGGAATCTAATCTAGAAGACGATTACTTTATCCCTTGGACGATGCGATGAAGAAAACTCGAACTTCGAAGAACTTGGACAGCAACTTGGCAATCTCTCTGTTCTCTCTGAAAATGACTTGTAGTCTCTGATGAATGTGAAAAAACTCTTTTTTATAGAGTTCAGGATAACTTTCCTTAAGCATACGCTCAGGTAGTTACTTGACGTGTGCATAACTGCAGGGACGCGTGGCGAATTCTGATGGAGACACATTAGCGTGCGGTTGAAAGTAGTGGAGCATGTTCAGGAGAGATTGATGGCCTGGATGCCACGTTGCATAACTTCTAGAGAAGTGGATAACTGGTACAGGACACGTGAGAATGTGTGTTGACTGTAATCCTGGTTATGGTTGCTGTAATACGCTGCCTCGTTGAAGAAGAGTTTATACGCTGACTTGGACAGCGTAGTGCCATAGGAAATCCATACGCTCACTTTGTGGACAAGGAGTCATGTGAGGTCATACGCTCGCTTATTTAGCAAGGAATCATGTGAGGTCCATACGCTCACTTTGTGGACAAGGAGTCATGTGAGATCATACGCTCGCTTATTTAGCAAGGAATCATGTGAGGTCCATACGCTCACTTGACTATGTGAAGAAGGAGTCATATGAGGTTGATACGCTCACTGGAGAAGTGGCCACGTGGCTATCATCAATCTTCTTTGGTACACCATATCTTCCCATAACTGACAAAATCTTCTCGAGCGTCGTGACTGCGGATTTGATGGCTGACAGACTGTCAAAACTGACAGGAATGATGGCTTTTGCATTTATGAAGGCTGCTGAGTTGTCCTCGTAAAAGACAAAACCGACTCTTCGAAAACTTATACGACGGTTACTTTTCTCGTGACAGCTGTCTTTGCACGAAAGATGAAGTGTCAGATTCATTCCTCATTTAAACATATGCTGTGCTGTCACTTCAGTAAATAATAAAATATTTACTGAGCGTATGGCTTTTGAATGAGCGTATGGCTTCAACTGACATCTGACTTTAAGCGTATGGATAAAAAATGACAGCGTGTCATAATTTTCCACATCCTACAAGACCCCCTTCAAAGTTTTCGAACTTTATGAGTTTCAAAAGTTCGAAATTACTTTGAACAGAAAGTGGAAATGAGTCCTGACACGCTGGCATGAGTTCATTAAATGTCATGATGACTCTTCATTTTTCGAGATTGATTGAATCTAATAGAAGAATATGAACAGCCAGCAAGCTCTATTATATAAACCGAGAGAATTCAATTTTTGACTTTCATCTTTTGCAACCATGACTCCAAAGGAAGCTGCTGAAGAAGAAGCACGTAAGTTGGGATTCTGTTCCCATGGTGACCCCACTTTTGGGGGCCAAGAACCCGAACCTGTCGTCATCGAGCTCAAGGACGACCCTATACATTTAGCCAAGAATTTCTTGGGCTACTTTGGTCTGGACGGCTCCTCTTCTTCTGATGGGCAGAGCCTCGCAGAGAAGCGCAAAATGTTCGTTGCTCTGTTACACCGCATGGGGATCCAAAGCGTAGAAGAGTTAGGCGTCAAGCTTAGTCGCTCTGGAAAATAGAGCGTGACTTTGTTGCACCCTTTTCTTTCCCTTGGCCAGTTTCTGTTAACTGATTTTTCTTTACTGTTTCTTGCAGAGTTTTGGCTGAAAACCTTCTTCAGAACTGGCATTGGTGATATGGATGCTGTGGACAATGTTCTTCTGACATCTACATCAGGGAGCTCATACGCTTTTGACGCGTATATCTGACAACTCAGAACTCTTCGTGAGATAGAAGGGTCTTCCTCAGATGGTAGGAAGAGCCTTTATACACGAGAGTTGGATGGTGGAGTCAACTCTACCCCGAGAAATCGGGTAGTAGAGTTCCTTTCACGGCAGAACTAGGAATTGTATCCCAAGGTTTGGATACATTCCTATCTGCTTGAGGTGCCGCCGTTCCTCCACGCGCTGTATTGGCAGCAACACGCCATCGTGTTGCCATACTCTGTGGTTCTCCTCTCGTCTGAGAGATAAGACCAGAGTTTGATTCCTGCTGGACACCCAGGAATTGCCACAAACAACGAGATTGCCAGAGAAGATCCAAGAAGAAATAGATCTCAGTTGTACATAGAATGAAAATCTAAGATTTGTAATAGATTTCCATTATGATTTGTAGGAAAGTCTAAGAAATGTAATAGACTTTTTATGAAAATGGGAATAGAAATGACAATTCTTCTATGCTCAATGATTTGTATTTGTGGGTGAATTGTGGACATGATAGATAATAAAATCATCTTTTCTATTTTAGAGTATATGATATTATCAGAGGTATTATGGACATGATAATATATAGGAACTCGAAAGAAAATAGATTGATGTCTATGCAGAGGTCAAAACATGACAAATGAGTAAGTAGATTCGGATTGATTCAGAGGTTATGAAAACGTGATCAATAACGAATCCCCACTTAATGAACTGATAGAAGATTATGAACGGATGAACCGTCAGGAAATGAAGAACAGATAAACTGTCGAGTGAATGTAATAAATGAACGGACGAACCGTCAAGTATTAATGAACATGTGAAACGTCGGATGAATGTGAGAAATGAATGGATGAACTGAATATCGGGAAAGAATACGTCCGTTCGATCCTGGCAAATATATGCCTATAAATAGAGCATCTCTTTGAGTAGAAGGATCACACATTATTCTCTTTTATTCAAAAATGTCTTCCGAAGAGAACACGAAGAAAGGCGAAGTCGTCTCCAAAGTTGATGAAAATGCTAAAGAGCATTCGACTTCACAAAAGAAGGAGACGGGCGAAAGCTCGTCTGCTCCCAAGCTGCCGAAAGATATCTTGGATTTCTTGGTCGAACAAGGAGAAACCGAAGAAGAAGAAGCAATGAGGCTGACTGCCTGTCAGTTCTTGATGCGGTCAGAAAATGATGTATTCAATTCTTTTGCTAATTATGTATGTGGTCCTCGTCCCAAGTATGAAAGGGATACTAGTGATCTTCCATGATGATGTACTTCTTGAAGAATTTGTCTCAAATAAACTTTGTTTAAGGAAACTTTGTTTATGATGTATCCTTCCTGCTGTATATTATTTTGCCTTTATTCACTGATCTTTTAGACTCAGAAATCAAAAGGACGAGATATCATTTTCTGAGATAGAAAATTCAGCGGTGATATGGACATGATTTTCTATACAAGATCTTTATTAAATCCACTGGGAATCTAATAAGACAAAATATCAAATTCTCTGGGAAAATGATACATGGTAGAATATCAGTTTCCACTGGGAAAAATGACATCGAAATAGCTTTTGTAGAGAGAAATAAATTTTTGATTTTACACTTGCCGGGAGTAATGAAAATATTATTTATACATAATATTTCTTTAAGAATTTGCCATTGATAGGCATCATTGTGACTTTCCCGTCCATAGAGGCAAGCTGATATGCTCCATTAGAGAAGACTTTGTTTACTACGAATGGGCCTTCCCATTTCGCGTTAAATTTGCCTTTGCTCATATGTGTCATGGTCATCGGACGTCTGACAGTAAGGACCAATTCTCCCTTTTGATATGTTCTGACTTTGACTTTCCGATTAAAAGCTTTTGAGATTCGGGCTTGATACAGCTCGATATTTTGTTGCGCATACAATCGTTTTTCATCTAGAGCTTCCAACTCTTGAAGTCGAAGACGATCATTGTTCTCTGCAGTGAGTTCATTAGCGATTGCTATCCTTAAAGAAGGAATTTGAATCTCTAAGGGAAGAACAGCTTCACACCCATATACCAAAGAGAAAGGTGTACATCCGGTCGCATTGCAAACTGTGGTACGATAAGCCCATAAACATTCACCAAGCTTTTCACTCCAGTTACGTTTGTTGGAAGAAACGAACTTTTTCAAGAGTTTGATGATTGTTTTGTTGAAAGCCTCTGCTAGTCCATTGGCTGCTGGATTATATGCTGTAGAAGCCAGATTATTAATCCGATGATCATCACAGAATCGAGTAAATTTCTGGCTGACGAATTGTGGTCCATTATCATGGATAATGCGCCGAGGAACACCAAATCGATAGATGACATGATGTTTGACAAAGTTGATAACATTAGAAGTCTTGACTTCAGATAACGGGATTGCTTCAGCCCATTTAGAAAAGTAATCAGTTATTGCTAGAATAAACCGATGTCCTTTTGATGATGGTGGATTGATAGGACCGATGACGTCCATGCCCCAAGCTTCAAAGGGCCATGATGCCGCTGTTGGGTGTAAGAACTCTGATGGTTGATGGATAAAGTCTGCATGAATTTGACAGGCTTTACATTTCTGAGCATATTGAATGGTATCAGCTACCATCGTGGGCCAATAATAACCCATACGTCGGATACGATCTTGAAGTTTTGGACCTGGCTGGTGAGCTCCGCAGACGCCATCATGTGCTTCACGGATTATCTGTTGTGCTTCTTCACCAGCGATGCATCGAAGGAGAAGGCCATCATAGGCTCGACGATATAGTGTCTTCGTAGTATGATTATAATAGAACCTGAGAGACCGGCGCCGGATAGATGCTGCTTCACTCGGGTTATCAGGAAGTATGTCATACAACACAAAGTCTAGAAACGGACGTCTCCAGTCTTCAGTTACGGTGTCTATTTTGTTGGAAAAGACATTCTATAGTAGAATCGGAAGAAGACAAGGACACTGTCAAATTTTAATTCAGCATCAAAGTTGAGAGAATCTTCATCTGGATTATGGGGAAAAGCAAAAGCCAGATTATTTTTGACGCAGAATAGTTCTCGGTTATAAACCACTATCACTTGCTGACGTCTGATTGGTATGGCTAATACAGCAGCAAGATTAGCCAAAGCATCAGCTTCTGCATTATAGGCTCGTCGAACATGTTCAATAAAGAAACCTTCGAAGGAGGAGGCCATAGAGAGTGCTGTTCGATGATAAGGTATCAAATCTTGATGACGAACTTCATACGTTCCTCTGATCTGATTAATGATAAGCTTAGAGTCTCCATAAACTTCTAAATATTGAACATCCAGATGTTTAGCGAGTTGAAGACCAATGAGCAACGCATTGTATTCTGCAACATTATTTGAACATGATTGATCCAGAGAATAAGCCCTCTGAATAGTTAATCCCTCTGGGGATACAAGAACAATTCCAACTCCGGCAACAATATCGCCGTTAGGACCTATTCTAGATGCTCCATCAAAGAATAGACGCCAGGTAGGAACTTCTTCAGAAACCAGATTTGAATCCAGAACTTCATCGGGAATCTCATCATATAATTTAGAATCTTCTGGGACTGCATGAGCTGCTAGAAAATCAGCAAGAGCCTGTCCTTTAACTGACTTCTGAGGAATATAATGCATGTCATATTGGGCTAACAAGATTCCCCAATTAGCTAGTCTGGAGTTGAGAATACCAGGTTTCTTCATCATAATCCTGATGGGATTCACTCTGGAAATGACATGAATTGTTTGACCGATAATATAATGTCGCATTTTCTGAACAGCAAACATTAATGCTAGGCATTCTTTCTCGATTGGAGAATAACGCGGTTCAGCGCCTGTCATTGTGCGACTGAGATAATAAATGGCCTGTTCATGACCATCTTTATTTTTCTGGACGAGTAATGCACCAAGAGAATGATCCATAGCTCGAACATATAGAAGAAATGGTATTCCCGAGACGGGAGGTACCAAAACTGGAGGGTTCATGAGGTACTGTTTGATGTCATCAAATGCTTTTTGATATTCTTCGTTCCAGATGAAAGATACACCTTTCTTCAGAAGTTTGTTGAATGGTCTACAGCATCCTGATAAGTTGGAAATGAATCTCCTGATATAAGCAACTCTTCCTTGAAATCCTCGTAGCTCTTTTAAGGTGCGTGGAGGACGCATCTCTTGGATGGCTTTGATCTTCTCGGGATCCACGTGTATACCTTTAGCGGTAATGACGAAGCCGAGAAATTTACCACTAGAGACGCCCAGGAAGGACTTAGTAGGGTTCATTTTAAGTTGATGCTGACGCATTAAATCAAAGATAGTCTTCAAATCTTGGATATGATCCTCCTTTCGTCGACTTTTGACTGCAATATCATCAACATAGCATTCGACTATTTTTCAGAGATGTTCGCGAAATATAGTGCTCATTGTTCGCTGATATGTTGCTCCTGCATTCTTGAGACCAAACGGCATCACCGTATAACAGTATGTACCGATCGGCGTTCTGAAGGAAGTGTGTATTTCATCATCTGGAAACATTTTGATCTGGTTGTATCCCGAATACCCATCCATAAATGACATTCGTTCGAAACCACATGTATTGTCGATCATGACATCAGTAATTGGAAGAAGAAACTCGTCTTTAGGACAAGCTGCATTGAGATCGCGAAAGTCTATACAGACTCGGATTTTGTCAGTCTTTTTAAGGACATGAACAATGTTAGCCACCCATTCAGGATGTTGTTCCTCTCTAATAAATCCAGAAGCCATAAGCTTGTTGACTTCAGCTTCAATTGCATCCATAATGTCTGGACAAAATTGTCGCTGTTGTTGTTTGACCGGTTTAGCATTTGGCATGATATTGAGTTTGTGCATTGCGATCTTCGGATCTAGTCCTGGCATATCCTCGTAGCTCCAGGCGAAGACATCGATATAATCACGAATAAGCTTGATCATGTCTTGCTTATCTATTTCTGAAAGACTCTCACTGATGAATATTGGTTTAGGGGAACCTTCTTCACCAATATCAATTTGGATCAGTTTATCTTCGATAGGAGGTTCCCTCTGCTCGAACCTGAATTCCCATTGATCATCTAATCTTTGAGCCCATTGTTCTGATTCAGGTGATATTTCAAAATCATCCTCATCTTCATCATTTTCTTGTGGGCCATCAATAGAGACCATATTGATGGATAGAATAGAGCGATGAAGATCGCCAACACTCGTGTCAGAATCCCAAGAGAGAGAATCAGAAGACTCAGATCGTTCATCTTCAGATTGTTCGTCTTTATTGAATTTTGACTCTTCATGGATTATGTTGATAAAAGAAGTAGGAGCAATATAACCTAAACCACATTTTGTCCTTCCGTATTTTAATGGAGGAATTCGAACAGGCATTCTTCTTCCTTTTCCATTATTGAGACTGGTTCTAAAGTCATAACCCATATTTTTGATGATATTTTTGGATTGTTGACTGTAGCGACGCAGTTGTAACCTTCCAGTATCATCGTTTATGTCATCTTCTTCCAAGTTAGGAGGATTCTGAGGTCCTTTATAGAAAAATATTGGATTTTCTCCCTTCTTTCGACTGGGGACCACAAAGTATGATTTCTGTATAGAGTCTAATGATACGTCTGTATGAAGAGCTTGAACAACCTCTATAGTTAGTGGCTCTAAGCTATTTAGCAATTGTAAATAACTTTGAACATAACCACAAACATCAATATACTGCAAAGGAGATGCTTCATTAATACTAGATGCTGTATTTACAACAGAAGGCTGAGCCTTATCAGACTTAGTCAAATTAATGACAAAGGGGGAGGAAGAAGAACAATTAGAATTTTTGTTTCGATTAAGATCGATAACAAAAGGCTCAGGAGAGGTGAGCTCCCTTGAAGAAGACGGTGGATAAGTAATGCGTCCACTGACTGGAATGACTAGAGTATCTGATCTAGCCTGAGAAGATGGAGGGGGAGTGATGAGTCCACTGACAGAAATGATCAGCGAATTTTGTGAAGCTTGGGAAGATGGTGCAGTAGTGCGTCCACTGACAGGAATTATCAGTGAGCCCTGGGCAGATGATGAAGTAGTACGTCCACTGACCGGAATTATCAGTGAGCCTTCTTCGGATAATCTAACAGACTATGGAGGAGTGATACGTCCTTTTACAGGAATAACAAAAGTATCAACTTTGGATATCTCATCTTCATTATCCATAGCTTGCAAGACTTTCGAGTATTCATCTTTGTACATGCGAGCGTCATTAAAGTAAGATTCGACTCCTTTGAATGGGTAAAGATCTGCCACTTCTTTTTGAACCTCTCCATTATCATCAACATATTTGAAGCACTGATGAAGGGTTGAAGGAACGACATTATGTTCATGCAAGAAAGGTCTCCCCAATAGAGCATTGTATTAGCAACCATGATTGTCGATGATGTAAAAAGTAACCTTAGTACGAAGATCGCCTATTTGAAATTTAAGGCGAATCTTGCCTAAAGGCTCACTTTTTCCTTGATTGAATCCCAAGATGGTAGTGATAGTGCTGGAGAGACTATGCACAGGTATCTTCAATGCATCTAACATAGCCTTTGGCATAATACTGAGAGCGGATCCTGGATCAATTAGTAAACGATCAACCTTCATAGAATCAATATATCCTGTATGATATAAAGGACGATCATGTCGATTATCCTCTAGCAGCATATCGTCCTGCGTAAAAGTAATGTTTGGAATAAATTCCAATACATTATGGCAATGAGAAACCGGTCCTGTTTCCAACTTCTTGAGAAGAGTTAAGCAGGTTTCTGCTTGCAGCAGTGCTTCACTTAAAGTTTCTCGAGTCTCTTTAGAGAGACGTAAGAGCTCGAAGATTGATAATTTAGCTGGGGTATTGGCTAGTTGAGCCAATATATCAAAATTATAAGGCTTTTCAGGTCCTGTAGGAGATGACTTCTTCAATGGTTTGTCGAAGCGGACTTGTTGTTTGCCTTTGTCAGCTGCTGTTGGTTTAGAAGGAACTGTCTCAACAGGAACATTTAAAGGTTCTTCAGTAGAGACTGGAGTTGAAGCTGTAACCGGAGGAACGTCAAAAATTTCTTCAGGAACTTCAGCATAATCTTTCAAATATACTTTTCCTGAGCGAGTTCCAGCATGAACTTCAACTTCAGATTCTGGTTCAAGGTCTATGGAAACCATGCTGCAATTCTTTATTTTGCTCTTGGTTCTTTTATGTTTGATGAAAGCTTCATTCCAAAAACCAAGGCCAACACGAGATTGATTATGTCTCATGGTGATGGCCAAAGGTGCTCGGAGTCCCTTGCCTGAGTTCAAACCTGGGGCAGTGGCTAGATCATAACCCATTTTTGCCATCAATTCACGAGATTGTGAACTGTATAAATGAAAAGCAGGTTTGTACCTATCTTCAATTTGAGGTACAGATTTTATCTTCGTAGAAAGTGAATTTCCTGCTGAGACGAAAGTAGAGGTTAGATAAAAATCGGGTGTGAAACTAGAAGTCACATTGCATGACTTAGTCTTCCCGAACTTCTTTTTAGATGAGGAAATCTTCCGAGGAGAAGAGGAAGACGTCTCAAACTCTGTTTTTAAGTCTGGGTGAATCCACATGATTTCTCCCTTCTTAGTTGTGACAGGAACAAGTCCGTCATTCTGTGCTGGTAGGATGTTTATAACTTCGAGAGTTGCTTTGGGGATAGGAACAATCCCACTTTCTACCATTAAAGGAGGGAAGTCACCGAACTGCATTGAAATTACATTTGCTGTGACTGTTTTGTCTTTGGGTGTTAATGTCACAGCCCCTGATTTAATTATCTCTTGAATCTTCCCTTTTAATACATAGCAAGACCGGATTGTATGACCCAGCATTCTATGATATGGACAGTATTTTGGATGATCTATTTTATTGGCTTCATCAGGCTTTTTAATTTCTGGCAATTGAATCTTATTACCTTTGAGTAAGCATTCAAAGATACCCTGAACATCGTCATCATCGAAAGAATATTCTTCTTTCGGCCGAGGAGATCTCTGTTGTTGATTTGTTGGAGCTGAAGTAGCTTGGGTAGTCTTTACCTCTTGACTACTGTTTTGGTGATTGACTTCAAGAGCTTCTTTTCCTTTGCGATTATTGGGTCGAGTACTATTGCTAGCACTCTGATTTGATTCTTTGGGAGCCATTTGTACCCCCAGACCCTTGAAAGTCTCAGCACTGACCTCGGCAGCCTTGGCACTGACAATGAAAGAAGGCCAATCTTGGAACTGAGTGGACCCTGTCCACATACTGATAATTGGTAAGAGGTTCGACTTGCAAGTGTCGATCGTAACAGCATCGGGAGTTCCAAGAGGCATTTTGAGGGCTTCTCTTCTGAATCTCTCAATGAATTCCTCAGTGGTCTCATTATTCTTCTGTTTGATTCTTATGAGGGCCGACATGGTCATATCATTGAGCCCTTCGTAGAATCGTTCAAGAAACATTTGCTTAAAACCGGCAAATGAGGTAATGCACCCATCAGGGAGACTTCTATACCATTCATAAGCCGTTCCTTTGAGACATCCAATGAACACCCGAGTAAGGAGGGCGTCACTTGGTTGCAATTGATCAGTCATTACTTCAAAATGATTAATAAACTGACTTGGAGAGATTGTCCCATCATAGAAAGAGATGGTCGGAGGTTTGTATTTTGGTGGATACGATACCTGCTTCCATTCTATCGGATAAGGCTGTTTGATGCCTAACCTTTGTAAACCATCCTTCTGTTTGAATGCCTCGAATTGAGTTTTGAGATTCTTCAATTCTTCAGAGACAACTCCCGAAGATTGTGGAGTTGTGGCTTGTAGAGTGTAATTGGGAGGAGGGACTGCAGCATATGTACCACCCCCAGCTCCAGAGTGACTTGGTGTGGTTTGTACAGGGACATTAGATTGTACCCCTGGAATAGTAGAGGGTTCAGGGTTTGGAACAACAGGGGTATTCAATACCACTGGTGGTGCTGTCTGTTGTTGAGCCTGCATTAGAGTGTGCATAGCACTCAATGTATCTGCCATAGCTCGCAATTGTTGTTCTAAAGAAAAAATCCTCTGTTTATGAGCCTCATTGCTAGTCGAAGGTTCATGATCACTTTCTGCCATATAAGTGGTAATCATTCGAGGAATAGATGATGAAACAGTCTGTTCTGAATCATCACTGTGTGAATCAGTATCTTTCCCAGGGCTTTTTACAGGAGTCAATACTGGAAAATTAGACTCTCCAAGGAAGTCTTCTGTGATCTCCGGATTGCCACTTGGATGAGAAGAAGAAGAGGCTCTGGTCAAGGCTCCGGTCCTGGATCGAGTGCCGAGATAAACACCATCTTCAGAGTCTGATATAGCATCAGACCGTATGCTACCCCCAATGTTTCTGGAAGTCATGTTGACAGAAGCATAAAGAGGTTCATCTTCATCCAACATTGGTTCATATTGAATCCGTTCGAAAACAGATTGTCTTTTTGGTGAACAACAACATTGGATGACAATCCGAGGTTGGAAGTCACAACCATGCTTTTTATGGCGAATATGGGCAATGTCATAGCCAGATGGAGTGTCAATTCTCTGTTTATTTTGCAAATATTCTCGGAGATCTGTAGGAACAGATTGGAAAGTATTTGAAGATAGTTTCTGTGTAGAAACTTGTCTTTTGTTCTTCTGTCTTCTTGGTTCCTGAGTGTATAAAGATTGATTAATTTGAGCCACATAGTTCTTGGCATATTCTGCATCAGGGTCTAATATACTTGTCTCAGTGGAACCGAACCGATTCTGATTAACCTTATTACGAAGATCCGTGGAAGATTTGACTCTAATATCAGTCTTGGATACTTGTAATTTGCCTTTCTCAGACCGAGAAATTTTGAGAGAAGGAAGATGAGTATTATTCCGACTAGGAGTCGATAATAATCCATCTTTGGAGGAATTAGCCAAAAGGCGTTTTCCTTTGTTTGATCTAGTAAGAGTACTAGTCAAATTAACTCCAGAGGTAAAGACCTTAGGAGTAGAGGAGTTGACTAAAGAGTCTTTCTCCTTGGTTGGCACAAGATGTGCAAGTTGAGGGGGAATCATTTGTATGTTCTGTGGAAGAGAACCCCCAATCTGATTTTCAGAAACAGTCAAAGGACTGTATTTGTTAGCATACGCTGACTTCAGTTTGGACTTCTGGTCATACGCTGCCTTTTTATTAGCATACACTGGCTTTGGCTCAGCGTACACTGCCTGATGTTGGCTTTTGTACGCTGCCTTTGCCGTACGCTGCCCTTTGAATGCCATACGCTCAGAGTCATCAATGGCTAAAGAGCCGACTGCTGTCGTAAGAATAGAAGGAGAAGGGACTTTGACATGTCCAGAGATGGTTTTCTTTGAACACATTGACTTGGTTAAAGAACCAATTTTGTCAGCGTGACTAGGGGAAACCACTGTTGCCGTGTTCAGAGAAGCCGAAGTGTGCTTCATGGAAGTTGAAGACGTGTTCTTGTCAGCATGAGAAGTGACAGAAGCGTCTCGAATTGCTGCAGAAGACTTAGGGACATAGACGGAGTGTCCCTTCTTCTTAGCAACAGGAAGAGCGGAGGAAGCAGTACGGCCCTCCTTCGCCTTGAGCATTTCTTCATAAGCCGATTGGTCGAATTGTACAACCATCGTCTTCTTCGTCAAACCGATCGACGAAGTATCGCATTGAGTTGTTGCTATCTCATTGGAGGAGACAGCTTTCCCCAGCAGAGTCGCCAATTTGTTTTCCATAAATAAATTCACTTTATTTATTTGTATCTGAGAAAATTACAACTGTAGGAATCTAATCTAGAAGACGATTACTTTATCCCTTGGACGATGCGATGAAGAAAACTCGAACTTCGAAGAACTTGGACAGCAACTTGGCAATCTCTCTGTTCTCTCTGAAAATGACTTGTAGTCTCTGATGAATGTGAAGAAACTCTTTTTTATAGAGTTCAGGATAACTGTCCTTAAGCATACGCTCAGGTAGTTACTTGACGTGTGCATAACTGCAGGGACGCGTGGCGAATTCTGATGGAGACACATTAGCGTGCGGTTGAAAGTAGTAGAGCATGTTCAGGAGAGATTGATGGCCTGGATGCCACGTTGCATAACTTCTAGAGAAGTGGATAACTGGTACAGGACACGTGAGAACGTGTGTTGACTGTAATCCTGGTTATGGTTGCTGTAATACGCTGCCTCGTTGAAGAAGAGTTTATACGCTGACTTGGACAGCGTAGTGCCATAGGAAATCCATACGCTCACTTTGTGGACAAGGAGTCATGTGAGGTCATACGCTCGCTTATTTAGCAAGGAATCATGTGAGGTCCATACGCTCACTTTGTGGATAAGGAGTCATGTGAGATCATACGCTCGCTTATTTAACAAGGAATCATGTGAGGTCCATACGCTCACTTGACTATATGAAGAAGGAGTCATATGAGGTTGATACGCTCACTGGAGAAGTGGCCACGTGGCTATCATCAATCTTCTTTGGTACACCATATCTTCCCATAACTGACAAAATCTTCTCGAGCGTCGTGACTGCGGATTTGACGGCTGACAGACTGTCAAAACTGACAGGAATGATGGCTTTTGCATTTATGAAGGCTGCTGAGTTGTCCTCATAAAAGACAAAACCGACTCTTCGAAAACTTATACGATGGTTACTTTTCTCGTGACAGCTGTCTTTGTACGAAAGATGAAGTGTCAGATTCATTCCTCATTTAAACATATGCTGTGCTGTCACTTCAGTAAATAATAAAATATTTACTGAGCGTATGACTTTTGAATGAGCGTATGGCTTCAACTGACATCTGTCTTTAAGCGTATGGATGAAAAATGACAGCGTGTCATAATTTTCCACATCCTACAATTACTCTTGCTAGTTCTCTATTTTGGTATGACTAGCTTCTTGATCTTCCATGTATAAATGGTTTGGGACGCTTTACTATTGTATGTCTGATGATCACACTTCTTGTACCTTGTATAATTGTCTGTGATTGAGATACCTAGGATTGTTTAACCTAGGATCGACTGTTGGCTTGTAGAAGTAACCCCCATGTCTTGACAGCTTATACGTAATTTCAGAGTACTGGTGTACTTTGGGATTGCGTTGCTGGCCTTGTCCGTCCCCACTTGCTAGTATTCTGGTCGTGGGGCGTGACACTTATAATTATTTAACATTATCTCGATAGAAATTCTTTCTAATAGGTTCTAATGTAGTATGCATATATATGCCATTCCTCTCGACCATAGAATATCTCATCTCCCTCAAACAATTCTAAAATAACCACCATCCTCAACCAAACTCCCCCTATTGCCGCCATGACGATCCCCACCTATGCGACAACAATGCCACCACCCTGCCAGCGCCCTCGACCGAACAACAACATCATCGCCGCCATCAACATAGTTAACACCCAAAAACCATCACCGTGTCCGGACCCGTGCATTAAGGTTATCCCCATCTTATTCCAGTATTACACATTATAAATCGAATTACGTGTCCGATCCAGACACGAGCCACCTGAATCCCCGTCGCCTGCGACCTCTGCAGCAGACACCAAAACCTACCGTCTCTTCCCCGTCATCCTCCCTGGCCTCCTCGTGCTCGATCGACACCGCCACCATAGAGACCACCACCACCACAAACACCAGAAGAGGAAGGAGAAGAGGAAAAGAAATCCTAACCTCAGCCATCCGCACCGTCCATCGCATCCACCTGGATCGTGCAAGGTTCTCGGTCCCGCGCCACGTACTTCGGCCAGCGCATCGGCGTCAATGCCACCACAGCCGCGTCCGTCCTGCTTGGCAGCGCTTCGCTGCTCGACGACCAATTTTTGAGAGCCGTGCATTTCCAACAATGCCGCACCAACATCCTGACCCCGCCAACTGGAAGCCAACATCTCCAGCACCGGACCGCCACGCCCTAGCGCAGCCCAGTGCCGCGACCAGTCCACGACCGCCATCGTGCCTTCCTCTATGTTGATCTCGACCTCAGGCCACGATCGCCCCTCATCTCGACCCTGTCGCACGAGCGTCCGCTGCCGAGCTCTCTCATCCCGCGTCGACTGTCGACACCGCGCGTCGTGCTCGCAACAACACAGTGCCGTCCCCGTCGGTGGGAGGCCTTGTGTCGCGCCTCACCTTCGCCCCCATCGAACCAGCAGTGCTCATCGAGCCTTCTCTACCGATTCCTCAAAAGTGAGCACCTCTCTCTCTCTGCTCTAAATCTCTCTCTCTTTGCTCTAAATCCCCCTCTCTCTCTCTCTCTCGAAAAAGGAATGGGAAAGAAAGGAAAGGAAAGGAAAGAAAAGGAAAGGAAAGGAGATTTAGTATTTCTCAATACTCTCTCTCTTCTCTTTCTTTCCTTGTGACTTTTGGTTTCCTATGAGGAAGGACAACAACAACATAATTTTCCAATTTTTCCTTTTTGAGCTTAGGAAGAAGTGTACATAATAATAATAATTATTATTTTGTATCATTACCAAAATCAAAACAGTATGTATTTAGTTCAGCTAATAAAGTGTATATATATATATATGTCAAATGGAAGTATTGTTAAAATTTGCTATCAAGGAAATTATTGTTATTTTATATGGGTAATCGTATCTTTTACGTATTATTAGAATTTTCCTTATTATTATGGTTATTATAGATAAAGAATCATATAAATAGTTTTTGACTTATATGTATGTACATAGCAAATCATAGGATTATTTATTATTATACTATCTGACTATTACTATTCTAGTAATTTCAATAATATCAGTATCGTTACTTATTATTAATATATTAGAATATTTCTAATATATTCTTATATAGTTTGAATTAAAACTAAGGCTTAAACGAAATCATGATTTTATGTATTTATCCTTACAATATTTTTATTAATATAGGTTTTTCCCAAAACTATGTAAGTCTTCTAAAGTGGTTATAAATATGTTATAATTGATATTTATAATGGGTTTATATATAACGGTTTCTTTTAAATAAACGTTAATTTGGCACTTGAACTATTGTGCCTTTATATTATCTCTATATTTTCAAGTAATTACCAAAAAACATTTTCGACTAGTAAGATATAGTTAAAGTTTGGTATATATTTTCTAACTAATTTATAAATATTTTTCTAAAATAAATAAATATATTTTCTAATAAAATAACTACCTTTCCTCTAAAATGAGAAATCTCACTTAGATTATCCTAAATCGTAACTAACCGATCGTTTTCTATTTTCTTGCAAACCCAAACTATGACCCTAGACAACTAGACTAACTTGGACCAACGGGATTAGTGGTTTCACCAGCAAAGGACCTCAGGCAAGTGCATATATTAATTGCTTTCGTTTGCAATAGTTTCCTTTATATGTTTTACATATGTCTTTGCTGCTTGTTGACACGCCCGGCACACGGAGATTAGTATCATGGATTATTATACATCTTGACAGTCTTTTACATGATTACCCTACTTGCGACTTGATTCCATGAGTACTAGCTGGGAGGAAAAATATCTTAGTAGACGTGTGAACTACCCATTCCATCCCCAAAATGTCTACACTTGACTAATAGCAGCTGCACACAACACGTGCATTGTGCCGGATTTACCCCTTAGCCGTTCACATGTCGAACTAGATATTTCAACACACATAGATAGTTGTCTTTTACTTATTTTTCTTGTTTTCTTCACCACTTGCCATGACATCCTAGTTACATGTTTCTCCAGTTGATACACCTTGTTGTGGAGTTACCTACTTGTTTTCTAGACATGCCATGACATCAGTTACTTTCTAGTTTTATTTCACATATATTATTTTCATGTCTTGTGAATTCTATTGTGTTTTCGTATTGCCGTCGGTTTGTGTGCTTGTTCCATTCCTGACTGAAAACCAACATTTTTTAGGTTAGCTGTGGCTTCACTTAGCATGGAAAGATACGGGTGTACTAGCAGGCAGAAACCTAGAGATTAGATAGCTGTGTTGTAGTCATTTCAAATACGTAAGAACATTGTATTTTCTTTGAATATAATTCTTGTAAATGTTGTAATCTATTAGAAATGTGAATGAACAAATAAGTTTATTTTGAACATTTATTTATTACATGCTTGACAGCGTTCTACCGTCGACTTTGCGGCATAGGCTTGCTTGGACACGCACTCGTATCCCAAATGCGGGTGCAGGTCGTGACACAAACATCTGTAATATTTTGTCAACGATCCAGTCAGGAAAGGAACGAGCACATCTCATCTAGAAATCTCAAGTAAGTGAAAAAGACTATAAAGCAGTTATAGACAGTTATATTGATGAATATGGTAAGTTTGGACAGGTAGTAAAGTAGAACAACAATTTAAACAACTCAGGAGAGCATGGCAATGGAGACTGTGAAAGTAAAACTAACTGAACTCGAATAGCGGTGATATAAGTCCAGATAATATAGCATAGACAAGTGTGATCCAGTGTGAGTCCTAAACATGATATTGACCAGTGTGTTTTGAAATACCAAGATCGACATGTAAACGATAGGGGGTAAATACAGCTCATCGTATACTTGGTAAATGTACGACTGCTATCATTCCAGATTAGACCCGATAGGGTGATTCCAGCATTTTTGGGACTTTTTACATGTCTACTCGATTATTTCCCCGCCCAACATGTACAAGTGAATCCAGAAAATGACACAAAAATAAAGTACAAGTCCAACCAGAACATGATGATGCCAGTAGTGAGTCAAGTGGGGTGATTCCAGAAATAGAGGCCAGACATATAAAAAGATGAGTGTCGCATGTAGTGGTTCCAGAAATATCAATCCATGTTGACAAAGAATCAATAGAACTAACTAGAACTGAAATACAATAATCATCAAATAAATGAAAGAACTATCAGAGAATGTACTCGCCTGATACCTTGTGCGACTGATGAATACAGATGTCTGAACTGGAGTAGCTGAGTCCTATTTAGAGAAATATAGGTTAAAATGTGTCTAATATGAATTAAAGGAAGTTTACAATGCATTCTATATGATTCTAGGTCAAAGTCAACTTTCGGTCAACTCTGGTCAACCATTCTAGTCAAACTAGGTCAAAGTCAACTCTGGTCAACCATTCTAGTCAAACTAGTCAAACCTAAGTCAACTAGTCAATTAATCTAGGATTTAGTCAAACTTAAGTTAACAAGTCATTTTAAGTCCATTTGGTCATATTCTAGGCCAAGTTTGACCCACAGTTGACTTTGGTCAACTTGCTAGTCAAACCTTGCCTAACTAGGCCTATAGGTCCATTCTAAACTAACTCACTAACCATAGGCTAATATCTTATATCACTATCAAATATACATATGCATATATATATATATATATATATATATATATATATATATATATACATTCAATTCAAGACGTGTCCAAGCCAGCCTATGCCACAGAGTCGGCGGTAGAACGCTGTCACGACCAAAATGCTCAAAATCACAAAATATAATATTTATTGCTCATTCACATTATTAAATCAAATTTATAAATTATTACAAGATTTATATTTAAAGAAAAGTACAATTTCTTACAAGTGATGAAAATGATATCATTTCTATCTAATTTCTAGGTTTTGGTCTGCAAGTACACCCGTATCTCCCAATGCTAAGTGAAGCCATAGCTAACCTAAAAAATGTTGGTTTTCAGTCAAGAATGGAACGAGTACATTCTCACAACAGTTTCAATAAATGACAAAATTCATAAATCTGTAAATAATAATGAAATACACGACGAAGAGATAAGCATGGAATCATGACAAAAATTGAGCATGGTAAAAATGATAATTGAGTACCAAAACATAGTAGACTTGTAGCTAGCAATGTATACTGTAGAACCAGAAACTGTATCTATCTAGTGATTTGAAATACTACTTCGACATGTAAACGGCTAAGGGTAAATTCGGTACCCCGTACATGAAATATGCGACTGCTATTAGGTACGAATAAGATCCGGCACCCCGTACGCGAAGTGTGCGACTGCTATTAGGAAAGAATAATTTTGGGTTTGTTTACATTTCTAGAGTATTTCCCCGCCCGACCAGTACTCATGGATCCAAACAGGTCACGAACACGGTAATAGATTGGTCACGAACAACATGTAAAGAATCCATAACTACTATCTCGTGTAACATCGTGTCAAGAACCAATAAAATAGCAATATAAAACACTACTAAGTACATGATTCATAGAGATAATCAAATATGAAAACTATCAGAGATGTACTCGCCTGAGGTCCTGTGCTGGTGAAACTGATAGTACAACCACTCAGATGAGTCACAACAGTCAACACATGCAAAAGTCTCCAGATACTGAAATAAATATTACCAACGTTTTCAGAATAGTCAAATTAGCCAGAATTGCCTGTCCTTAAGTCCAATTCAGGATACAGGGGCAAAACAGTAATTTTGGATCAAAACAGTATCCACCGTTGGACCCGCTTTGTACCGAAAAGCGTACCAAAGTCGATGGTCTCTAAAGTCATTAAACTATATGTTTACAGGTCCGAGTTTTTGATACGAACTCAACCGTATGTCCAAAGTTAGATTTCGGCTGACCATGCACAAAATCGCCCGTTGAGTCGGATCGTGGGACCCGCAAAACGGCAATTCGATCAACTGTCTTAGAATCGGACCAAACTTGGCATACAGGACCAGAAAAACGATACGGCCCTGTTGGCGTAAGTTTTGTTTCGATCTGACGAGTGTGCACAAAGTAATTGGGAAATTTACAAAGGGACCGATACAGTAAATTTCGACGGATACACATCAAATTCGTCGTGCACATGCAACCAATTTGAATTCCGTCAAAGCCCATACGTCCGAGAAGTCGATACGTACCTTTTGATGCTTTCGGTTCGCGACCGCGTCGCTCGGTTTGGCAGGACGCACGTGGTATCGGAGGGTTTTTATTGAAATTTACTGTTTTAGAAAACTATTTTTCGTGCTTTTCAACCTGAAATCTATTGCTGTGAAAACAACAAGAATTAAAACCAATAATGGGGTCTCCATATCATTTATGTTGTCTAAAAGGTTGTTCAGGTAGTTTTCGTGAATACCGAATATCCTGGCAGAAAAATGGCTTCCAAGTTGGGGTATTCGCCTAAGGCTCTGTTCTGATTTTCGAACAGTTTTGGTTCGACTTTGGGTCAAACTTCCTGGAAATCTAGAACATCTAAAAACAAACTGATTGAAGGGGTTAAGAGTTGGATAGGTTGTCTACACACCTGAACGATCGGTTCGTAAAATGGTCGAGCATGCACGGAAGTACGTTGCAGCGAAGTGGGCTTCGCTGCGATTGCTGCTGCTGTCTACGCGAAGGTTGTGTCTGCACGACCTTCCGTCGCCGGCCGGTGGTGGCTGCGGCGCCGCACAGCTGCCTCGACGGCACGCCGAGGTCTGGGGTCAAGGTTTGATTAGGGTTTTGTTTCCGTTCTTCTCTCGTTTTATATGTATACGTGGGTGTGTGGGTCAGGTTCAGAATATGTAACTTTTGCAACTTATAGATCTTTTATTCATTAAGTATTTAATCATTTATAAGTCAGTTATTTCCATCAAACTGTACTATTATATTAAATAAATACTAATTACAACATACTTTACTATATACTAAATTATTTAACTTCAATAAATTTGTACTATCATTATCAGTTTTTGGTTGGGGAAGTTTTCCTGATATCATGAGATTTCATAATCTCATGATAAAATTATATTTATATATATCTCTTATATATAGTTATATCCATATCTATATATGTATTTATATATAATCCTATATATAAGTAGATATCTATATATGAATAATACTCATTAAAAATGGGAAAATCCTCACAACATACTGTAGGGCGATTTATAGAAATATGAATATATATAATAATATTTATTTTATATTTAATTCAAATTACTAAACGACATTATTATAAATATATTAACAATATTAATAATAACAATAATTATAACAAACAAGGTAAACCAATAATAGGTATACATACAAATATGGCTTTAGCCTAAATATTCCAAAAATACACAAGGGTAGCTAAGAAAACCATTTAGCATACTTTTAAATATTTTTTGAATATCAAACCATAATAATAATAATAATAATAATAATAATAATAATAATAATAATAATAATAATAATAATAATTACTTACAAAATATTTGTGGTAGAGCATTTAAGGTAAAATACATATACACAAAATATATCGACACGAACATCTTTGGTTACATTTTATGCCTACACGGGCTTGAGTTTGGTTCGGGTCCAGTCCGGTTGGTTTGGCACAACTAGGTTTTCTAAAAGTCAATAATCTAATTAATAGATATTTAAGTCATCTATAGGGTTAGGTCGCAACTTGGCCTGGTTTTCCTAGTTAGGGCACACTTATGGCTGGGTCTTCCTTGGCATGGCTAATACACTAGTCAAGGCACGCCACTGCACTATCCGTGTCATAATTCCTAGTCATCTGGTACTTCAAAACTCAACCATGGCTAAAGTCATCTACCTTAATAATTATCTAATTAACTATTTATAAAAAAATCTAAAAATCGTAATTCAATAAAATAAAATAAAAATATATTAAAATTTTAGGAAGGGGGATTGCAGCAGGCGCAGAGCCTGCCACCCTTATGCATATGTCTAAGTTTTGTTGGTTGGCTGCGTGAATTGTATGATTGGTTATGCAAATTTCTAACGATTGCAGGCTAGGAAAAACGAGACGGAGATAGGCACGAATACCATGTTTATGTTCTTATTATGTCTAACTGTACATGTTGCAGGGATACGATATGGGACACAATTATGATTCAGTTGCTATCGATAACTTCTTGAATATTACCATGAAACTGATCCTAAGGCTAAATTGAAAGATCACCAAATAAAGATGCATATTTCAAATTTACTTAGTGTTGGATTAGTCGAGTGGGTCTTGATCAGTGCATCGAGGATGAAAGCACTAATCCTCTACTAGTTTGCCCGTAGGTTCAATATATGTTCAGCTCAGGGCGGGGCTTGGCTTGGACGCGCCGAGGCATGAAGTCCTTAGCGTTTTGAGGTGAGCAACCGCATTGGCGTTCGGACTTGCAACATGGAGATCTTCGGCCGAAGACTACTTGTTGGCTATAAAGAGGCATAATGTATGGAATAATGTAACCCTTTGTGAGCTAGAGAGATCATGAGCGTTGAAGCTAGTTGGCATATTCGGTTGGGCTATTCAAAGCCTTTGTAATCTTCAATTTATTATTAATAAAAGAGATTCTTATTGTATAATTATTTTCCTTCTGCTGCTTATGCTATCAATTTGAGATAAACTTATGTGAACCTGTTATCTTGCCTTGCACGAACGTAACTGCAGACTCGTGTGGCATCATGCCCCAGCGAGGATGATGATTTGGGTAAAATCTAGCGAGGATGAGCGATTTCTCGGGTCGGGGCGTGACAAGTTGGTATCAGAGCTGTTCCATCCTCTGGACCGTGAACGAATCTCTTTGACCCTCAGTTGCTTCGATATCGAAAATCAGTTGATTCTAAGTTATTTTCGCAATCGCATGGCTCATGGATCTACTCGATGCTGCATTGGATGTTCCAAATAATAAGTCTGTATTATGTTGCGTATGTCTGCCACAAGTATGTCGTGACTATCATGTTGTCTCCGAGTGCCATCGGAGAATATTGGTTGCACGAAGTACAACGAATAAAGGGGTGTTGGTTGCACGGAGTGCAACAAGTCATGAGTCATTCGTTGCATCAGTATAATGAGTCGATATATGAGGCGATGCATGTTATGTGGCTATGCAAAAAGGGTAACGACATGTTGAACGATTTGAGTAATGGCTTTAAGTATTGAGAAGGAATTGTTGCACAAGTTGCAACAATAAGATTAAGAAATCGCGGAGCGATTTGAATAAGTCGAGTTGGTCGCTAGTTAAATTTGAGTAGAGAACTTGTGAGTTGGCCGAGTTGAATCGAGTTTCAAAGTAGGCGAACATTTATGTTGGCTGAATGACGCATTTATCTTTGAACTAGCAAATGTTGCATTGTGATCGATATGATCGCGAAGGCACGGTTAGCTTTGAATGAACGTCAAACTTGAACGAACGACTGTGCAAGTTGGTCCAATTGTTGTACCAACTCGAGTAAGTGAATGCTAGAGCGGGGATAAAAAAGATCGCCACAGGATAGTTAACTTGAAATAGATGTCGGACCTATGCGGAGTGTAATATCGAGTAGTGACTTGATTTCGAGTGGTATACGCAATACCACTTGTGCGATCAGTGCAGCGAAGCATCGTATTATAAATGATAGGCTCGACTTCTGAGTGGTATATGCAATAAATTGCGTCAAGATGATTGAACGGTTTGGTGATAGCTATGTTGAAAGGTTTGGTGACTTACAATAGATTGCGTCGAGATGATTCTGTCAGTTACGATAAGTTTGTCCTCAATGGGCTGAATAGTACCGAGACTCGAGTGGGAATGGCTCGATAGGAGTCGATGCAAGTATGCTTCGATGAATTGAGTTGAACGATTATGTGTGAAGTCATATCCATGGATGATACATCGGACGAGAGTTCGTTGAGTGTAAGCCGAACGATAGGCTGAGCATAGCGAGAGAATGTTGCGTTGAGAAAATAGTTGACTCAGTCAGAATTGAGTTAAGTTGGTACAAAAACTATTTAGAATTAGTTGAGTAGGTACGAAGTAATCGTGCAAACGAATTTGAGTTAGCGCGAAGAGTCGGTAGCACAATCTAGAAGTGCGAGTTAGGAATACGAAAGTGGGTATAATGAACTGAAAATCGTATCGCTCGATGGTGATAATTAGCTATATACGACTGGAATGGATCTTGATGCATGTGAGACTTGATTTGTATTCAAGTTCGGATGACAACAGTGATCACGACGAATTGGAGTTTATGAGAAAAGAAGATGTTCAAGTTATGCACATCGACGATGGTATTGAGACGTATCAAAGACGACATGCAATAACTCGAAGATACTCTGATCGAATGGACAAAATTATGTTGAGCATTGTTGTTGGATGAATAAGATGCAAGTTAAGTTGATGCCAGTTCAGATGATAACAGTAGGAATGTTTCAAAGAATTTGAGGATGGATCAATTAATGTATTACTTGGACGACAACGAAAATGTCTTGATTACTTCGATGATAACCACAATATTGACGTTCTTGTCTTGTGCGAGCGCAACTCCAGCCTCATACATGCATCACGCCGGATTAGGATGACTATTCTGTGTGAGTGATGGTACGATGATTCATATCCAGCGGGGATGGTCGAACTTACAAGGTGTGACAAAATGGATTTGACATGTGGTTTGATACGAAGATGAATTTGAGGATTGTTGCGATAAGCATAGAGTGTGTCGGATATTGATCGTGGGTAGATAGACTCGTACCCAAGGCGAAGAAATATTGCTCGGTTAGTGATATTGTTAACGGTAGTGCATGAATGATTCGAGTAGTAATGGTGCATCAGTTGCATGAGTGGGCAGATAAATTATGGATTGATAAATTGTGTCGGATTGGATAAAGTGTCATAGAAATTTTCGAGAATTGATTTGGCTCTGAGGTAAGATATAGCATGGTTCGTAGTAACTGTCCCTCGTTAATGATCTTCAATTATCGAGCGTAGCTTCTGGGCAGCTGATCCTAGAAGACTTGACCGTCAAATTAAAGTAAATGTCGGAGACCGTAGGACGACCCTAATGAAGTCTCATAAGAAATTACGTCGAGGATGTATGATGATATAGCGTATATTGAGGATAAGTCTAAGCGATTGATTATCGGGTTTTGAAAGTTAGCGAGTAACCCTTCGACTAGATCGATATGGTCAAAGATTTACCGATCGATCGAATAAGTACGTAAATAGACTTGGTCGGTCAACGATCAGATAGATAGATGGACGGACTTAGCATAGCGACACGGAGGGACAATTATGATAAATCGTGCTACGCATGAGCGCAACGAATAGAGGAACGACCCTAGAGATTTTGTATAGAGCTTGACCCATGTAATGACCAGAGTCGCGTATGTTAAGTAAACGACCTATGTCGCAAAATGAACTAGTGGGATTGATTCAAAAATTGAGTAAGGAATTCGTACTCGATCGAAAATCAGAGATGAGCATACATAAAGAGACCTTGGGTCGGAAAGATTGTTGCCTTTGCGCATCGTAGACTCAAATTGACCTTTTGTGTCGGGAGATATTAAGCATGACATCCGGATAAGTTACTGTTACTACCACATTTTAGTATTGAGGGTATTTTGGTCATTTTGATTTTTGTGAATTATTTTATTAATTATTGCATTGGTGTTGTGATTTTTGACTTTTGCTAGTTGTGACTTTAGAGACTAGCCTAGTGTTTGAATTTGACTTTAGTGACTTAGTTAGCATGGTGTGGAACCCTAATGTGACTTAAGTTAGTCTTAGTTGACTTGAGTGTGGCTAGGGTTCATGAGAGGATTGGGAGAGTTATGTATTTTGGACTTATAACTAAGGGGTTGTGCTAGCTAGCTTATGAACTTAGGCTCAAGCCCATTTACATGAAACCTTAACCCTAATCCCCCACATGGCCGGCCACCACAACCCATTTCTAAGCTAATTTCAGCCTATATAATGTCTCCTCACAACCACTTGCCTCTTTTAGAAACTTTCCTTTAGGAAACCCTAATTTTTTTTTTCTCTTTCATCATTTCTCCACCAAATTGATCCCAACCTTTTGCATTGGAATCCAAATCTAGAGTAGAAGGAGAAGGAGGCTAGTTTGCAAGGAGGAGAGCTCATTGGGACATTGCTTGAGAAAGGAGACTTCACTATTTAGGGCTTTTTCTTGGAGATTGGATCCCTATAGGTAATTCCTTCAAATCACCCTAAATTCCAGATTTTATTCCATAGATGCATCCATCTAGGTGTCCCCTAGATGTAGGAAAAGTTTGGTAGAAATTCGTGTTGATTTGGTGTCCGTATCGGACACGTATCTATGTGTATGATGAAATGCCCAAGAAAGGTTTTATTTCTGTTTTTCCAAAACTATTTAAACAAATTTGTAGATCTATATGTATACTTTGATTTTCGTGAAGGATTGTATGTGCCCTAATACACACACACATAAACAAATTTGTACATCCTGTCACCTCACTATCACTCTCATCTCACCCACACACACACACACTGTCACACTGTGCACTAATACACACACACACACACACAAATCCTATCACTCTCAACCTGTACACACATCTTTGTTATATATAACCTAAACCCCCATTGACACTATACACCAACTCACATCTTTATCTCTCTAATATATATACATGTAATATATATATTGATATAATGTATGTATGTAGGTAAGTTGGTATATATATATATATATATATATATATATATATATATATATATATATATATATATATATATATATATAGCATATAGCCTATACCTGATAGCCTATATATATATATAGCCTATACCTGATAGCCTATATATGATTTCCTATGTGTATGCCTATATACATTGAGTATATATGTATATATATATGTACTGTGTGTTGATGACTTGTGTAGCTTTGTAGCCTAGGCTTGGTTAGGGTTAGTGAGACTTGATTGGACTAGGATTGACCTAGTTGACCTAGTTTGACTAGTGAAGTTGACTAGAGTTGACCAAGAGTTGACTTTAGTCTAGAATGACCTAGAATTCATATAGAATGCATTATAAAGTTTAATATTACCATTCTGGACATGTTGTGACCTGTGTTGCTCTAAATAGGACTCATCTACTCTGTCTAGACATATATACTCATCGGATACTCAGGATACCAGACGAGTACATTCTCTGACCGTTTTATACTTGATAGGATTTACATTTATGCTCTAGATTACTTTACTTGATGCTGTCACGTTGTTAACACGGATTGGTACTATATGGATCCCTTCATGAGATGTTATCCTCCTCGGGAGCATCGAGTTACGTCATGTCATATGCGTTTCACTTTTATTATGTACTCCGATACTTTTACCATTCATGTGCACTCTTGTGATTCATGTACTCTCATGTTCACGGAGCCCCCATGTATATATTCATGTGCACCCATTTATGGGCCTTTATGTGAATATCATGTGCAATAACATAACTTGTCTGGATCCTTGTGTATTGATTGGGGTATGGAGGAGTATAAATGGTCATGTGAACAATTCCAAAGTAGTGTAATCATGTGCAAACTCTTAGAATAATCATGTACAAATTTAAGCCGTTCACATGTCTATCTTGTACTCTACATCACTAGCCACTGTTAGTTCTTTACTTACAGTAGATATTTCTTTACAGTCATCTCTTTTACTTCATATATATTCTCCAGCGTTTTATGTATCTTACTCTATAGCATATTTACATATCATGTCATATTATGAACTGTATGAGATGTATTGTGCTCGTTCCTGTCATGACTGGACTTGTTGAAATATTACAGATGACATTAAGGAGTTTTGTCCTACATATTATAGAGCAGGCCCAGATGACACCTGTGAGCTGGACTCCCAGGAGGACCCAGCCCTTGCAGAGAACATTACCCCAGTAGTCCAGTCTAGTTAGCTAGACTAGTTATCTTACTTATTGTCATGTCTTATTTTGGATAAATTTGGTACTTATTTGGAGATTTTGTTATTCTGGATGTTATGGAGATGCTATCTTAGACCCTTAGACTTCTTCTCTTATTGTATTTCATTTGGCTACTTTCATATCTATCTATCTTATCGTACTTTTTATCTTAGCTGTGATTGAGTTGTACATTTCTATATTTTTCTCCATTCGGAGCGTATACATTGTACAGGTACCTTATAATTGTTAGATGTATGTGACCTAGGATAGCGTTCTACCACCGACACTGTGGCATAAACTGGACGTACCCACTTCTCGTGCCCCTACACTGGGTGCAGGTTGTGACACGTTTTTAGTGGTAGCCCATGCTGGTCTAGATTTATAGTGGTATTCGAACTAGAGTATCACTACAGCTTGCAGTAGGATATAGGATATAGTTTTAAGGTACTCAATCACATTAGAAAAACTCCGATCCAATACTTGCCATCTAAATTCTTGTTGATTTAATGTTTTTTCTTTGAATAAATAAGCTGTCCTCCTTTGATTTTTTGCTTCATTCTCAGTAATTGCTTCTTGTTTTGATCTGTCTTCAGGATGGTCATGGAGACACGATCTCGTCGTTCCGGTCTGGGGGATACTATCGAGAGGTCGGCCACCTCTCGTCCTGTTCAGCAGGGCCTCGAGATCGCAGCTCATGTTGTGTCGACTCAGGTTGGCATTTCTGCTGCATTTGGAGGTGCACCTCCGCCTGTATAGAGACCTTCCTCCGTCATTCCTGATTTCTCTCAGCAGCAGCCACCTTCCGGATCAGTTGACGCAAGACAGTTGTTCGACTTCTTTCAGAGGATGGTGGAGGCCCAGCGATAGCAGTTGGCTTATTTCCAGCAGGGCATAGAGAATGTCCATCAGCTTGCCCTGACGACTGTGGAGAGACTTATTGCACAGCCGCAGGCAGTCCAGATGCAGCCATATCAGCCGAGGACACCAGGGATCCAGGACTTCCAGAAGATGCGTCCGTGGGACTTCTGCGGCACTGAGGGGATTCTATATGCGGATGACTGGATAGAGCACATCGAGGAGATCTTCCGGCTGGCGAAGATTCCAGCACGACTGCAGATTGAGGCGGCATGTAGCCAGATACAGGACCTGGCTCGCACATGATACCAGACGAACCCGAAGGTCATTACAGAGGGGCAGACTTGGGCAGCCTTCATTAAGCTATTCAAGGAGAAGTTTTTCCCTGACACAGCTCTTGGCGCCCTGGAGACGCAGTTTGAGAGCTTAGTTCAGGGCAGTCAGACTGTCGAGAAGTACGCTGGGGAGTTCTGCCATCTAGGAAAATTTGTTGAGGGGCTCAGTGAGACAGAGAAGGCCCAGAGGTTCTGGAAGGGATTTGTCAAGGAGGTCAAGTCCTTGACCAAGAGTGACCGGAGTGCCACTTTTGAGGAGATTCTGGTGGGTGCTCTAGCAGCAGAGGATGATCTTGAGTTGAGGCTCAAGAGGGGACGAGACGCTCAGGGAGCCAGTGACAGCGGAGGACCGGCCAAGAGGCCGCACTTTCAGCAGCAGCATCAGCATCAGCAGAGGCAGTTCCAGCCGCAGCATTTCCAGGGTCAGGGCCATATACCTTTGCAGCAGGTGTAGCAGCAGCAGCCGAAGGTTTAGCCACAGGCACTCAGGCAGCAGCCCGTCAGTTGTAGTTTCTGCAAGAAGCCAGGGCATGTATGGAATGACTGCAGGAAGAGGCTCGGGAGGTGCCTACTCTGTGGTTCGGCGGAGCACCAGCTGAGAGAGTGTTCCATGTCTTCAGGACGAGCAGCTCAGGAAGCGGGGGCCAGAGCTCCAGCAGTGCAGCAGAAGGGACCTTTGTAGACTCAGCAGCAGAGGTTCGCTCAGCATCAGCAGCAGGCCAGGGGAGGTCAGCTGGGGCGAGCTTTCGCCATGGTAGCTGAGGACGCAGAGGCTATCGGGGAGCTGATCGCAGGTTCTATTCTTCTCGACTCTATTCTAGCTTTTGTATTGTTCGATTCGGGGGCTTCCTACTGCTTCGTGTCTGTATCTTTTGCTATTAGACACCACCTTGTATCCTAATCGTTACCTAAGACTTGTAAGATCACGACCGGGGGTGGTATTATCCTCGTTAGTGATATTTGCAAGGGTCAGAGAGTTGATTTGGGAGGTCGAGAGTTGGATGTGAGTCTGCTCGTGATGCCATTGTCGAACTATGATATCGTACTCGGTATGGATTGGTTGAGCAGGCACCATGCCAGAATAGATTGCCACGGGAGTAGAGTTCTTTTCATAGCACCCGGAGAGCCAGAGTTCGAGTTTACCCGACGGCAGGCAGAGCAGAGCAGCAGAGTTTTCTGTAGAGTATCAGTTGAGGAGCAGGCAGTGCCATACCCTTTAATAGCGGAGTTCATGGACATCTTTCCAGAGGATTTGCCAGGACTACCACCGGACAGAGACGTGGAGTTCTCTATAGACTTAGTGCCCGACGCAGAGCCGATATCTCAGCACGTCTATAGGGTGAACAACAACGAGCTGGTAGAGTTAAGAAAGCAGATGGATGAGCTGTAGGACAAAGGCTTCATCCGATCGAGTTCTTTACCATGGGGTGCACCGGTACTCTTTGTACCGAAGAAGGATGGGTCGGTCAGAATGTGTATCGACTACAAGGCACTCAACAACCTCACAATCAATAACAAGTACCCGTTGACGAGGATCGACGATCTTTTCGATCAGCTGAGTGGGGCGAGGGTATTTTCTAAGATTGATCTGAGGTCAGGTTACCATCAGGTGAAGGTAAAGAAGGAGGATATCCCGAAGACCACATTCAGGACGTGGTATGGCCAGTTTGTATTCATGGTGATGCCATTTGGGTTGACTAATGCCCCGACGGTATTCATGAACCTGATGAACAAGGTGTTCCACCAGTATTTGGACAAGTTCGTAGTAGTATTCATGATGATATCCTAGTGTACTCGAAGACTGATGAGGAGCATGAGGAGCACTTGGGAGTGGTTCTGGAGACTCTCAGGAGGGAGAAGCTTTATAGCAAGCTCTCGAAGTGTGAGTTTTTTTGGACAGAGTTGACTTCTTGGGTCATGTGGTGACTGGAGATGGGATCTCAGTTAACCCAAAGAAGATTACGGCAGTTGAGGCTTAGACAACACCGAGTTCAGTAGCAAAGATCAGGAGCTTCTTAGGATTACAGGCTATTATAGGAGGTTCGTGCAGGATTTCTTCCAGATTGCAGAGCCATTGACTAGGCTAACCCAGAAGGATGTAGAGTTTGTCTGGTCAGAGGAGTGTCAGGTCACTTTTGATGAGTTGAAGAAGCGGCTGACGATAGCTCCGATTCTGATATTGCCATCAGGATCAGGAGGGTTCACTATCTTCAGTGACGCCTCAGGGAAGGGTTTAGGTTGTGTCTTGCAGCAACATGGGAAGATGATTGCCTATGCTTCAAGGCAGTTACGTCCCCACGAGAAGAACTACCCTATCCACGACTTGGAGTTTGCAGCAGTTATATTTGCTTTGAAGTTGTAGAAACACTACTTATATGGAGAGCGGGTGAAGATCTTTACAGATCATAAGAGCTTGAAGTATGTGTTTACACAGAAGGAGCTCAACATGAGGCAGCGCAGGTGGTTGGAGTTGATGAAAGACTTTAACATTTCACTACAGTATCACCCGGGAAAGGCCAACGTAGTTGTCGATGCCTTGAGTAGGTATCCGACAGCCATGTGTTTGACTATAGATCGTCACTTGCTAGCAGATATGGAGAGCCTGGGGATCGAGGTGGATGTGCTAGGAGTTCAGATGCAGATGTGGGGCCTTCAGATTCAGTCGGACTTGATGGAGAGGATCAAGTCGACACAGTTTTAGGATGTTGCTCTGCGGTGTATCCGAGAGCAAGTTCGAACAGGGTTGGTGGATGATGAGTTTACTCTTGCAGAGGTTGGCACATTGAGGCACGGTTCCAGGCTGTGTGTGCCCATTGGAGAACTCAGGGAGCAGGTTATACAGGAGGCCCACCGATCTCAGTACTCTATACATCCAGGTGCCAACTAGATGTATAGGGATCTGAGGGAGCACGTCTGGTGGTATGGGATGAAGCGGGAGGTAGCTCGCTTTGTAGCCAAATGTTTGGTCTATCAGCAGGTCAAGGCAGAAAGGCAGAGGCCAGAAGGTTTATTGCAGCTATTGGCCATTTCAGAGTGGAAGTGGAAGCACATTACGATAGACTTTGTTTCTGGATTACCGCGTACACCAGGAAGGAAAGACGCAATTTGGGTCATCGTAGACAGGTTGACCAAATCGACCCATTTTTTGCCATTTAAAGTGGGTACGTCTACTAAGAGGCTAGCAGAGATGTATATGCGACAGATTATCAGGATTCATGGAGTTTCGGTGAGCATTGTCTCGGATCGGGATAGTCGCTTTACTTCCCATTTCTGGCAGAGTCTGCAGACTAGTTTGGGCACTTAGCTCAAGTTTAGTACTGCATACCACCCTCAGACGGAAGGACAGTTAGAGAGGACTATTCAGACACTCGAGGACATGCTGCGGACTTGTGTTTTGGATTTCAGATAATCCTGGGAGGATCACCTGCACTTAGTGGAGTTTACATACAACAACAGTTTTCAGGCCAGCATTGAGATGTAACCATTCGAGGCATTGTACGGGCGCAGATATTGTACACCCTTATCTTAGGATGATGTTGGAGAGCGAGCTTTATTGGGACCTGAGATGGTTATAGATGCAGCCAAGAAGGTGAAGCTCATCAGAGACCGGATTCGTGTGGCACAGGACAGACATCGGCACTGGGCCGATAGCCACCGCATACCTTTGGAGTTTGAGGTACAGATTAGAGATAGGATTAGAATTAGGAGTTGTTTTGTTTGTGATTTTTTTGATCATGTTTGAATGTATTAGTAATTGAGACCTTGTTTGTGATTAGGTTGGAGATCTGGTTTTCTTGAGGATATCTCCGACATGTGGTACAATACATTTTGGTGGACGTGGGAAGCTTAGCCCATGCTTCATCGAACCTTTCGTGATCAGCGGAAGAGTCGGTGACATGGCTTGCAGGCTAGACTTGCCACCTGCACTAGTGGGAGTCCATAACGTATTCCATGTGTCGCAGCTGAGACGGTATGTGGCAGATCCTAGCCATGTACTCGATCACTCAGAGATTGAGGTGGGACCTACTCTTAGCTATCCAGAGCAGCCTGTGGAGATTCTGGATCGACAAGAGAAGGTTCTGAGAAACCAAGTGATACCCTTGGTTTGCGTCGCATGGAGGCATTATTCTCCAGAAGAGTCTACCTGGGAGCGGAAGGATGAGATGTGCGAGCGATACCCATAACTTTTTGGACCTTGAGGTATGATTGTCTATCCTTCTCACCAGTTCAGTTTTGTCTTTCAATTTCGAGGACGAAATTCTTTTAAGGAGGGTAGATTTGTCACGACCAAATTTTAGTATTGAGGGTATTTTGGTCATTTTGATTTTTGTGAATTATTTTATTCAACATTGCATCGGTGTTGTGATTTTTGACTTTTGTTAGTTGTGACTTTAGAGACTAGCCTAGAGTTGGACTTTGACTTTAGTGACTTAGTTAGCATGGTGTGGGACCCTAATGTGACTTAAGTTAGTCTTAGTTGACTTGAGTGTGGCTAGGATTCATGAGAGGATTGGGAGAGTTATGTATTTTGGACTTATAGCTAAGGGGTTGTGCTAGTTAGCTTATGAACTTAGGCTCAAGCCCATTTACATGAAACCCTAACCCTAATCCCCCACATGGCCGGCCACCACAACCCATTTCTAACCTAATTTTAGCCTATCTAATGTCTCCTCACAACCACTTGCCTCTTTTAGAAACTTTCCTTTAGGAAACCCTAATTTCTTTTCTCTTTCATCATTTCTCCACCAAATTGATCCCAACCTTTTACATTGGAGTCCAAATCTGTAGTAGAAGGAGAATGAGGCTAGTTTGTAAGGAGGAGAGCTCATTGGGACATTGCTTGAGGAAGAAACTTCACTATTTAGGGCTTTTTCTTGGAGATTGGATCCCTATAGGTAATTCCTTCAAATCACCCTAAATTCCTAATTTTATTCCATAGATGCATCCATCTAGGTGTCCCCTAGTTGTAGGAAAAGTTTGGTGGAAATTTGTGTTGATTTGGTGTCCGTATCGGACACGTATCTATGTGTATGAGTAGGTGTTTGATGAAATGCCCATGAGAGGTTTTATTTCTGTTTTTCCAAAACTATTTAAACAAATTTGTAGATCTATATGTATACTTTGATTTTCGTAAAGGATTGTATGTGTTTTTGTGTCTGTGTCGTGTCCACGAGCAACTGGACACGCTCGCACGCGAGCCGTGCCTATGCCCTGCTGTTCGGGCTCTCTGTAGGACACGACACAGCACTTAAGGACACGACACTTGGTGTACGACTAGGGCTAGTGACTGACATGACACCCCTAAAGTGTCAGGTCGTATCGTGTCGAGTCGGACATGTACTAGCCACTGCATTGAACCACACATGCACACACACACACGCGAAAACCCCCAACTGATACGTGCACTGTGTCACACCTACACGTGTCGTGGCATTGTGTCAGGCTACTGGACACGTAGCACTACACCCCCTCTACCCTCTGACACGAGCACGAGGGCTGAGGTGTCGTGTGTCGTGTCCATGATGACACGAACCCACTGCACGATGATTCTGATACACAGTGTGAACTCTGTGTGTTTGTAATTGATTGGACACGTTCGTGTCCACTTGGTTTGACACGAACACCCCGTAATACGTATGCACATTTGTGACACCTGTGCACGCACTGGTTTAATGTTTAATTGAATTTTATTTTAAATTTGGGTATTTTGATATTGGGCTGAAATAGGATCGGGTACATATCTGAAACCTGGGTTCTTTGTGATTCAAATATATGATTGAAAGTATAATGTCATATGTTATCATGACTGGTAGATGTTGATTCCTGTTTAGGTTGTGTGTTTGGTTTTCATTTTGCTATTTGGTTGATTTTCGAAGGACTGATTTTCATTGAATGCTTGAAAACTGAATATGGATAATGGCATGGGGTTATACCTATATGTATGAGTGTGGTTTGAATGAGATAACATGATACCATTTTCCTGAGACACATATATCACTGCTGCACACGAAAATCTGAGAACACGCACTAAAATCTGAGAATACCCACACACATATGTTTTACTGTTGACTAAATCTGAGAATACCCACCCACACATATTTCACTGTTGACTAAAATCTGAGAATACACACACACACACACACACACACACACACACACACACACACACACACACACACACACACACACTATGTATCTGACACACACACACTATGTATCTGACACATACACACATCCTGTCATCTCACTATCACTCTCATCTCACCCACACACACAGTTGACACAGACACACACCCTGTCACACTGTGCACTAATACACACACACACAAATCCTGTCACTCTCAACTGTACACACACCCTTGTTACATATAACCTAAACCCCCATTGACACTATACACCATCTCACCTCTTTATCTCTCTAATATATATACATGTAATATATATGTTGATATAATGTATGTATGTAGGTAAGTTGGTATGTATATATATATATATATATATATATATATATATATATATATATATATATATATATATATAGCTTCCTATGGATATATTGTATGAAAATATGCTAAATTGATTATAGGCATATAGCCTATACTTGATAGCCAATATATGATTTCCTATGTGTATGCCTATATACATTGAGTATATATATATATATATATATATATATATATATATATATATATATATATATATATATATTATATATATATATATATATATATATATATATATATATATATATATATATATATATATATATATATATATGTAATGTGTGTTGATGACTTGTGTAGCTTTGAGATTGTGTGTGAGTGGGTTAGGCTTAGTGAGACTTGATTGGACTAGGATTGACCTAGTTGACCTAGTTTGACTAGTGAAGTTGACTAGAGTTGACCAAGAGTTGACTTTAGTCTAGAATGACCTAAAATTCATATAGAATGTATTGTAAAGTTTAATATTACCATTCTGGACATGTTGTGACCTGTGTTGCTCTAAATAGGACTCATCTACTCTGTCTGGACATATATACTCATCGGATACTCAGGATACCAGGCGAGTACATTTTCTGACCATTTCATACTTGATAGGATTTACATTTATGCTCTAGATTACTTTACTTGATGCTGTCACGTTGTTAACACGGATTGGTACTATATGGATCCCTTTGTGAGCACCCTGAATTTCGGGTTGATTTTTTTCATTTTATTTTATTTTCTAATTGATTGGTTTTGATAAATAATTTATTCTGTTATTTTTCCTTAAGTGTACTTTTTCGTGCCTTTGATATTTGGAGTGTCTGGGATGTTCAACTCTGGAAATCTTCTTCACGAGTTTTGGAGTGGACAGGATTACCTTCATGATGGTAGATAGTGTCCCACTCAGACTTGTTCCTTTGTGCTCTTTTTGCTTCGCTGAACTTCGGGTCGAATTAGACCATTTGATTATTAATTATTTTTCCCACTCTTTTCCTTGATCATTATTACCACGTTACCGTGACTTTTAATTTGGGAGCACAAGACCAGTCAGTTTCTTGAAACCAACTTCTCATGCATGACCTACTCGAGACACTCTTCACCCAAACACGTCATTTTGTGCTCCATTTGCTTCGCACAACTTTTCTGACACGTGACCCGATTTTATTTCATCCCACGGTGTCACATTTATCTTCCAACTTGATTTGTGGGTCTTCTGTCGACCAAAATCTGTCAGCCCCAACTATGGACATGGCCCACATTGAGCCTACTACCCGCCTGCCACTTGTGTCCCATTTATTGGAATCCCCATGTGCTACTTATTTACTCATGATCATCAACGCCTAATCTTAATTCGATTTTTTGCACAATATCCGGTGTTGACCCAATCCGGCTCCACCGAGTCCAGCCCAGCTCCATGTTGCTCTCTATCATAACACCCTCATATTTTCTTGCCCAAAAATATCAAGTACTCTCTTACATATTTTTTCTATATTTATTGGAAATTTCTATTTATTTAATTCCCATAGAAATGGCTATTTCCCTCTAATTTAGTCCTAGCTATTTGATCATCCTAAGTAATCATAGCCATTCAAATTCCTACATGACTAATTTCCCAACTCCCCAACACCCTACAGCCACATGTGGCCGGCCCTAATTATGAGGAGAACACTTTCTCTCTCTCTCTCTCTCTCTCTCTCTCTCTCTCTCTCTCTCTTCCTAATATTTTCTACACACCTACAAAAACAACAACTCCTACAACAGCACATTCACCCGACCACCTTCACTCCTAGACGAACACCCAAGCTCCTCCCTGGCCGGCCGCCGTGGCCTGGCCGTCGGCCACCGCCGACCACTCCACCGACAGCAACCTCCCAACCTCCTCCTCCTACTTCCCTCCTCCTTCCTCCTCTCATCCACCCAACCGCACCACCACCACTTCAAAATAGCCTACCACCTCCTCCGCCAACGCCACGCCGCCTTCGCCACCGTGCCGCCGCTGCGTTTGCCGTGCCGTCGTGCGTGCGCTGGCGCAACACAGCAGCAGCAGCGGCAGCAAGCCAAGCCGTGCGCGTGCTGGCGTATTGGCCGCGCCTTCGCCGGCCATCGTGCCCCGACGACCCCCATCGTGGGTGGCCCCCCTCCGGCGAGCTCCGACGCTCAGTCCCCTGATGGCCACCGTCCTCCGGGACGCGCCGTCGAGGCGATTCGTGCGTTTTGCACGACGTCCCGTCGTGACGCGCGCGGAATCGAGTTCATTTTGGCGCTCCGTCGTAGCAACTTCGCACGTATTTCCTCGGAAATCCGACCGTTGGATCGGCAATTTCTTTACTCCATCGCAATCTGGGTATATCCACCTTCACTCATGTCAATTTTCGTCCGTTAATTTTATCGTTTGATACATCAAAACCGGCCACCAAGTTGACCGTTTAAATTGTATTAAATTTGGACAGTTTCGTGGGGCCAACTTCGTCAGCTTGTATCTCCTCCACCGTAGCTCTGTTTGACGTGCTACTAGTTCCTATGCAAAGCTGGTATAATCCTCTTACTACCTCTCCAGTTTCATTTCATTGTGAGCTTGTTTGTTTGGTTGAATTCGATGCCAAAGTTGGCCGTCCGAATTCGTAATTTCCAACTTGTAAAATTCCATTTTTGAACACGGGACTCCAGATTTCATTTTTGACACCACCATTAGATTCGTGGCATCGTTCTGGCATGTTTTCATATAAAATTTGTTAGATTTGGAGAACGTGGGCCCTGGCACGTTTTTCGGTGCAAAGTGGGTCCCACATTCTGGGTCAACGGGACTTTTTGATGCCGGCTCATCGGAATCCAATTCCGGATATATCGTTGAGTTCGTATCGTCATTCTGGACTCGTTGACATATAATTTGCTAGGTTTTGGTAGACATTGGATCCGGCACGTATTTCGGTGCAAGTCAGATACCAATATCCGGGTCAACGGGTCATTTTGAGATCGGCTCATCGGAATCCAATTCTGGAGATACCGTTGGGTTCGTATCGTCATTCTGGTTTTATGGACATATAATTTATTATATTTTATAGACTTATTTTCTTGCACATTTTTTGGTGCAAAACGGCTCCGACACGGACACCGTTTTGACCCGAAATTACCTTTTTGCCCTTGTGTCCAAATTGGACCGTTGGGTAGGCTATCCTAGCTAATTTGACCATTCTGGACACGTTGGTGATGTTCATTTCATCGTCCGACAATGTTTGTTGATAATTTCTCTGAATTTAACCTTTTTATAATTAATTAATAATTAATTCTTATAATGTTCGTATTTCGGGATTAGTACAACGAAACTGAGATCAGTCAATTCCAGTGATCTCACATCGCTGAAATTGACAAGATGAACACGTAGATCACTATAATAAGATTATTAACCTTACCATTGATCTTCTTATCTCGATCAGCGTGTCGTAAGTTTCGACGTACGAATAACGAAGTACACTTTATATCTTTAATAATTAGACTAGATTTACCCTGTTTGACCAGAGTTGACCAGTTGACCCAAAGTCAACTGTGAGTCAACACTTGACCTAGTTTGACTAAATTATTGACCGGAGTTGACCTAGAGTTATTTTGACTTAGAAGAACCTAGGATAAAATGGATTGTTTGTAGAGATTCATTTATTACAACTTGAACACCTTGTAACCTGTGTTGCTTTAAATAGGACTCTGTGGCTTCAGTGGGACCCCCTGTACTTATCAGCTGTTCAGGTTATCGAGGCGAGTACATTCTCTGATCATTTTATATCCTGCTTAGATTTATTTTCTGCATTAGATTACTTTACTTATACTGTCACGTTGGTCACACGGATTGGTACTATATGGATCCCTTCTTGATATGTTATCCTTAGGGAGCATCGGGTACTCTATGTTCTGTGCGTTTCACTTACATGGCGTATCACTATGCTTCGTTGGTTCTTCGATCACTTGTGACATATACTCTTATGATCACAGAGTCTTCCTGGAATCCTTATCCCATTTATGTGTCTACTATGTACCACCCTTCGGGGGCTACCACCCTTCGGGGTGCTTACCACCCTTCGGGGGCTACCACCCTTCGGGGGCTACCACCCTTCGGGGGCTGTACATAGTATCATAGCATAACCTGGTTGGATCCTTGTGTATTGATTGGGGGTACGGGAGAGTAGAATTGGACATGTGAATAATACACCAGTAGTATCTTATCAGAATCATTTCGTAGTGTCTTATCAGAATCATCCCAGGCCATTTATATGTCTATATTGTACTCTGAATCAGTAGCCACTGTTAGTCTCTATTTATAGTAGATATTTCTATTACAGCTCTCTCTCTATTTACATACTGCACTTCTTTCAGTACCTGTATCTTACTTTACTGCATGATTATATTTTTTAACCTGCTATGATCTGTTGAGATGTACTGTACTCGCTCCAGTCCTGACTGGACCTGTTGATAAATTTTACAGATAGCCTGGAGGTACCTGCTAGCCTATAGGAGACACATTAGAGGTTGTTTAGATAGTATTTCTTCTGTCTGGAGTTGTATTTACTTTGTGGATTACTGTATTTGAGTTTTGAGATGTATTTCTGGGTTTATGTATCTTAGACACTTAGACTTCTATCTCCTGTATCTCTTTTGGATTTTATGTTTTATCTATCCTTATCATGCTCTACCTTAGATGTGATTGAGACTGTATCTGCTATGTCACCCCCATTCGGGGAGTATAAACTGCTTAGCTTTATATTGTTAGATGTTGTGACCTAGGACAGCGTTCTACCGCCGACACTGCGGCGTAGGCTGGGCGTTATCACGTTCTCGTACCCAAACAGTGGGTGCGGGTCGTGACACGTTTTTAGTGGTGGCCCATGTAGGTCGAGTTTGTGTAGTGGTATTCGAACTAGAGTACCACTACAGCCTGCAGTAGAAATATGATATATTTTGAAGGTACTCAATCACAGTTAGGAACCCTTGAGAGATTTCTGGGACGACCCTTGAGAATCTTATTTTAACTTCGATTTGAAAACTCTTTTTTTTTCTTTTCCTTGATTTGATTTATCTTTACTTTCTGTTGTTGAATTTGATTTGATGGATTATGGTTGAATTTGAGTTTGTATTTATTGATTTGATAGATGTTGTCGAATTTTGAATCTTGATGATAGCTGTTGCATCCGAGTTTGTATTTTGATGGATTTTTGCTCATTTTTGAATTTTGATGTTCGTTGATAATTTTTAATTTTTTTTGGTATTTATTGTTGATTTAATTTAAGTTTGGCAAGATGAAATTATATGTGCTAGGTCATCTAAGTTATGGAAATCTAGTCTTCTATAGTCACATTAGCCAGCATGGTGAGGACATATAGTCTGACTTTGGATATATTTATCGGGTGTGGAAATTTAAGGTTTTCGCAGCCAAGCTAGCGGCACCGCAAAAATGCTAAATACCACGATTCTCGAGGTATGTGCATAAGTCAAGGACTCTGTAATTATCGTAGCCTTGCTTACTAGTATGACGAGGATTTAGAGTACCATAATTTTGGATAGACGCATATGATTATCAGATTGTACCTTAAATATTTTCGAACATGTTTTTTCTACTTTGTTTCAGTCATTCAAAAAAAAAGAATTATTGTTGTTTTGTTTTGTTTTGTTTCTCATTGTTTACTTAGGAGTAGCTTGTGTAACTTCTTACCATGAATTTTTTCTTAATACAATGAATCGATGATTTTGCTAGACTTTATCTTGGATTTGATATTTAGCTCTGGTTTCAAAATGGTTCCTTCTTTTAGACAAATAAGCAAACAACTTTTATCGTTATTTCCTTCTTGTTATTATTCTAGTATTGAATAATAATAATAAAACTGTCTTGATTTCGTCAATCACCTATTTTGCAAGTTTGGTAGGAATCTAAATGTTGGTCTTAATGTAGAATTAAATTTTTATATTGGGACATGAGAATATATATATGAATATATGTAGTGGACACTTTCCTGACACGTATGCAAGCTACACTTTGATTCCACCTAGCTAAATACATATTAATATGTCGTTAATGTTTAAATTTTCAAAACCCCAATATTTCGGGTTTTCTGCTTTTCCAGTTTAAATTCGTAATTCAAATATAAATTTCATAATAATAGTTTTGTTTATATCACTGCACATGTATGTTATACATAGGGTTTCAATTCAAAAAAAATGTGTTTGGTTGAGTTTTGTGTTTGAATTTGTCAATCTAAGACTGTGTGCATATTAACCCTTAATACGGAATTTTAAATGTTAGTTCAAATTGTTGTTTTAAATGTAATATTTAGAGCTGTGTACAGTGTTGTATGTAAGGATATAATATTAGGCTTCATATTCTTACATGTTAGTTTGTGATAAACATTGAGTTGGTTTTGATGTTGAATTTTACCAAAATTCTGAAAACTGAATACATGTTAACATTTTCACATTGATTTCCAATGTTTAGTTCAAATTCAGATTTAACATGTAACATTGAACTGTATGCGTAGATAAATGTATTGATAGTATGTTAGGGTTTCATTTCTATCATGTTAGGACGTATTTGGAGCATTGAGATTAGTTGTGATGTTTCAAACTCCTAAATTTTTTTGAAATTGCATTATGTTCATATTACACTGCTTTAAGTGTTAGCTTATTTTCAGATTTGTATGTAAATACTGAACTAAAACTGGATTTAACCTTCAATACTAAGCTATGACCCTGTACAAGGACATACACACACCCTAACTTAGTATACACTGTCATGTAACCTAACCCTTCCCCTCTATGTTATGATTATATATCTATAAGGATATATATAGAGTTTATGCATATATGTTATAACGTATATAGATACATAACTAAGTTTCTACCTTTTTAGATATATATGGTTAGCCATGCAAGTTGTGATTTAATAGGTTGTATATTGTAGATTGTTAACCCATATGCCATGAGTAGTGTAACAGGATAGCAATTGTTTGAAATCCAAATCCTCATCTACACTTTCATGTATATTCACGTACACCCACGCCTACTATCTAACCATATAAACCTGTTCACATACACCCATACACACACAAATTACATAACATTACATAATGCTAGTTTTTCCTTTCTAACGCTCTCTCTATATATATATTGTGATTGGATTTCAATGCAAGTGACTTTCAATTCCTTAATTTTTGAATTTGATTTTTCTGTACCCTTTATAGATAATTGGTAGTTGTCTTTATTTTATTTTGATAAGTACCAGTTTTCATATAGGATGGTAGACCGTCTTACAGTTTTGATGAATTATTATTTCTGTAACTTTTCTAGTTTAGCATTCTAGATTTCTTGTGTGTTTGATACCCTATGACCATTTCGGTTAGCATGACTAGTATACCTAGATGAGACTTCACTGTCCCCGTATGCCATGACCCTGTATGCCGTTCTTTTTTGATGGTATGATTTGTTTAAGTTCTGGGACTTTGATTGTGGGGGTTTGACCTAGAACGAGTATGAACATTTTAATTTCGAGGACGAAATTTTTATAAGGTGGGTAGGATGTGAGCACCCTGAATTTTGGGCTGATTTATTTTATTTTATTTTATTTTCTGATTGATTGGTTTTGATAAATAATTTATTCTGTTATTTTTCCTTAAATGTACTTTTCTGTGCCTTTGATATTTGGAGTGTCTGGGATGTTCAACTCTGGAAATTTTCTTCACGAGTTTTGGAGTGGACAGGATTACCTTCATGATGGTAGATAGTGTCCCACTCAGACTTGTTCCCTTGTGCTCTTTTTGCTTCGCTGAACTTCGGGTCGAATTAGACCATTTGATTATTAATTATTTTTCCCACTCTTTTCCTTGATCATTATTAGCACGTTACCGTGACTTTTAATTTGGGAGCACAAGACCAGTCAGTTTCTTGAAACCAACTTCTCATGTATGACCTACTCGAGACACTCTTCACCCTTGACCTTCGTGTCCCACTCAGACACGTCATTTTGTGCTCCATTTGCTTCGCACAACTTTTCCGACACGTGACCCGATTTTATTTTACCCCACGGTGTCACATTTATCTTCCAACTTGATTTGTGGGTCTCCTGTCGACCAAAATCTGTCAGCCCCAACTATGGACATGGCCCACATTGAGCCTACTATCCGCCTGCCACTTGTGTCCCATTTATTGGAATCCCCATGCGCTACTTATTTACTCATGATCATCAACGCCTAATCTTAATTCGATTTTTTGCACAATGTCCGGTGTTGACCCAATCCGGCTCCACCGAGTCCAGTCCAGCTCCATGTTGCTCTCCATCATAACACTCTCATATTTTCTTGCCCAAAAATATCAAGTACTCTCTTACATATTTTTTTTATATTTATTGGAAATTTCTATTTATTTAATTCCCATAGAAATGGCCATTTCTCTCTAATTTAGTCCTAGCCATTTGATCATCCTAAGTAATCATAGCCATTCAAATTCCTACATGACTAATTTCCCAACTCCCCAACACCCTACAGCCACATGTGGCCGGCCCTAATTATGAGGAGAACACTTTCTCTCTCTCTTCCTAATATTTCCTACACACCTACAAAAACAACAACTCCTACAACAGCACATTCACCCGACCACCTTCACTCCTAGCCGAACACCCAAGCTCCTTCCTGGCCGGCCGCCGTGGCCTGGCCGTCGGCCACCGCCGACCACTCCACCGACAGCAACCTCCCAACCTCCTCCTCCTACTTCCCTCCTCCTTCCTCCTCTCATCCACCCAACCGCACCACCACCACTTCAAAATGGCCCACCACCTCCTCCGCCAACGCCATGCCGCCTTCGCCGTCGCGCCGCCGCACGCGCGCTGGCGCAACACAGCAGTAGCAGCGGCAGCAAGCCAAGCCGTGCGCGCGCTGGCGTGTTGGCCGCGCCGCCGCCGGCCATCGTGCCCCGGCGACCCCCGCCATGGGTGGCCCCCCTCCGACGAGCTCCGACGCTCAGTCCCCTGATGGCCACCGTCCTCCGGGACGCACTGTCGAGGCGATTCGTGCGTTTTGCACGACGTCCCGTCGTGACGCGCGCGGAATCGAGTTCATTTTGGCACTCCGTCGCAGCGACTTCGCACGCATTTTTCCGAAAATCCGACCGTTGGATCGGTGATTTCTTCACTCCATCGCAATCTGGGTATAACCACCATCACTTATGTCAATTTTCGTCCGTTAATTTTATCGTTTGATACATTAAAACCGGCCACCAAGTTGACCGTTTAAATTGTATTAAATTTGGACAGTTTCGTGGGGCCAACTTCGTAAGCTTGTATCTCCTCCACCACAGCTCCGTTTGGCGTGCTACTAGTTCCTATGCAAAGCTGGTATAACCCTCTTACTACCCCTCCAGTTTCGTTTCATTGTGAGCTTGTTTGAATTGTTGAATTCGACGCCAAAGTTGGCCGTCCGAATTCGTAATTTCCAACTTGTAAAATTCTATTATTGAACACGGGACTCCAGATTTCATTTTTGACACCACCATTAGATTCATGGTGTCGTTCTGGCATGTTTTCAGATAAAATTTGTTAGATTTGGAGAACGTGGGCCCTGACACATTTTTCGGTGCAAAGTGGGTCCCACATTCTGGGTCAATGGGACTTTTTGACGCCGGCTCATCGGAATTCAATTTCGGATATACCGTTGAGTTCGTATCATCATTCTGGACTCGTTAACATATAATTGGCTAGGTTTTGGTGGATATTGGATCCGGCACGCATTTCGGTGCAAGTCAGATACCAATATCCGGGTCAACGGGTCATTTTGAGATCGGCTCATCGGAATCCAATTCTGGAGATACCGTTGGGTTCGTATCGTCATTCTGATTTCGTGGATATATAATTTATTATATTTTATAGACTTATTTTCTTGCACATTTTTTGGTGCAAAACGGCTCCGACACGGATACCGTTTTGATCCAAAATTACCTTTTTGCCCTTGTGTCCAAATTGGACCGTTGGGTAGGCTATCCTAGCTAATTTGACTATTCTGGACACGTTGGCAATGTTCATTTCATCGTCCGACAATGTTTGTTGATAATTTCTCTGAGTTTAACCTTTTTATAATTAATTAATAATTAATTCTTATAATGTTCGTATTTCGGGATTAGTACAACGAAACTGAGATCAGTCAATTCCAGTGATCTCACATCGCTAAAATTGACAAGATGAACACGTGGATCACTATAATAAGATTATCAACCTTACCATTGATCTTCTTATCTCGATCAGCGTGTCGTAAGTTTCGACGTACGAATAACGAAGTACACTTTATATCTTTAATAATTAGACTAGATTTACCCTGTTTGACCAGAGTTGACCAGTTGACCCAAAGTCAACTGTGAGTCAACACTTGACCTAGTTTGACTAAATTATTGACCGGAGTTGACCTAGAGTTATTTTGACTTAGAAGAACCTAAGATAAAATAGATTGTTTGTAGAGATTCATTTATTACAACTTGAACACCTTGTAACCTGTATTGCTTTAAATAGGACTCTGTGGCTTCAGTAGGACCCTCTGTACTTATCAGCTGTTCAGGTTATCGAGGCGAGTACATTCTCTGATCATTTCATATCCTGCTTAGAATTATTTCCTGCATTAGATTACTTTACTTGTACTGTCACGTTGGTCACACGGATTGGTACTATATGGATCCCTTCTTGAGATGTTATCCTTAGGGAGCATCGGGTACTCTATGTTCTGTGCGTTTTACTTACATGGCGTATCACTATGCTTCGTTGGTTCTTCGATCACTTGTGACATATACTTTTATGATCACAGAGTCTTCCTGGAATCCTTATCCCATTTATGAGTCTACTATGTACCACCCTTCGGGGGCTACCACCCTTCGGGGGCTGTACATTGTATCATAACATAACCTGGTTGGATTCTTGTGTATTGATTGGGGGTACGGGGGAGTAGAATTGGACATGTGAATAATACACCAGTAGTATCTTATCAGAATCATTCCGTAGTGTCTTATCAGAATCATCCCAGGCCATTTACATGTCTATATTGTACTCTGAATCACTAGCCACTGTTAGTCTCTATTTATAGTAGATATTTCTATTACAGCTCTCTCTCTGTTTACATACTGCACTTCTTTCAGTACCTGTATCTTACTTTACTGCATGATTATATTTTCTAACCTGCTATGATCTGTTGAGATGTACTGTACTCGCTCCAGTCCTGACTGGACCTGTTGATAAATTTTACAGATAGCCTGGAGGTGCCTGCTAGCCTAGAGGAGACACATTAGAGGTTGTTTAGATAGTATTTCTTCTGTCTGGAGTTGTATTTACTTTGTGGATTACTGTATTTGAGTTTTGAAATGTATTTCTGGATTTATGTATCTTAGACACTTAGACTTCTATCTCATGTATCTCTTTTGGATTTTATGTTTTATCTATCCTTATCATGCTCTACCTTAGATGTGATTGAGACTGTATCTGCTATGTCACCCCCATTCGGGGAGTATAAACTGCTTAGCTTTATATTGTTAGATGTTGTGACCTAGGACAGCGTTCTACCGCCGACACTGCGGCGTAGGCTGGGCGTTGTCACGTTCTCGTACCCAAACAGTGGGTGCGGGTCGTGACACATTTCATGAGATGTTATCCCCCTCGGGAGCATCGGGTTACGTCATGTCATGTCCGTTTCACTTTTATCATGTACTCCGGTACTTTCACCATTCATGTGCACTCTTGTGATTCATGTACTCTCATGTTCACGGAGCCTCCATGTATACATTCATGTGAACCCATTTATGGGCCTTCATGTGAATATCATGTACAATAACATGACTTGTCTGGATCCTTGTGTATTGATTGGGGTACGGGAGAGTATAAACGCTCATGTGAACAATTCCAAAGTAGTATAATCATGTACAAACTCTTAGAATAATCATGTGCAAATTCAAGCCGTTCACATGTCTATCTTGTACTCTACATCACTAGCCACTGTTAGTTCTTTACTTATAGTAGATATTTCTTTACAGTCATCTCTTTTACTTCATATATATTCTCCAGCATTTCATGTATCTTACTCTATAGCATATTTACATATCCTGTCACATTATGAACTGCGTGAGATGTATTGTGCTCGTTCCTATCCTGACTGGACCTGTTGAAATATTACAGATGATATTGAGGAGTTTTGTCCTACATACTATGGAGCAGGCCTAGATGACACCTGTGAGCTGGACTCCCAGGAGGACCCAGCCCTTGCAGAGAACATTATTCCAGTAGTCTAGGCTAGTTAGCTAGACTAGTTATCTTACTTATTGTCTTGTCTTATTTTGGATACATTTTGTACTTATTTAAGGATTTTGTTATTCTGGATGTTGTGAAGATGCTATCTTAGACTCTTAGACTTCTTCTCTTATTGTATTTCATTTGCGACTTTCATATCTATCTATCTTATCGTACTTTCTACCTTAGCTGTTATTGAGTTGTACATTTCTATATTGTCCTCCATTTGGAGCGTATATATTGTACAGGTACCTTATAATTGTTAGATGTATGTGACCTGGGACAATATTTTATCGTCGAAACTACGACGTAGGCTGGACATACCCACTTCTCGTGCCCCTACACTGGGTACGGGTCGTGACAGTTACCTAGTGGGGGTAGCCCCAGATACGATGCGTAGATAGTTTCGAGAATGTGAATCATGTTGGAATAGTTGCGTACGATGCATAGTACATATTGTAGGCGAAGGAAGTTTGGACGTGTTGGACTTAGTCCATGTCATTGAGGCAAATTCGGAATAGTTGAATACGAAATTGAGTTGTGCGAGGGATAGAAAACGATTTGACGAGTAGGCATTGCAGAGAATTGTTGCGATCGGATACGCAACGACTTAGTACAATGCATGTGTTACATGGCCATCAAGAAACTTATGGGATCAAAGTTACGATTTTGAATCAAGTTATACGCAGAGATGTTTGGAGGATGAACACATGATGCAGAATAATTCATACGGGAAGGATTTTAGGAATAGACGCTATGATCTGACCAAGTCGAGTACGGAATGGTTGGTGCTTGAGGATTTAAGTTGAGCCTGTTAGCTATGTCCCGATATCCTACAACTGAGCTTGGCTGAAATACATATATTAGTGGGACGTCTAAAATATGTGTATGATCCAAACTAAGTTGTAAGATTCAAACGATAGTAGCACGAGATCGTGAAATGATCCAGCGAAACACTTGGATTGAGTGTTGATTTCGGATCGAGGACGAACCTTGTTTTGAGTGGTATATTATGTAATGCTCCGCTCCGTACGGTGCATTTCGAGGAGTCGTTCTCTCGAAGAGTTGTGTTGACCTGATGAAGTATCGATGCAAGAGTTACGTTGGCCCGAAAGAAAGTCTTGAGTCGATTCGAATCTATAAATCAAAATGATACAAAGGATAAGTCCCGTTTGAGCATGTACTGATTTTAGTTGATTTTGTGTACAGGCTACGGTTCATGACTCTTTTCCCCTACTCTTTCATGTCTAATAAATTATATCCTTGTATGCGTATGTTGCTATCGAGTTAACAAGCATGGCTCGAATATCGATTAAAGGTCTTAGTGTGTGTCAAACATTAAGATAGAACTTGAACATTAAATAATTGAGACGACGTGCATCAAGTGTACGATTCGCGATAGGATATTGATGCTAGAACATTGAAAGATAATATCGAGATGTGTACCAAGTGCACGACTTAGAAGGACATTGAATACTAAGGCTTAGAAAATAGAAATACGGTATCGAGGCGTGCATCGAATGCACGATTCGAAGGAAATAGGATATATGTGTCAAAGTGTACGTACGTGCACGGGACTCACAAAAGATGGCTTCGTTACGAAGAGAACAGTTGTGGCACGAATGTTGTGACAGAACTATTGAATATGGCACGGTGCCTTCGAGATGATTGTGACCTTCAGGTCGATATATTGAGGTATATTGAGCCAGGGCATCGTACCAATAGAATAGAGATAGGCAAACTTGTTTGGTTGTATGAAAATTATAACGCGTTGCATATGGTCAATGTACTTGGATGTATGGCCCGTGCATGAGCGTGCTTCCCTCGAACGTAGGATCACCGGGGCACCGGGACCATTCGATCGCGGAGGGAATTAAGGGGTATTGTTGGTGCACTTCATTCAGACGGATTGTGTTCTCCTATTATTGTGATAAGCCACAATACCAGTAAGTTTGGAATCCTTTGAGTAGTGGGCTAGCAACCCGTGCCAAAGCGATCGCCGACTTACAAGTTAAGGTACCAGTCCATTACGGCGTGGAACGTCGTGACCTTCATATAGATAGGACCGGTAGGCTGAGACTAGAATTGGGTGCAGGCGCAGAGCTTACCACCCTTATACATATGTCTAAGTTTGGTTGGTTGGCTGCGTGAATTGTATGATTGGTTATACAAATTTCAAACGATTGCAGGCTAGGCAAAATGAGATAAAGATGGGCACGAACACCATGTTTATGCTCATGTCTAACTGTACCTATTGTAGGGACACGGTATAGGACACAATTATGATTCAGTTTCTATCGATAGCTGCTTGAACATTGCCATGAAACTGATCCTAAGGCTAAATAGAAAGATCACCAAATAAAGATATATGTTTCACTAAATTTACTTAGTGTTGGATTAGTCGAGTGGGTCTTGATCAGTGCAGCGAGGACAAAAGCACTAATCCTCTACTAGTTTGCTCGTAGGTTCAAGATATGTTCGGCTCGGGGTGGGGCTTGGCTTGGACGCACGGAGGCATGGAGTCCTTAGCGTTTTGAAGTGAGCTACCGCATTGGCGTTCGAACTTGCAACATGGAGATGTTCGGACGAAGACTACTTGTTGGCTATAAAGAGGCATAATGTATGGAACAATGTAATCCTTTGTGAGCTAGAGATATCATGAGCGTTATAGGTAGTTGGCATGTTCAATTGGGCTATTCAAAGCCTTTGTAATCTTTAGTTCATTATTAATAAAAGATATTATTATTGTATAATCTGTTTCCTTCCACTTCTTATGCTATCAATTTGAGATAAACTTAAGTGAACCTATTATCCTGCCTTGTACGAGCGCAACTCCAGGCTCGTGCGGCATTACGCCCCAGCGAGGACGATAATTTGGGTGAAATCTAGCGAGGGCGAGCGATTTCCCGGGTCGGGGCATGACATCAACTGATACTTCTTAATTTCCTATAAACTTCCTTGCAATTCCAACCTCAACCTAGTACAGCTCCTATAATTCTTTCTTCTCTTTAATATTTCCACTACGTACCCCGAACACAACTATTCATGTTATAATTTCTCCAGGATTCCTAACTATTCTGCATTAACGAAGGGTTTACTAATCTGCCTCTAGAGCTATGACATTTCTAACTCTATTGTCAGATCCTTGGCTATGACTAACCACCGAAGATAGTAAGGTCATAATCAATACTTAACTCAATCAATCCCTTCAAATTTTATACCATGCTCTTACAAGCTATATGTCAAATCTCTTAGCAACATAACCTATGTTCTACCCTTTCTAATCATAAACAAACCATACATTTCTTACAAGCATGCCTAACCATTTCACTCTTATCTGCTAGGGTAGGCTTGAGGCTGGGTCAAATAAACACTTAGGTCTAATGCTTCTATCATAGTATAACCATGTTGGTAAATCTTCTAGTCCCAATTTCTAATAGGTCGTTCAAGGTTTGACTCAACCAATATGGAGATGGTTGATTAGTCTATCTCAGACTTATCTACTCCAATATCACTTCTCTCTCTCATACCTAATCTTCCTAGGATAGTTTTTTGTTACCAAAAAAATATTTTTTTCCATTTTATCATAGTCCTGATTTCTATATCTCCTACTTGAAATTCTTCAAATTTTAGTTCAATATAACTCCAAGGGTTTATACCTAGTCATGATCATCACGCTTCATAATTTTGTATCCTAACAATCCTTGGGCTCTATTTGCTATTGTCCTTCCTGTTGGCAATCTAAAATCCAGCGTATCTTCCTTCAGGTTGAACTCTCACTCATCTCATCCTTTATGATCAGAGAATCTTTCGTATTTCTCAAACTCTGTCTAGCTCAGACAATGGTAGCATAGTTTAGTCTAATAATCCTCATATCTTCTATTAGGGCTAAGCTTCGAACTATACTCTATTCCATATCCTATATTGATGGAGTGTCTATAAAGATCTACCCACCTTAGCTAATCACCTAGTCCTGTCAAGCATGGGTTTATCTATCCTTTAAGCAAAACTTCCTATCTCAATGCAATAAGTTTCATGCTATTGTCGAATCACCAATTCACGACTAATAGAATTATCATTTACTCAAGTCATATCATTTGGTAATTCTAGTATAGAGAGGACTATTCCGATCCTTGTCTAATCCCAAGTCAATCTATGCAATTTTTCTAACCATATCTATAGTCATCTTAATCATTACTGGATTTTTTCTAATATATCTATAAATATGTAAACCTCTAATTCAATTCCATATGTTCTACTTAAGGGGTCTCTCCTTTAATCAAGGAATTTTCCAAAAAATGTCATATATTTGCTATCGTTCCATCTAGTAGTGACGTCTGTCCAAATCCTATATACATGCATAATCACTTACGTATATTCTATGTCTTAGTCACATTCTATAATAAGATATAATTAAAATGGTGTCAATCACAAAATTTTGTCCCTCTGGGATAGGGAAGGTCGAGAGTTCAAAATAGGAAGTCAAGAATGGACGATTGAGTACAAAACGGGTTTCAAGGCGGTAGTAGAAGTCAAAGGAATTTCCAATAGCAGTAGTGGATTGAGATCCTAATATATTCTTCCAGTGCATCCCCATTCGGTACTATGATATAACCGAGATGATTTATCTCGACCTGCATGGGTCACCACAAAAACCATGTCAAGCCCCAGTTCCAAAATATGTGGGATCGAGCCACGTAACTGTAATGCCTGTGGTTCGTATTACGTATTTTGGAAATACGTGTACGTATTTTCTTGTATTGTTCCTTGTTTAGTTTTCTTGGCTTGGTTTAACTCTCGGTTTGGGTTGGCTTGGTTTGGCCGGCTGGTTGCTTGGTCCATCATGGACCAAGGTGAACCCCCTACCTACCACCAACCCATGATATTTATTTCCCCACCAACCTTCTCTCTCCTCCATAATTCTCATTTATTTCTTCTTCTTCTTCTTCCTTCCTCCCCAACCCTTAGGCAAGTGCAACTTGCTTCCACAAGAGAACTCATTTTTATGGTTCCATTAGCTTCTTCTCATGATTCTAAACCACATTAGAACTTGTCATTTTCCATTTTGAGGCTGTGATTCTTGTAGATCTATAATTTAGTATTTTCGGATTTTGGTGGTTTTGATCTATCAAACTCCTTTGTTTTCAAGTTTTTATGGTTCCATGTTGTAGATAATTTTATTCTACCCAATTTTGACCTTTGGAAAGTTGGATTCGGACTTGTTTTGACCAAGTTATGAGCATTTGGAGTTTTGGATTCCATCCATGGAGTTCTTGCAGTTCTTGCTGTTCTTGCCCTTTGGAGAAGACAGTGAGCAGTGTGCTAGCTTTTTAGCTTACGCCGCTGATTTGTGTACGCTGGTCTTTAGCGAGCGTACGCTGCTTTTCGTATGCTGCTCTTTAGCGAGCGTACGCTGCTTTTCGTACGCTGCTCTTTAGCGTGCGTACGCTAGCTCAAGCGTACGCTAGCTTGAGCGTACGCTAGCTTGAGCGTACGCTGACCTATAGTTCGAGCGTGCCCTTGTGTACGCTGACCCTTGCGTACGCTTCCCATTGGAAGTGTATGGACCCTTTGGTACGCTAGCTTGAGCGTACGCTGGCTTTGAGCGTACGCTGGCTTGAGCGTACGCTTGCCTATCTTGTCACCCTGGTTCAACCCGAGAGCCTTGTGACCCCCATACGCTGCCTTTTGGGAGCGTATGCTTACCTGAGCGTATGCTTACCTGAGCGTATGGCCTTTGGCAGACTTGATCTTATATTAGCTTGTCAGTTTGTTTTATTTTCCTTATCCTGGATCTTCTATAGCCCTGTATATTGATATTTTATTAGATATTTTACGTCCATTTTATATCCTTACGCCTTTTGACCTGAACTTGATAATTCCCGAATTTACTTGATATGATTGGAATTGATACTTGAGCCTGACACGATAGTGACCCGTAGTGGTGCACTCCTGACATGAGTAACCTGACATGACCTAATATTGGCCCGTCGTGGCGCACTCTTGACTAGTACACTTGACCTGTTAACCTGACATGTTATACCTTGATAAGCTGTTGCGACGGCTACCTGACATGACATGACCTGTATAATAACCTGGACACCGTGGACGATTGTGCTTGTATAAATAATCCAGTCTTATCTTGCATCATGTCTAGGAGGGGACTCCTGAGTACCACGGTCAGGAGTACCTATTGAAATAAACTAAGGGCTAATAACTAGATTAATACATTAGTCATGAAGAGATTTCCCAGCTACAGGCAATCCCGTTACCTGGGCACGCCTTGGGATCTGTAGCCTGCCGTCGAGTAGGGCACATTTCCAGCACACTGTCATGTGTTGCACCCTTCAAGCTACCTAAGGGTACATTCATTTTCTGGACAATGTACCCACCTGAATTCAACTCTAATCTTTTAACCCGGGGAACCTGGATGGTCTGCAGGGCTTGTGGCTGTGGAATAATCTCACTACATCTTGTTAGTAATTAGGCTTGTGACAACCCTAGTTAGTTAAAGTATCAAGCCGTAATTCTTGCTTGGCCGTGAAGTGATTGGATGGAGTCTAACCTGTCTAGTCTTGCCCTGATCCTGTTCCAAGATTACTGCATGACCAGAATGCTTGTATTTATTTTACCGATAAATGGTGGAATTCCAAGTTCTGTTCAGACGAAGGGTTACAACCCCGGTCCTTGTTTGGTTTACGGGTTGTAACCTAGCTATCTGAATAGTTCCATGGTTATCTCGTCGTATATCATCCTGGCATATTTTTCTTATTTCCAGTTTTTACCAGTTATTTATATTTCCTGTCTTTTATTATATTATTTATATTCCTGTGCTGATTGCTGGTTTTAGTTCTTAAGTGAAGCCCCTTTGTGGCACTTGCTCTTTCTGGGGTCTGACCCAGCTGGTTTTGTGTGGCCAGATTTCGGAGCAGCTCTAGAGGATCTACCGACTTTCCAGCCAGATGGTGGCCACTAGACGGAACCCTGGCAACGAGTGGGTTATTTTTGGCTCTCCCACTCTATTGTAAAAATATTCTTTTGGGGCGTTTAGCCGACGAGCACCTGTTTAGATCGATTGCACTTACTTACTGTCTGCCTACGGGCTGTAGCATGATTAACAAATCCTAGGGTTGATCATGTATGACTAAACTCTTGCTAGTCCTGACATTTTGTAACGACTAGGTTCATGATCAGCTGAATATGTAATATTTGGGACGCCTTATTATTGTATATTTAATGATCATACATCTTGTAACATTTACTTGCTTGCTTGTGATTGAGACACTAGGCTTGTTCATGACCATAGGAGACTGTTGGCTTGTAGTAAACCCTCATGTATTTAGACAGCCGTGACCGTATAGCGAGATGGAATCCATTTCAATATACGTAGCTGGCTATGTCAGCCCCCGCTCTCCAGTATTCTGGTTCTGGGGCGTGACAGTAACATAGGCCAGCTATGTATTCAACCAGACTCTAGTCCGACTATAATACGTATAAGCTGTTCGAAATGGTGTAACTATCACTACATCAATACTATATCTCAATCCAAGTAACAGAAACATAAGAAAAGGAAAATATGAATACCAGTCTGCAGCTCAATAATCATACTTGCCCGAATGGGCTCGAAAGAATAATATGAGTCTATAAACACTTGGCTACTAAGCAGATACAAATAACAGTAAATACAATATATAACTCTGAAAGATTGAATACCTGCAATGAAATGAATACCATCAACAATCCAGTATAGTGCTCAACAAACCTACTCAGCCAACCTGGAAGGAAACCAGGTCCTCAGAGGGATGCAATAAGGTATATAATATACATGCCAAGTGTACAACAATAATAAATAAATAAATAAAGTATAGTAAGACCGAGAGAGTGGGTGAATCTAACATAACCAACTAGAATGAAATACAATTTAAGAACCATCACTCGAACATGCGGGCTATCATGATGTACCCCGGAGACCTGATAGGCACTCCAGCAAACTATGAATACCCCACTGTCCAATAAGGAAGCTATGGCAAACTACAAAATTCTTGAAGCTCTGGAATGAGACAACGGCATACTATGAGGGAAAGTAGCCCAAGCGCACAGTGTATGTTCTTTCCGTCCATGTGACTTCACATATCGTATTCACGAGACGCTCGGCCAGAACCTCTAGCTTGGACAACGAGTCGTAATAGAAATAAACAATATATGTATATCAACGTCGTCGTCCTATAATCAGACCCAGATTTTCGAATACCAGGATGTAATCAAGTACAAAAATCTATCAGTAATGTCGTGTCACATGAACATGTCCTAGGGTCAGAGTGTACCCCGTAACGAATTATCGCGGTAACGCTAATGTGAATATCTAGTATCGATATCCGATGGCGCTAACGTCCATCAGCACCCGAATGTGATTCGGACGCGAAGTATCGTACACGGCCCTAGGTGTTGCAAATAACATAAGCATAAATAAATAATAAGAATTTAATATGGTAACTGAAGTACAAGAATGATAATGTACACTTGCTTAGATTTGTCCGAATTGTGCTGAGACTGCAGTACCAAAGTATATCCAACTATCCATGAGAACCATACTCTATGAAAATATCAATCAACTCAAATCACAAACAAATATATATCACACACTATAGTACACGTATGACTAATAACTCCCACCTAAGGAGCATGGGTCATTTCTAGTCACCTATCACCTTTGTTGTCTAAGACATTTGTTAATTATATCGTCTAGAACTAGGTCACACTGGTCGCTATGATCATTATTGCTAATAACATGAATGATAGATTCAAACTATCAAGTTTGTACCTCGTTATTTGTACAACGAAACCTATGACACACAAATTGAGACAAGATGATCAACTGTAAGGTCAATAATCTTATCTTGATGATCCACATGGTCACCTAGTCAATTTCAGTGATATGAGATCATTGGAATCGACATATCTCAGTTTTAACGTATGAATTCTGAAATATTAACATAAATAGGAATTAATTGTATTTAAGGGTGATACATAAATAAAAATATACAGACATCGTCGGATGACGAAACAAATATCACCAACGTGTCCAAAATGGTCAAATAGCTAGGATAGACTATACATATGTCCAATTTGGATACAGGGGTAAAACGGTAATTTTGGGTCAAAATGATATTCGCCGTTGGACATGCTTTGCACCAAAAAATGTGCCCGGATACAAGTTCACTAAACCTAGAAAATTATGACCATGAGTCCAAAATGACGATACGAATCCAACGGTATGTCCGAAATTGGATTTCGATGAGCCGATCTCAAAATGACCCATTGAATCGGACGTTGGGACCCAATTTTGGAAGAAAATGCGTGCCAGGGCCACGTTGCTCCAAACTCAGCAAATTATATATGAATTTATGCCAGAACGATGCCACGAGTCCATTGATGGTGTAAGAATTGGAATTCGGTGCCCCAGATCCAAAATTGGAATTTTATAAGTTGGAAATTACGGTTTCGAGAGGCCAACTTTGGTGTCGATTTTAACGAACCAAACGACATCCTACGAATCTAAATTTTTTATAAAACGAAGGTGGTTATACCTACTATGCACAGGTACTAGTGGAACATCAAACGGAGCTACGACGACAGAGAAACAAATCCACGAAGTTGGCTTCATAAAACTGTCCATAAATAACACAATTTAAACGGTCAACTTGGTGGCCAGTTTTGATCTATCAAACGATTGAATTAACGGTTGAAATTTAGGTGACCGAAGGAATATATATCGAGATTGTAATGGTGAAAAGAGATCGACGATCCAACGGTCGGATTGTATAGAAAACACGTCCAAAGTTGCTGCGATGAAGCACGATTTCTGAGTTTCAAACTCGCGCGTCACGGCGGGTTCTCGTACGAAACATATGAATAGCCTGCTGTACGGATTGCAGCATGCCTACTATGACAGCTACTGTTGCTATAGGGCCGCCGATGCCTTGTGTGCGCACGCGCAGTAGGTCGTCCGACGATGTTGGTGGCCAATATAGGTCGCGCATGCACATGTGGCTCGAGCTGTGCGCAACCATACGGGGGTGTCGTGTCTGTATGGAAGGGTGTCACGGCGGTGGTTGGCCGACGTCGCGGCATCTGCGGGCCTCATGTGTTATTCACTGCTGCTGCAGTATGGCCGCGTACGCACTACTAGAAAAAGGCACGTCGAAGTGGCGCATGCTATCATGCGGCTGTGCGCTACCCTGCCTGTCGTCGCGATGACGTCGTAGTGGTAGGGATGATGATGGAGGAGAATGGAGGATGGAGATATGTTGTACATGCATGGCCTGTATAGGTGGAGAGGTGAGAGAGGTGGAGGTAGTTCGCCTGCACCAAATTGTACATGCATGGCCTGTAGCTTCTGTGCTGCCACAGCATCGAGCGGCCAATGGTTGAAGAGAAACTAGAGCTTTATTACTAATGGGTCTAACGGGTCGAGTTTAGGTGTATTTATATATGGGAGTGATATATATGCATAAGTATATATATCTATACCCTAACTAGTATACATGAACATATATCCTAATTTTTATATGAATGTGTGTGTGTATATATATATATATATATATATATATATATATATATATATATATACATATATATATTGGATCGATTAGGTTGGATCGATGTTGAGCCCCAAAATTAATTTGGAAGTTAAGTCAAGTTTTACGGTAGATAATCTAATGGCCTGAATTGACTAAAAAAATTGTGTGACGTAATTAGAATGCAAGAGAATAAATTTGAGTGAGACGTGATATATCAAAATAAAGATAATATTGTCTACTATAAAACTCATGAAGCGAGTTTCGAGAGATTGACATCTCTGGCGCTCCAAAAATTAAAGTCATAAAAATGTACATTTAATGATCAAAACTAATAATAATAAATTTATTTATGGAAAATAATTCATTTGAATTTTTTTTAAAAGAGCCCCAAAATTCAGGGGGCTCACAGGGGGGTGCTGTGTGGGTGGGGGTTAGAGGAGGAAGAGGGGACAATTTTGTCTTTTTTATTTTTATGTATCAAATTAAAAATATTAGTTGAAGAATGGTATTAAGTTAGTACGTATAAAAGTTAAGGGTATAAAGTTGAAAAACTCGAATAGTTGAGGGTATCAAGTTGTAATTTAGCCAATTTTTTTATCGATGTTTAAAAAGTCAAAAAGATTGAGAGGAAGAGTGAATCGTTAGGGTGAGAAAGTGAATTCTTGAGTGGGCAGAGAAAACCACTTTCTTTTGTATTTTTTTTTGAAAATTATTTTACAGAAAAAAGAATAATTTTTTTTCGAGTCGGAAATTTTTTTGCTACTTTTTAGAGGTGATCAAGGCGGCTGGGGCGGTTGAAACAGGATCCCATGTTCATATGGTTTGGTGATTTAAGATGATAAGCTGCTCGAGTTTCTTGTTCACAAACAACAATTAAGTTGATTATGTTAGTTCCGGTTAAAAAACAAAAACAAAATATAAATACATTTCAACAACTTAGAACAAAAATGATTCTAACTATATGTTGCAGAAAAATGGAAGTCTTAAAAAAAAACTTTGCAACTAGGTTGCTACAACAAGAATAAAACTATAAAGAGAAGAAATTTTTACTGGAGTGATTAAAATCATTGTTGCTCAAAGTAAGATTCGACTATTTTTGTCAATTTGTTTACAGGAACCAGCAAGTTCACCGTGTTGAACTTGTAGAATGCTCACTTGTCACCCTTGGAAGACTGGACATCACTTGGACTACTTCATGGCTTTACCGTGCTGTAACTCTCCTCTTATTGCTATGTTTTTTAATGTTTTTGCTGTGAGCAAAACAAGAGAATATATAGGGGAGCCAAGCTCCCTAGCAGCCATCACTATACATAATGGACAATTAATCAAGGAGTAACTTTCCAATTAAGTAGACAATTACAACAGCAACTCCCACTAAGTGGATAGTTATGAAACTGAAACGTCAACGCAGAAACACACATAAGTAGCTATGTTGGACCATAGCTTAAGCAGGAGCAGCCTTCCCTCTGAAACCTATCTTCAGCAGGAGCAACCGTCTCACTGAAACCTAGGTTCCGCGAAGGCAACCTCGTGCAAAGTGTAAAGTACTAAATGAAAGCCCAAGTCCGAGTCGTCTAGCTCCTAAGGAAAAATTTCAAAAAATGGGTAACCATATTGTGGACAATTACAACAGTAACTCCCACTAAGTGGGCAGTTACGAAACTAAAATATCCACGCAGAAACACATATAAGAGCTATGTTGGACAACAGCTTAAGAAGGAGCAGCATCCCCGCTGAAACCTATGTTCAGCGGGAGCAACCGTCCCGCTGAAACCTAGGTTCAACGAGAGCAACCTCATGCGAAGTGTAAAGTACTTCATCAAAGCCGAAGTCTGAGCCTCCTAGCTTCTAAGGAAATTTTTAAAAAATGGGTGACAAAAATATTTTTTGGAAGATTTGAACATTCTCATCTAGTAAAACATTCCATCATACCAACCACATGAATTACCTCTTTTCATGTGTTTAAATCAATAAAAGAGGAATCTTATATTGAAATACACACTTAAAATTTGTCTCATGAATGTGTGACTACTTTCTAGAGAGTAATTTTAATAAACCCCAACATATTCATCTACAGATGTCAATGCAGTTGTAGAGGGAGGAAAGGAAGAGAAAATATAGTGTATATTTTTTTGGGGTCTAATTTTCCCATCTTTTTGGTTTTTTATCACGAGATTTGTATATTGTGGGTAGAAAAGGAAATAAAATACAATAAAGGGTTCTCTGTAGTTTAGAAGAACATGGAAGAAATTAACTTATAAGATAATGAACCAGTATATTACCTACTGATTGAGAAATATTGCCACATGAAAATAAGAGTTCAATTAATTGATTGTCCTTCTTTTATTCTTCTATCAGAAGGATATTGCCACATTTCTTTTCTTTACTGTTGTTCATTCTTCAGGATCATCTTATCTCAATTTGTTAGTAATTTATACTCCAGAACTAAACAAAAAAGAACTACATGAAGCTAAAAAAATACCTTTGGTTTCTCAGAATTGCCCTCTGAAACCACCAAGAACCACACATCTGTGTACATCTACGACGAAACTAGAAGACATGATGATGGGGACCAGATTTGACTAAGACGTAAAACGAGCAGAGACGAGCCCAAGTTTTGGAATAACATTAACTAGGTCTCCTTCCACCATTTTTATTTAATCATTACAAAAAAATTGCTCATAGTTAAATCTACTACAAATCCTAATTTTAGAATTGGATTAGTTGAACTTAAATCTCTGTCCTGCGAACCAAAAGGGTTTGATTGTCAATAATATCGATGCTCGATATCCAGGAGCAATACTTTAAAGTGCGCAACATTATCCACAAAGAAGCCTCTCGTGGCGAGATCACCGTCCAGCACTTTGAAGTGAGCTAGGATTCCCTATGATATCTATGACGATTACGACGAGAAATATCGTCTAAGAGACCATACCTATATATTTCGAGGTGATGACATCACTAAGAAAGTAAAGGTAGAGCCCCCATCCTTTGATGGTCGCCATGATCCTAAGGCTTTTAGCGATTGATTGTCTAGCATGGACGAATATTTTAAGTGGTATGATATGTGTGACGAGAGATGCATCCGATTTGCCAAAATGAAACTGACTGGTTCCGTTAGTATATATTGTTTTTCAATTGAGAAGGATAAAGAGTGCTTATGCAGAGTCCCTATAGGCATGTGGATTGGGATGAAAGAGATCCTTCACAAAAAATACCTTCCACGATCCTTTACAGACCATCTAATGGACCAAATGGCCACATTTCGTCAGGGTAACCTGTAATGATCCGCTCCACACAAGATAAATATCGATTCAAACTGCGTAAGTGCAACGACTCGAATTCCGCCTTGCTCGACAAAATGACTCGTTCGAGACAAAAGCAATAGACTTGGCCCTTCAGAAGAATCAAGACTTAGACTTTGAAAGGCGTGCTTGGAGTCTCGCTCGGCCAATGCGATCATCGCTAAGGTGGGTGGGTCCGATGAACCTGTCTTTGCTTGGCCTGGACACATAATAACATGGACGGTATTTGCTAGATCGCTAGGCGTTAACCTTCTACATGCTAATAAAAGAACTTAATGCACCTAGCTAAGGGAATAATTCCATCTTGTATCGCTTGTGTAGAACATGGAAATGAACTTGGGAATGTTACTTGAACTATCGCACAACACTCCACGCTCATGCCAATGCATAACTTACGATCGAGTAGATTTACTTATGCACTCAATTATGTATAAAATTCTTGTCAGTTAGATCGTACCCCAACTTGAGGCACAAAACAATTAATGGTTCACTGAATCAAGGCAGAAAGACTATCGAAATAGTCATTCCGAACCGAGTAATAGAAACATAGAATGACGTTGGGACCGTTGGGTCGCCAAGACACTCCCGTACTGGAAGCTGTATAATGATAATGGATGAATGAATGAACAAATGAACGAACGAATGAATGAATAAGTGAAAAGAAAGAAAGAAAGGCATGAATAAAAGAAAGAAAGAAATGAAAGAAGAAAAGAATGATTAGCGACAGGTATGTTGGGAACATGCAACGGGGCCCACTACCCGCGCTGTACGGATGCCGTCGCCAACCTAGTCGATAATCCGCTATGGCTCAGAGAGTCTGGCTCAGAGAGCCCGATAAGTTAAAAATAAAAAAAGAATACGAAATGGTCGTAGAAAACTCGGGCACGAAGAAAAAGAAAGAAGGATTCCTCGAACGATCGGTCACGATCCGTACCCGCTTTTCGGAATGCTAGCGCATGCACAAGCCAGCTACGTATCAAGCGGACTCCAGCCCAACTCGAGTACGTATAATCTATCTAGAATTTGGTAATATGCCGAATCATGGCAAGACAAAACTATATCTCAATCCACAAGAAGAATATAAAACAAGAATAAATATTATGGTTCATGGTCTGTATTCCACTAGCGTATATGTCCGATTAGACTCCAAAGAAATAGCATGAGTCTCTAAACTAGGCTAACAAGCAGAGTACAAATAATAGATGTAAATATGTAATTACAAATAGTACCTGAATATGAAGTAATCAACTATCATCATGATCAGTTAACTAACTCCGTGCAATCAACTACCTGAAGAGATCATCAGGTCCTCAGGAGACTAGCAAGATACATAAAACATGCCTACTAATATGACAGCAAATACATGTATGAAAGATAAGAACAGTGCCAGAAGAACATCTAAGAAACGATATGTCATATAGAAATATAATACTAGACTTGGTTAACAATCAATCGAATAACTCCTATATACTGCAGTACAATACAAGATACTCCCAATCTATAGTATATCTCATTTATAATACAATACCAGATACTCCCAATCGAGAGTGGTTAAGTAGCCAATCCTAGTACCAACCTCATCTCCTAAAGGAATATAAAGGTCATGTAAAATCCTATAGACTGTAGTACAATAGAAGATACTCCCAATCTATAGTATATTTCAATTGTAGTACAATGCAAGATACTTCCAATCGAGAATGGTCAAGTCAGGTCAGGTCATACTCAAGATAAGTCCAAGTCCATCAATCATGACCAGGTCAAGTTAATCAAGGAAAGATGACATAACTGGCAACTCTATCACAAGACATGGTGAACACTAGGAAGACTAATAAACAATCAATGAAAATAACTAATATCCTATACGTGCATGTAAAACTATAAAATAAGAAGGTGGTAGATGATATCCCAAGTGGAATATAAGAAGCATGTGATAATATGAAAAGAAATACAATAGAGAGGAAAACATATAAATACTGTATAAGTTCGGTAAGGTATACTTGCCTGGTAGTAGCAAGTAGAACTAACATTATCCAGTCAATCGACGAGCCACAAAAGTCAAACTCTAACAAAAGTCTTCAAAGGGTGAAGTAGATATTAACAATATGTTCAGAATAGTCAAATTAGCTAGGATAGCCTACCCATAAGTCCAATTCTGGACACAGGAGCAAAATAGTAATTTTGCGTCAAAACGATATCCGCCGTTGGACTTACTTTGCACCGAAAAGCGTGCCAGTATCTACGGTCTCTAAAGTCGTCAAACTAAATGTCTATGGATCCAGTTTGATGATACAAACCAAACCGTATATCCAAAATTGGATTTTGGTGGGCCGTGCATAAATTTGCCTGTTGGATCGGGTTGCGGGCCCGCCAAAATAGCGTTCTAGTCGACCTTCTCAAAATTGGACCAAAATTGGCATATAGGACCAGAAAAATGTTATGGTCCTGTTGGCACAAGTTTCATCTCGAGATGATGAATGTGCACGAAGTTAGGGGCTAGTTTACAAAAGGATCGATACGGGATATCTTGACGGATACGCTTCGATTTTGTCGCGCACGCACAATGAAATTGAGTTCCGTCGAATCCCACACATAGACAACATCCATACGCATCTTTTGATTTTTATAGGTTGCGGCCATGTTGCCCAATTTGTCGGGGCGCACATCGTATCGGGGAATTTCCTAAAATTTTCTACTGTTTTGAAAAAGATTTGTGTCAGTTTTGGAAATCGAATTACTTGACGCACAATCGACGAAATCCAATCCCGCAAAAAGGGTTTAGAAGCCCTATATGTTGTCTAGTACTGTGTTTTATTAGATTTTGAAAATACTATGTATTCTGTTTGGATTTAGCCTTCTAACTTTAGGGTTCAGAAACTAATTTTGGCCTCACGACATCGTGATTTTTTTTGATATGTCAAAAATTTTCACCAAAAATATAGGACAACTTATGGCAAACACTTAAAGGGGTTTATAGAGGATCAATTCGACTGCATGCAGAAATTTATAAATCGAAAATCTATCGAGCGATGAAGGAGAATTTGGTTGTCGAAGTTGGTACCTTATTGTTGTATTGCGCTGCCTGACTGCTGCGGTTTCACTGCTGCGCCGGCCGTCGGCCTACCTGCGGCGGTGGAGTTGTACGTGCGCATACGCCGTAGATATATATATATATATATATATATATATATATATATATATAAAAATATATATATATATATATATATATATATATATATATATATATATATATATATATATATTCCTATATATCCATATATACATATATAGCTATCTATATATAAATACTCTATAAGTCCAAAACCTCCTAACAATAATTTTCTAGGGTATGGTGTTATAAATAAATATGTATATACCTAATAATATATATTTCCTAATTAAACAAAATAACTAATTATAATCATAATAGTAATATTGCTAACAAACAAAAATAAAATAAAAGTAAATAATAGGTGCACAATAATTTTGGGTGAACACATTACTCCCACTCTAAATGGTTCCACAGACAATCGTACAAATATTCTAAACCGCCATTTAAATATTAATAATACCTTATATTATACTTATAACAAATATTTTATAAAATATTTATAAATACCAAAAATAAGACATGAAATATATGTATGTACTTAAAATATGTCTACATGGCATCTTTGCACACATAACATGTCTACGTGGGCTTGGGTTGGGTTCGGGCTAGTTTGGAACAACCAGACCTTCTAAAAGCCAATATTCTTAATAATAAATAATTAAATTATTTTTAAGGATCATGTCACAACTTGGCTTGGTTTTCCTAGTTAGAACAGACCTATGACTCGACTTTCTCTAGCATGGCTAAAACATTAGTCTAGGCACACGACTACACTTTCTGTGCCACAATTCTTGGTCATCTTGTACTCTAAATCTTAACCATGACTAAGGCCTTCCATAATAATAATTAATTAATTAAATATTCATAAAATTCCAAAAATTCACCATTTAATTCAAATAAATAAAAATAAAAATATTTCCATAATTTTGGGAAGAGGGGTTATACGATTGGAAGTTGGGTGACTAGGGATCGTGCCGGCCTAGAAGGAATTCATGGCTTACGGGTGACTTGGGTATGGGTCTGGCCACACAAGTGACATAATGCCGGTATTGTGTAGCCTATGATTGTGTACCAGCCATCACTCTTCATAGTCACTACGAATACCACATACGTATAGTCTAAATGGCTCATGGTGCCAGCGATCAGTGCATATAGATTAGGTGAGCTCGCTGGCAGCAATCTGCGTGTGAGTCCTTGCATTGAAACAAGTAATCTGAATAAGCTGAACAACTGTGTAACTGAATAAAATGCATCAGAACAAAGCTTGGGTATAACACAACTTGACAAAACTTGAATACTTCGTTCACCTGAGGCAGGAACACGCCCATGACACTCATATGTCTTATGCAAATTCGTCAAGTCGTTATGTATAAAATGTTGGCTAACTTGGTTTACCTTGGACATGAAAGATCATATGGTAAGTATGGTAAGTTGCACATGTTATCCCTATGCGACACTTGACATCGGTAATACGAGATAGGTTTTACATCATATGCCATAAAACTGATCCTAAGGTAAGACTAGAAAGACAATCAGCTGATAGATGGTGCACAAAACTAAATTAAACGTGTTTGGTAATGATAGCGAACGGGCGAGCTAGCCTCCCCACCAATGCATGCAATGTACTGATAATCACATAGACTGCTTGCAGGGTGTAGGAGAACTTCATTTGGTGTAGAGTATTCCTGTCATACCCTGATCCCGTAAAGTCCTTTCGTCCTCGCTTCAGACTCTGTGAGAGGGTTCGTCCTCGCTTGGGCGTGATGCCGTGCAAGCTTAAGTTGCGCTTGCACAAGGCGAAGACCTGTACAATAAAAAAATAGACAAGATAGACAATACGCAGCGGAACAAAAAGCAGATAATTGAAGCAACAACTGATATTTTGCAGATATATGAATTGAACACAATGGTAACAAGAACAATTCTCTTTATTAATTTTCTTTTGAACAAATTACAAGCTCTCAATTCTCTCTGATATAATGGCTACATTCTCTCAAAACTTTATAGATTACAACGATCCCGTTCCATACTTACATCCCTTTATATACAAAACCAATTCTTGCAATAGATGTTCATCTATTGGCATCTCTTTTGATTTCTGGCTCGTGAGAATGAGGCACGGGCTATCGCTTCGGACTATTCTTCTCGATGCGTCCTGTACCTGCGTGCAGACTGATGATGGGTCAGTATATCAGTATACTGGTGATTGTGAACAAAGGGCTACATTTGTCTGAAATGATCACTGTTCAGTTAGTGAGAAAATATTTCTTGTGATGTGATCTTACTACTTTTTACCTATGTTCATTTCATGCAAACATAGTCAGTTTACATCACTTTTGAAAACATCTTTGAAAAGCCATAATTCATTTCATTTTATTTCAAGCATGCGATGGACTATTCAGTTGAAGCACATTACGTAGTGTATTTCACGAGCCCTAATCATTTCTTTTGTTCAAGCAACTCTTAAGGTCAATAACAAGTATGATATATAACTTTTCTTTAATGGGATATAGCATTTCTTTGTAACAGATTAATCTCTTCAAGCAATTTATATAGAAGACTTAAGCAAGTCATATATATCACTTTTCAGTGATTCTTACCATAGTTGACGGTCCATCCCTGCACAAGACAAGGATTATCATAAGCATAATATAGAAATATTCTTATTTCTTGTTCGTCTCTGTATCGTTATCTCTTAGTAAAACATTCTTGACACATGCAGACTCGATTGGCAGCTGTGACTCTCCGATTCAGCTCTGCACCAATCTACACTTATCTTTATGATGGTCCATAGGAATTTTCATGATTAGCCGCTGCGACTCTTTGGTTCAGCTCGTCACTAAGGACTCAGATATTGGCTACCCTTTTAACATGAGGTCTCTTTTACCTCAGGGTGCTCTTAATCTCTCCTAGGCCGAGTGGTTCTAGGCGCCCCCAGATACCACCCGAGAGACAAATTTTACTTGTGCACAAGTTGTCCGAGACCAATGCATGCTCTTTCATTTCTATCAAGAAAAACAGATTTGGATCAGATCTTTCAAATATATGACACGTTCATTTCGTGCCTTAGCAGATATATGACACGTTCATTTCATGCCTAAACAGATGTACGATACATTCATTTCGTGCCTTTTTCTTTTCGGATCACATAGCCAACAGCTTCTTTCTTTTCTTATCAAGCATGATAATGAGTCATATTCAGAACAAATATCTATATTAGCATGACATTATCTCATTTGATTTAACATGTCAAAAGTTTACTTCTTTTTATCAGGCAATAATCTTTCTTTTAGCATACATGTATCATATCATTTCTTATTAGCAGGCAACAAGTCTTCTTAGCATACATGTTATCTCTTTTCTTGTTCTTAGCATGACAACATGTGGATTCTCTTATAAGCATACTCAATGATTTCAATCTTGTTATTAGCAATAGCATTCAATCAAAAACTCAGATTCTTATTAGGCGTAAGCGAATCATAAAATGATTCTTTGTCCACTCATCCGGATCATCCACTCACCCAGATCAATCGTATTCTGTTGTAGAGCCAGCAATCCGATCTCTCTGTTTATCTAGTGCCTTCGCGAAGCGGGGCACTACATAATTACCCACCGAGAAAAAGTTTTATCCTCAAAACTTAAGGAGAAACTTATGATATCCATAACAGTGATATTCTTCATCCTTCGCCATCATCAATCCATGAAATCATAATTTATTTCATATCAAAAGCTCATGCTCAATAAAACATTTCAATCTCAATCAATCAAATCGATAAAACATATGCCAACATCATAAAAATATTTACAGACTTATTGTATGGAATGTTCATATCATCGATGATATCAAATATGCAACGAAATTTTCGATCAGAAGAAAATCTTGAATTCAATCGAATCAATTGGCCAGAGGATCGTGTTGCTCTGATACCATTCTGTCACGCCCCGATCCCGCAGAGTCCTTTTGTCCTCGCTTCGGACTCTGTGAGAGTGTTTGTCCTCGCTTGGGCGTGATGCCGTACAAGCCTAAGTTGCGCTTGTACAAGGCCAAGACCTGTACAATGACAAAATAGACAAGATAGACAATACGCAACGGAACATAAAACAGATAATTGAAGTAGCAACGAACATTTTTGCAGATATATGAATTGAACACAATGGTAAAAAAGAACAATTATCTTTATTGATTTTCTTTTAAACAGATTACAAGCTCTCAATTCTCTCTGATATAATGGTCACAATCTCTCAGAACTCTACAGATTACAATGATCCCGTTCCATATATCATATCCCTTTATATACAAAACCAACTCTTGCAACAGATGTCCATCTCTTGGCATCTCTTCTGATTTTTGGCTCCTGAGGATGAGGCACGGACTATCGCTTCGGACTATCTTTCTCGATGCGTCCTGCACCTGCATGCAGACTGATGATGGGTCAGTATATCAGTATACTGGTGATTGTGAACAAAGGGCTATATTTGTCTGAAACGATCACTGTTCAGTTAGTGAGAAAATATTTCTTATGATGTGATCTTGCTACTTTTTACCTATGTTCATTTCATGCATACAGAGTCGGTTTACATCTCTTTTAAAAATATCTTTGAAAAACCATAATTCATTTCATTTCATTTCAAACATGCAAGGGACTATTCATGTGAAGCACAGTGCGCAGCGTATTTCATGAGCCCTAATCATTTATTTTGTTCAAGAAACTCTTAAGGTCAATGACAAGTATGATATATATCTTTTCTTTAATGAGACATAACATTTCTTTGCAACAGATTAATCTCTTCAAGCAATTTATATAGAAGACTTAAGCAACACATATATATCACTTTTTAGTGATTCTTATTATAGCCGACGGTCCATCCCTGCACAAGAAAAGGATTAGCATAATCATAATATAGCAACATTCTTATTTCCTGTTCGTCTATGTATCGTTAGCTCTTAGTAAAACATTCTTGACACATGCAGACTCGATTGGCAGCTGCGACTCTCTGGTTCAGCTCTGCACTAATCTACACTTATCTATTTGATGGTCCATGGGAATTCCTATGATTAGCTGTTGTGACTCTTTGGTTCAGCTCGTCGCTAAGGACTCAGATATCGGCTACCCTTTTAACATGAGGTGTCTTTTACCTCAGGGTGATCTTAATCTCTCCTAGGCCGAGTGGTTCTAGGCGCCTCCAGATACCACCCGAGAGACAAATTTTACTTGTGCACAAGTTGTCCGAGATCAATGTATGCTCTATCATTTCTATCAGATGAAACAAATTTTGATCAGATCTTTCAGATATACGACACGTTCATTTCGTGCCTTAACAGATGTACGACACGCTCATTTTGTACCTTTTTTTCTTTTCGGATCACATCGCCAACAACTTCTCTCTTTTCTTATCAAGTATGACAATGAGTCATATTCAGAACAAATGTCTATATTACCATGGCATCATCTCATTTGATTTAATATGGCAAATGTTCACTTCTTTTTATCAGGCAACAATCTTTACTTTAGCATACAGGTATCATATCATTTCTTATTAGCAGGCAACAATTCTTCTTAGCATACAGGTTATCTCCTTTCTTATTCTTAGCATGGCATCATGTGGATTCTCTTATAAGCATACTCAATAATTTCAATCTTGTTATTAGTAATAGCATTCAATCAAAAACTCATATTCTTATTAGGCGTAAGCGAATCATAAAATGAGTCTTTGTCCACTCACCCAGATCAATCGTATCTGTTGCAGAGCCAACAATTCGATCTCTCTGTTTATCTATTGCCTTCGCAGAGCAGAACACTACAATTCCATCGTGCGTGCTAAGGCGCGGAGCTAACTCTGGAGCCTTGGAGCATTCACTACAACAAAAAACCCTTTTAATGACCAAAAAAGTGTCATTAATGACAAACCATGACGCTTTTTTTCAAAGCAAGCATTATGAAAACGGATGTTATAAATATTTTTTAAAAGCATTATAAAAAAAGCGTTATGGATAGTTTCTATAAAAGCGTTATGGATAGTTAATATATATGCACAATTCAGGACATTTTTAAAACGTTATGAATAGATAATATGTATAGGCTCAATCCAGCATATTTATAACACTTTATACTATTCAAATTAGTATATTTATAACGCTCTATACTGCATATTATATATTATATTCCAAAAACTTAACATTATATATCACCATCTTTATTACATTTCTCAAAATAGAGTATATATCAACATCTTCATTAAATTCTCAAAATAGAATATTCAAATACATATATATATTTACAACTACCAAAATTGTCCACATCAAAACTTGGCCACATCAAAACTGTCCACATAACATGTAGCAAAACCCTGAAAAAGATAAAAGCAAGGTTCAATATACTTTGTAATATAATGTGAAAAATAAAACTTTACATTGGTGCCCCATATAACAAGGTTCAACAACTTTTACTTCATTACATCTTATTATTTCCTTTCTATGCAAGAATGGAAAAAAAACATAAAGAAGGCCAAAAATGCATCTTTAGAATTTTATAAAAAAAATTGAAATAGCTTCAGAATATTATATAAATAGACATAAACACAAGAGAATTTAGGTGGTTGTTTGGGGGACCTTCATCCAGGTTGAGCAGACTCCCATGAGTTGCATAATGTATGGGAAGAGCTAGAAATTTCATATACAGGAACAATTGGTCACTTATAGCAAATACTTGAAAGATAAAAAATTATAATATTAAGGGAACATAAAACCACTTACAGATAGGAAATGGTTAGTTTTGGCATAACAAGAACTCTGTACATGCATCCCAGGTATTAAAGCGACCAAATGGCATGTAGCAATTCCAAAATCATACTTTGCCAACTCGATCGAGTATGCTTGAGGCTCAACAAGATTGATTTTGTGGATCATGGACAGATTCCTACAATTATCACATTAGACGATGAGTGATTCATTAAGTACAAATGTCTCACAAAGTTTACAAGGTGACGATGGAGAAGATTGGTGGTAATCTCTACTTGAGTTTTGTTCCCTTATTCGGGATAATGGTGTATGTACCAATAGATTTTCTCTATTTAGTTTTGCTTGATCAAGTAATACCGTATATGTATTGGATAAGAAAACAAGTTTATCTAAATTTACATCCTCAGAGTATACTACACTAGTATGTTGGTGTAGTATCATGTCTGTGCCAAAATAACCACCATATATGAAACAATTATCAACTTTGCAAAATGTAACTGAGGAAAGAATATATTCAAAATGCAACTTCTTACCATTTCTATGTGCACTTTGATATCAGTTTGCAATAAGAGCCAACCATTTCTATGTTACCATTTATACGCTTCTTACCATTTCTATATATGCACTTTGATATCAGTTTGCAAACAACAGATTACAATAGCAGCATTTTCCAAAGTGCAGATTGCAGCAGCAACATTTTGGGCATCAGGTTGTACAACCCGAATAATCCAATTTAGCAGTAGAGAATTTGATAAAGCCAGTAATATATTCAAAATGTAACTGAGCAAAGATTATATTCAGAATGTAACTTCTTACCATTTCCAAATGTAACTAAGCAAAGAATATATTCAAAATGTAAGTCAACAGTTTTCTGGGCATTATGATATCAGTTTGCATACTAAAAACTAATAAATATATGTAGTTTTATGGGCATTATGAAAGAGTTGGCATTGCGTGTACTGCACTGAAAGGATTGGCATTGTACTGCACTAGTTACATAGCACGTCTACACGATCAGACTGCACTAGTTACAGAGCACATCTACACGAACAGACTGTAATAAACCTACAGGCATTATTGATCCAGTACACCATTGTGTAGCATCAATGTAAATGACAAAACATAGACCACACAAACCAGACGTTTCATGGACGCATAAAAATAGAAAGGTTTCATTTTGAAACTAAAAACAGATCCAACTTAATAAAAGGTTTGTTTCCCGGAAAGCATCAGCAGAGAGGAGTAAAGAGATGACATTCAATTGTTGGCTTCATAAAAGAAAGCATAGAAAGTATATGTAACACCACATTTACCATATATATATATATATATATATATATATATATATATATATATATATATATATATATATATATATATATATATATATATATATATTTGGCAAATATATATGAACGGTTCATTTATAATGCATATGCTTCTTTAAAAAAAATAACGTAGATGTATAAAACCTTAAGGTTTATCTTGCTCCAAGTGCTTAGTTACAAGCAGCATTCTTTTGAATCAGTAGGAGGCTAAACTCCTTCTTTTTACCTACAAGTATCACCAATACTGCATATTTATTAATCATCGTCACCTTGTAAACCTTTGCCCATCAAAAATGGGTTAGCTATGGAACATAGATCTATTTTGAGAAGCCACCTCTATTCAATCAAATTTTAATGCATATTAAAGTTTGAGTGATTCATTACTTGAACACTCAAAAATATCGCTAGTAATTTCTTTAATGCATATTAAAGTTAACTTGAGAAACAAAAAATAGAAAGGAAAAAAATGGAGAAGATTACACAAATGACAGGCAGGATACACCAGGTCACATATGCATAAGCTAAAAGATCCCCCCAGGACCATGAAAATGATGCCCTCATTTATTAATACATCAGAAATGAATCTGACTCTGGAAATAAAATTGTGTGTGTGTGTGTCTGTAATCCGATGTGCACTCCCAGTGTTCCACCCAATTTAGAAAGGCCTTAAACAATTGAATCTAAAGACATGGAGTCGGTATTTAATGCAAAGAGATTCCTCTTAAAGGGTTGTTTATGCTAAGGGTGGTGGGAGATGGATCTGTACATTATCAATCAACATGCGTTGATGAACTCATTGCTATCCACAATTTCATCTTGTTCTGGTATGGAACAATGAAAAGTCCACTAGACATTTCTATTGCATGGAAATAGAGAATACAAGAGAATGGTAATGGGACAATATGAGAGATGAAGAGAGAAAGGATGATGATTAAAGCTTCTTTATTTTACAATTATTTGTTTTATCTTTAATCCTTTCCGGAATTACAAATAAAGATCACCAAAAATTGTCGAAACCAGAACTCTTGAATAGAAGCCAAGAACAAAAATTGTCGAAACCGTTAGAGTTTGCTGCAAGAGAAGCAAAACTTCTCAGGGATATTTTTTCGAACACCTTACAATCGGTCAAAACAAAAATAAAGAATGGGATTGCAAGAACAAACCTGGAAAGTCCTTCTCCCCTCTTCTTACTAGCCATTCTACAGCAGTCTCTATTCACTGATTCTGGCTTGACCTCTCATTCCCTCCTCTTTTATCACCCATCATTATCTACTAGTTAAGATTACAAATAAATCATGCAACATCTATCCCATACCGAGATCGTCAAACTCCCGGTCGAGGAGAGCAAGTTGGAGCCTGAGGCTCTGCAACCGCCCTCTCGTCGCAAGTGCAATGGACTACGGCACATGCAGCCTCAGGTCCGTGTGCCCGAACAATCCATTTTTCGTAATAGCATGAGCCTGTGCTTGAGCCTGGAGTTGTTGGAATGTGGCGTACATCCTAAGCCCGGTGGCCATCAGAAACACCCCCAAAACCAGCCAAAGCTACAAACAAATACCATATCAATCTCATCTTCACCATCTCAATCATCAACAAATAACAACATGCATCCATACCAGAAAGCTAAGGGACATTTGCTAGTTCAGGATCATAAACAACAAAAACATTGAATAAAACAGCAATGTACGTATAAAATTTCTTTCTCCAATATAAACCGATTTTCTAGATTCCAAAATCTATCAAAATTAAGAAGAAATATTATACCGGTAATGAGAAATGCCATCGAGTTGGAATTGACAAGCCGACCACCAGAATGCATTCTCTAGATCAATAAATTACAACAAATTCATAAAAAAACCATATAAAAATAGAAAAATCCAAAAAAATGAGGAAGAAACAAACCAAAGCTCGCCTCGCCGGGATGAATCCATGGAAGCCAGTCTCGATGTCGCCGCGGCTTCCACGGAAGACGAAGCTCATCTTTCCCGACGCTTTCCACTGTAAAATTCGTCGAAAAAAATAAGATCAAAAATTAGAGAGTTTCCGATAACATAAAATTTGGGAGTTAGGGCTCACATTTGGAGAAGACTTTGATTTTGCTCCCTTCGGCGTCTCGAGCTCCTCCTCTCCGAAAATGAAGTCGAGGCTAGGGTTAGGCTTTGTGTGAGGGGGCGTTGGGGCTAAGGTTAGGGTTTGTAGGAGGTTGAAAGAAGGAGGAGAATGAGAAGATTAGAGTTTATATAAGAGGTGGAGTAAAAGAGAGATGTAAATGAGCAAGAAACTGAAAGGGCTTTGGAAAATTTTAGGGTTCAGGGAGAGGAGGGAAGAGGGGAAGGAGGGAAGCTCTGAAAAAGATCGGATGTGAAGGGTTTTATTGGAAGTTTATTAATTACAAGTCTGCCATCGCTTTTAAATATTAATAATATTTTATTTTGTAAACGTTATGAAAAGTCCATAATTAGTTCAGACCGTCATTGAAAGAATGCATTCTAAACATTGATAACGCTTAGGTATCAGCCGTCATTAAAATGCCTCATCGAGCGTTATTAATAGGTCTTTTTGTAGTAGTGATAGACCGTGGCTAACTTTTTGTTGAACCAACTGTGGCTCGTACCTTAAACCGACTTGTGTTCTATACGACACTATCGTCCAATTCATACTTTATATGACGAGCCTTGAGACCGTGGGACTAGGTGACTTAACAACCGCAGAAAGCATGGGAAAATGCTTAGAATGACTTCTATAAGCTGACATAACTTTTGTCTAACTCAATCGTGCAACAACTTAACCGTTGGGACGAGCAAAGGCTATGCCAAGCCTTGCATCGTAGAAATATGCACTAAGACTTAAGGGACACTTTGGCAATGGCAAGTATCAAACGATGGGACCGTGCATGCTTTATCAAACATTTATGCATGTGATGCCTATGACTTCGGCTAAGTTCATAACTTCATGGCAATTTAGACCAACTTTCCTTCTCCCAAGCCATGGGATGAAGGGTCGAGTGTCATTTTGAAAGCACTTCGTGCAACATTTCTAAGCCGGCCATTGGACCTTTCCATATTCTAACTCAATCCGACCCGTCGACATTATTCCATTAGCTATGTGGATTTATCTCTTTTATTATCAAGCATACTTTTGCATTTAAAAACTTTTATTTTATTAATGTAAAGGTCAAACTAAGGCAAGTTCACCGAAGCCACCCACCTGAGCGAGCAGTCGCCTCGACCGAACGGGTCTTCGAGTGGCCGTTGCATGGCTAAGTCCGAACGCCATTGGCGTTTCGATTTCTCCGATTGAGCTGAGCGGGACGAGATATTACACCCCCAGCTGTAGCGAGGGATGGGAGGCAGGGATAATTTTGGATTTTTTATTCTTTTAGGTTATGAATAATTGATGGTATCAAGTTGTTGAGTAAAAAAGTTTAGGCAGGATAATTGCAAATAAGCCTAATAGTTAATAAAAGTAAGTGAGAAATGATACACCAAGATTCTAACTTTATGTACAATTCCAATGTCATTGATCAACGTAGACTATAAATTTAGGGTGAGTTGACAACTCACCTTAAGTTATATTCACGGCTGTAAAATGAGTCAAATAGTTCGAGTTCCGCTTGCGTCGTCTTTGGATCAAGCTCGGTTCGAAACTCGTTCTTGGGCAGCTCGATATTGAGCTCGATCATTTTTTTTGAAGTGGTGTTCGAACCGAGTTTGACCATACGTTGTTCAACTCGGTATTGTTTGCAAACGGGTTCGAACTCGGCTCGATTTCTCGTATTAGAGCTTTTCCTAGTATATGATATATTTTTGTATGGATGTGTATATACTACCAAAATAAGCCACTTTAGTGATGCCTAAAAATGTCGCTAAAGTGAAAGAAAATGTCGATATTCATAATTAGCGACGAATTTAGCGACGAATTTAGCGAGGAAATATCTGTAATGCCCCATTCCGTATGGTGCATTACGATGAGTCGTTGACTCGAAGAGTTACGTTGATTCGATGAAGTATCGATACGAATCGATGCAAAGCATAAGTCTGGTTTGAAAAAAGTATTGACTTCGATTGATCTGGTGTGCAGGCTATGCTTTTACGCTGGATTATAAAAGGCCGATATTTTGCCTTATTCGAAATATTGTCTACAAAACCAAATAGTCGTCTTACAACGGATTGTAGCATGGGCACGGTAGGTCGAATTAGTCGAATAGCTCAATGGAATGGCTAAGTCAGAAGAGTTAGCCACGCAACCAAGTTATAGAATCGAGCCGCATCAGCTCGGCGAGACGACGAGGCGTATCAGCTTAAGGTGGGCGGGTTCTTGACTCTCTCTTCCTATTCCTTTACGTCTAATAAATTGTATCTCTTGTATGCACCTGTAGCTATTGAGTTAGCGAGCATGGCTCGAACGATTAAAGGTCTTAATATGTGTCGAACATTAAGATAGAACATTAAACATTGAATAATTGAAGCGAGTACATCAAGTGTACGGATCGCGGTAGGGTGATGATAGTAGAACATTGAAAGGTGATATCGAGATGTGTATCACGTACACGGCTCTGAGAACATTGAACACTAAACCTAGAACATTGATTATGGCGTTGAGCGTGCCCTTGCGCACGAAAGCTACAAACTGACTAAGTAAGTGAAATAGGGCAAGTTGTGGTGCAATGCTGCGGAACCTATCATAATATTGAAAGATATACTTTATGCATCGAAGTATGCAGTTGTGGCACAATTGCTAAGGAATTGTCATTATACGAATAACTTATGAATGGAACGTCCTGAGTATAAGTACGAGAAGTGTTAAGCCGTTGGGCGTCGTGCATCAATACAGATGTGTTGGGGCATAATGTTGATGGAACTTGAGATAGAGATAACGGAATATGTTTATGGAACGTGAGATTGGTTGTAATGATATGACTTATTTGCATGGCACATATTTTATGGTCAATGGACTTGGATGGCCCGTGCACGGGTGCTACTTTCCTCGAACGGTTACGACCGAAGCATCAGGATCGTTCAGCCTAGGAAGGAATTATGTTTGGTACTTATGGTGCACTTCATTAGGACGGGTTGCGACCGACCTGTAGTACCCCGTCCCGTTCAGTCAATCGGAGGAATCGAAACGCCGACGGCGTTCGGCCTTAGCCTTGCAACGGCTGCTGGAAGACATCGTTCGGTCGAGGCGACCGCTCGCTCAGGTGGGGTAGTTTCGGTGAACTTGCCTCATCTTAGCCTTCACATAATAAATCGTGTGTTTTTAACTTGCACAATAGGCTTGATAATAAAAGAGACGAATCCACATAGCTAAGGGAATAATCCCGACGGGTCAAAATGAGTTAGAACATAGAAAAAGGTCCAACGGTCGGCTTAGAGTTGGTGCACGGCGTGCTTTGAAATTGACACTCGGTCCTTCGTCCCATGGCTTGGGAGAAGGAAAGTTGGTCTTCGGTGAAAAAAGCTAAGAGTTAGCCTAAGTCATAGGCGTCGCCCGCGTAAATGCTTGATAAAGCATGCACGTTTCCACTGCGCAAGGCTTGGCATAGCCTTTGCTCGTCCCTCGGGTTAAGTTGTAGGCTTGAGTAAGTTAGGCAAAAGTTATGCCGGTCGACCTAAGTCATTCCAAGTGCTGTCCCGCTCATTCTGCGGTTGTCAAGTTAAGTAGTCCCACGATCTCAAGGCCCGTCGACTTGGGCAAGGAGTGTTGCGCAGAGCACGATTGGCTTAAGGCACGATGCACGGGCTTCGTGTTTAAGGCAAGGATCACAATTGATTCAAAGTGAGTTTTGAGAAAGGACTATCAAATAGGCATTCATGAGTTGAACCAAATGATAGGGTAACAAGGAAGGAAATGCTCGCGACCGTGGGTCGTCGAGGGGTCTCAAGGATAGAAGTCTTGGTTTTGGTTGAGGAATGACTGTGTGAGACGTCAGTTTGTGTCGAGTCTTGCATGGTCATTTGACAACTTGTCGACAAGGGCGATGAACCCTCGAGCGGTTACTTTGGGCCATGGGGCCGACTCGACCTAGGAGGGAACAGGGTATAGTCGAGCTGGGAGTACGCTCCCGCTCAGGTTAGTCGGGGACTTTCAGCGGGGATCGCTACCTTGCGCTGAAAGGATCTCGAATAACAAAACTATACGTCAAGGTATAGCTTGTGATGCTAGTGGCCAAGTTCATATAGATGTCGGCAAATAGCGGCTAACCGCATGTATGCCTTTGGATTGAGTTGAGTTGAAGGTGTGTACAGTTAGAACATAAAGTTTGGGCCTAAGATTGGGTTTCAACATAGGCGTCGTGCTTCGGCACGAGATGTGGCGTTAAGTCTTGAGTTATCGGCATATAAGTTGCTTAAGTTGGTTGAGTTGTTTGAGTTTAAGTCGGAAAACTGCCGCAAGGCAAAGTTGGTTGAATGACACAAACATTCACAAGTCTTGATTGGGTCAGTTGGTAATCAAAGTAGCGAGGCGGCGATATGGTTGAGTCGCACATAGTTACGAGGCACGGCACAAAGGATTTGAAGCACGGTCACACGGAAAATAGAGCTTAATCGCGTAGTTACGTCTCTGATTTTAAGCCGTATGGCAAACACGACTCGATAGGTTAACGTTGTTGGCACGAGAAGGATCTTGAGGCAAGGTATGAGTTAACATTCGTTGCAAGCACGAAATGGTCTAAAGACGTAAAATAAGCAAGGCATCGGTCATAAAACTGATCCTAAGGCAAGACTAGAAAGACAATTGATAAGAAAGGGACTATGTTGCACAAAGTAAAATAACGTACGAGTTTTATATGGGTGGGCGAGGAGCTCATTCCACCAGTACATTTGAGTACTGACACCCACATAGTTTCCATGTGCAGGCACAGGTAGAAGCTCGTGGCGCGGAGCTCGCTTGGATGCGTCGAGGTACGAAGTTCCTTGGCGACTCGAAGCGCGCGGCCGCATAGAGTAAAGACTTATACAGGACATAATATATGGACGTCGCCTTCCGAAGCTTCCGCTGGATCGACAAATATATTGAGAGATGAGAGAGAGCTGAGTGACTTGTAATGTGAGCTTGAGTGAGCATGAGAGACTTGTAATCTTGGCCTTGCGCCTCCAATGTAACCGTTGTTTCAATATCAATAAAGAGCTTCTTTTGAATGACTTGTGTTTGTTCTAAATTTCCGCTGCTATGTTTGAATGTCTCTGTATGGGACTTCTGTGCGACGACCCCGTCGCAGCTGCTGAAATCGGCCGTTATGGAACCCGTCTTGCATGAGCGCAATCTAGGCTCGTGTGGCATCACGCCTTAGTGAGGACGATCGCTCCTACGGGAGCGGGGCGTGACATAATGGTATCAGAGTACGGCTTTACGTCCTTGGACTACCAATTGAATTCTTTAACTCCGCTGTTCCGTAAAACTCTGAATGTTGCTTTCGCATATTGATATCGTTGGTGCGCTCTCTCTCAAATGTCCCACAGGATGTCCATACAATAAGTCTACCTATTTTACAAAACGTAGGAGAACAATTTTTGATAAAACAAAAGGATGGTTCGCGTAAGCACGTTTGGCTAAGTCGGGCTGGGCATATACACCAAGGATTGTGTCGACCTTAGAAAAGTCGAGTACGGGATTCGTAGTGTTCGAGCTAGAATAAGTTGAACTCGGTTGAGTATATGGTATGACTATCGATAGGGATGCTATCGAGCGACGATAACGTCGGTGCGATATAGGCGAGCGTGCTTAGAAATTGAGGAATGGTTCGAACAGAAAATTTTGAAGAAGTCGTTTTTGATTTGAATGATAGTATTGAGGATTTGTTGAATGACTTCATTCCTGAGTGGTGTATGCGATAGGCTCAGGAATGTCGATCGATCAATTGAGGATACGGGGTGTCGGTGAGTCAATTAGCAAGCGTCGCACATATGCAAAGCCTTAGATTGAGTGAGTTGTTGTCATGAAATTTGATAACTGGATTCGAACAACCTAGAAATGGACATGCACGAAACATGCACGGGATTGAGGATTATGCGAAGTAGGAAACGCAAGAATGATTGAGTAGGTGAAATCGAATTGAGGAAATACGTTGGTCGATGACTTAAGATGGACGGATAAACGATATGTGAGTTGGTTTGAGGAAATTGATGTTGTGAATGAATCAAGGGATAATGATTGAACTTGAATTTGAATGTCGAGGAAATTATCCAGTCGGACGATGGCATCATTCGTACGACTCGGAACTTGTTGCAAAGGAAGATCGTCAGGTTACGCATGTCATCGATGGTATTGAGGCGTATCAAAGATCGATATGCGATAACTTGGGAGTACACTGACTCGGCGAATGACGATCGTACAAGTGTTATTGTTCGGTTGGATGCGATAATTAGGATTTTGATCGAGATGAATGTTGGATGAAAATGATCGTATCTTGATGGTTACGTTGATAGCCACAACGTCGACGATCTTGTCTTGTGCGAGCGCAACTCCAGCCTCGCACATACGTTGTGTCGGATTTGGGGCAATTGTTCCGCGTGAGCACTGACATGGTGATTCATGTCGCAGGAATGATCGAACTCAAAAAATTAGGACGCGGCAACGTTGATTGTCTCGACTTGTCGGTTTGACGCGAAGGTGAATACGAGGATGTTTAGACTTGTGACTGATGAATGAATGAAATATGAGGATTGAGTAGGTCCAATCCGCGCATCGGAAATGAACTAGTCTAGACGCAAACAAGAGTTACGTCCCGATGAGGATAATTATTCCACGGGAGCGTACATGGTGATTCGTACCCACTGTGGATAATCTAACTCGCGTGAGATCAGGACGCAACATATTGTTAATCTAGACGACGTTGTGATCGGTTGCGTGAATTAGAATAGATGAATTAGGAAGGTAGAATGTGAAATTTTGGTTAGCGGTGGATTGTGTCGTAGCGTGCTTGACTTGAAAAGGATTGATAGGTGGATTATACTGAACGTGTTTGAAGGGATAGACTATACGAAATGGCTTGATGAAAGAGCGATGTGTTTATGTCGAGTATTGGTTAAACGTGAGTTGTCGTAGGATGGCTTTGTTGAATGACTTGGACCCCGTGCGACGAAATGTTGGGATGTGTGTAGGCAATCTATGCTCGAAGTTTAGAAATCGGAGTGATGCGGGCTTGGGTAGAAAACCCCGTACTATCAACTTGGTTTGACCTTAGGATGGGGTCAGTGTTGATATCGTTGTTTGGGAACTATGATTCCAATACTGACAGAAAGACATAGCCTAGCAGTTAGGCAGACGTTCCGGTGCAGAGCGATAGGAATGGTGAAGGCACCACTCATGAGGCTCGGTTGACATGCATGTATATCAAGGACGCTTGAATGCGTGCACGATCCGACTCGAGTGGTAATGGCAGGATTTGCTATCATGAGGCTTGGTTGAAATACATGTATTTTGGGGACGTCTAAGATATGTGCACGATCCATACTAAGTGATACGTTGAATTTAAGTAAGATTTGAGAAACGAGGAAGTATCGAGGATTTTGAGATCGAAAGTTTTGAAGAAAGGATTGAGGGTAGCACGAGCGTGGCTCGGATTTGAGTAAGGCATAGGAGAATTGTGTACGAGAGTTCTTGAATGTTGAGTAAAGTGATAAGTCGATAAGTGTACTCAGTTAGTTTCGAGGACGAAACTTTTTCTGAGTGGTGTATGATGTAGTGCCCCGTCCCGCTCAGTCAATCGGAGGAATCGAAACGCCGACGGCGTTCGGCCTTAGCCTTGCAACGGCTGCTGAAAGACATCGCTCGGTCGAGGAGACTGCTCGCTCAGGTGGGGTAGTTTCGGTGAACTTGCCTCATCTTAGCCTTCACATAATAAATCGTGTGTTTTCAACTTGCACAATAGGCTTGATAATAAAAGAGACGAATCCACATAGCTAAGGGAATAATCCCGACGGGTTGAAATAAGTTAGAACATAGAAAAAGGTCCAACGGTCGGCTTAGAGTTGGTGCACGACGTGCTTTGAAATTGACACTCGGTCCTTCGTCCCGTGGCTTGGGAGAAGGAAAGTTGGTCTTCGGTGAAAAAAGCTAAGAGTTAGCCTAAGTCATAGGCGTCGCCCGCGTAAATGCTTGATAAAGCATACACGTTTCCACTGCGCAAGGCTTGGCATAGCCTTTGCTCGTCCCTCGGGTTAAGTTGTAGGCTTGAGTAAGGTAGGCAAAAGTTATGCCGGTCGACCTAAGTTATTCCAAGTGCTATCCCGCTCATTCTGCGGTTGTCAAGTTAAGTAGTCCCACGATCTCAAGGCCCGTCGACTTGGGAAAGGAGTGTTGCGCAGAGCACGATTGGCTTAAGGCATGATGCACGGGCTTAGTGTTTAAGGCAAGGATCACAATTGATTCAAAGTGAGTTTTGAGAAAGGACTATCAAATAGGCATTCATGAGTTGAACCAAATGATAGGGTAATAAGAAAGGAAATGCTCGCGACCGTGGGTCGTCGAGGGGTCTCAAGGAAAGGAATGCTCACGACCGTGGGTCGTCGAGGGGTCTCAAGGATAGAAGTCTTGGTTTTGGTTGAGGAATGACTGTGTGAGACGTCAGTTTGTGTCGAGTCTTGCATGGTCATTTGACAACTTGTCGACAAGGGCGATGAACCCTCGAGCGGTAACCATGGGCCATGGGGCCGACTCGGCCTAGGATGGAACAGGGTACAGTCGAGCTGGAAGTACGCTCCCGCTCAGGTTAGTCGGGGACTTTCAGCGGGGATCGCTACCTTGCGCTGAAAGGATCTCGAATAACAAAACTATATGTCAAGGTATAGCTTGTGATGCTAGTGGCCAAGTTCATATAGATGTCGGCAAATAGCGGCTAACCGCATGTATGCCTTTGGATTGAGTTGAGTTGAAGGTGTGTACAGTTAGAACACAAAGTTTGGGCCTAAGATTGGGTTTCAACATAGGCGTCGTGCTTCGGCACGAGATGTGGCGTTAAGTCTTGAGTTGTCGGCATATAAGTTGCTTAAGTTGGTTGAGTTGTTTGAGTTTAAGTCGGGAAACCGCCGCAAGGCAAAGTTGGTTGAGTGACACTAACATTCACAAGTCTTGATTGGGTCATTTGGTGATCAAAGTAGCAAGGGCCACGAGGCGGCGATATGGTTGAGTCGCACATAGTTGCGAGGTACGGCACAAAGGATTTGAAGCACGGTCACACGAAAAATGGAGCTTAATCGCGTAGTTGCGTCTCTGATTTTAAGCCATAAGGCAAACACGACTCGATAGGTTAACGTTGTTGGCACGAGAAGGATCTTGAGGCAAGGTATGAGTTAACATTCGTTGCAAGCACAAAATGGTCTAAAGACGTAAAATAAGCAAGGCGTCGGTCATAAAACTGATCCTAAGGCAAGACTAGAAAGACAATTGATAAGAAGGAACTATGTTGCACAAAGTAAAATAACGTATGGGTTTTGTATGGGTGGGCGAGGAGCTCATTCCACCTGTACAGTTGAGTACTGACACCCACATAGTTTCCATGTACAAGCACAGGTAGAAGCTCGTGGCGCGGAGCTCACTTGGATGCGTCGAGGTACGAAGTTCCTTGGCGACTCGAAGCGCACGGCCGCATGGAGTAAAGACTTACACAGGATATAATGTATGGACGTCGCCTTCCGAAGCTTCCGCTGGATCGACAATTGTATTGAGAGATGAGAGAGAGCTGAGTGACTTGTAATGTGAGCTTGAGTGAGCATGAGAGACTTATAATCTTGGCCTTGCGCCCCCAATGTAACCGTTGTTTCAATATCAATAAAGAGCTTCTTTTGAATGACTTGTGTTTGTTCTAAATTTCTGCTGCTATGTTCAATGTCTCTGCATGGGACTTCTGTGCGACGACCCCGTCGCAGCCGCTGAAATCGGCCGTTATGGAACCCGCCTTGCACGAGCGCAATCTAGGCTCGTGCGGCATCACGCCTTAGCGAGGACAATCGCTCCTACGGGAGCGGGGCGTGACACGGCCAGTGTTATGATAAGCTATGATAGTAAGTTTGGGATCCTTCGAATACTAGGCTAGCAACCCATACTTGAGCGATCATAGGCTTACACATAAAGATACCAAGTCTATTACGGTACAAAACACCGTGACCTTCATTTAGATAGGGCCGGTGGGCTGAGATTAGAATTGGGTACAGGCGTATGCCTGCCACCCTTATGCATATGTCTAAGTTTTGGTTGGTTGGTTGCATGAATTGTATGGTTGGTTATGCATATTTGTAACGATTGCAGGCTAAGCAAAATGAGACGGAAATATGTACGATCACTATGCTTATGTTTATATTGTCTAACTGTATTTGCTGCAGGGATATGGTATCGAACCTATTTATATTATGTTGCTATGCTTGAATATTACCATGGAACTGATCCTAGGGCTAAATAGAAAGATCACCAAATTAAGATGTATGTTTCACTAAATGTACTTAGTGTTGGTTTGGGTGCGAGTTGGTCTTGATCAGTACAGCGAGAACGAAAGCACTAATCTCGCACTTGTTTGCTTAAAGGTTCAAGATATGTTCGGCTTGGGGCGGGGGCTTGGCTTGGACGCGCCGAGGCATGGAGTCCTTAGCGTTTCGAGGCAAGCTACCGCATTGGCGTTCGGACTTGCCACATGGAGATGTTCGGCCGAAGTCTACTTATTGGCTATAAAGAGGCATAATGTGGGGAACAATGTAATCCTTTGTGAGCTAGAGAGATCATGAGCGTTGTAGCCAGTTGGCATATTCAGTTGGGTATTTCAAAGCCTTTGTAACCTTCAGTTCATTTTCAATAAAAGAGATTCTTATTGTATACTCTGTTTTCTTCTGTTGCTTATGTTATCAATTTGAGATAAACTTACGTGAACCTGTTATCTTGCCTTACACGAACGCAACTCCAAGCTCGTACGACATCACGCCCCAGCGAGGGTGATTATTCAGGTGAAATCTAGTGAGGACGAGCGATTTCTTGGGTCGGGGCGTGACAAATTGGTATCAGAGCGGTTCCATCGTCTGGACCGTGAACGAATCTCTTTGACCCTCAGTTTCTTCACTATCAAAATTAGTTGACTCTAAGTTATTTCCGTACCCGCATAGCTCATAGATCTACTTGATGCTATATTGGATGTTCCATACAATAAGTCTATATTAAGTGCATACATCTGCTACAAGTATGTTATGACTATCACGCTATCTCTGGGTGCCATCGGAGAATGTTGGTTACACGAAGTGCAACGAGTTATGAAATATTGGTTTTTCGAAGTGCAACAAAGTTACGAGTCATTGGTTGCACGAAGTACAATGAATATAGTGATGTTGGTTGTATGAAGTACAATGAGATACGTATTGTTGGTCGTACGAAGTGCGAAAAGATACGTATTGTTGGTTGTACGAAGTACATCGAGTCGATATAGGAGGCGATGCATGTTATGTGGCTATGCGAATGGATAACAAGCATGTTGAACAGATGGAATAATGTTATGAATTGTTGGTTGCACCATATGGTTTGTTGGGTTAGTGTAACACGTCACGTGAATTATTGCGTTGGTACAATAAGTTGAGCTACGAGATGTTACATTGGATATGATTACGCAAATGGACATCACACGCGTCGAACAGATTCGAGTAGTGGCTTTGAGTTTCGATAAGGAATCATTGCACGAGTTACAACAATAGGATTGAGAAATCGTGGAGTGATTTGAACGAGTCAACTTGGTCACTAGTCAAGTTTGAGTAGGTGAACGTTTATGTTGGCCGAATATCGCATTGAGCTTTGAATAAACGAATGTTGCGTGTGTGATCGATATGATCGCCAAGGCACGATTAGATTTGAATGAATGTCAAACTTGGACGATTGACTATCATGTTGGTCCAGTTGTTGTGCCAACTCGAATAAGAGAATGCTAAAGCTGGGATCGAAAAAGATAACCATACGGAATAGTTGATTTGAAATAAATATCGGACCTATGCAGAGTGTAATGTTGAGTAGTGACTTGATTTTGAGTGGTATATGCAATATTACTTGTGCGATCAGTGCAGCGAAGCATTGTATCGATAACGATATGCTCGATTTCTGAGTGGTATATGCAATACCACATAGCGATAGCTATGTTAAGCTATTTGGTGACTTGTAATATAATTCATCGAGACGATTATATCAGTAACGATAGGTTTGTCCTCAATGGACAGAGTAGTACTGAGACTCGAGTGGAAATGACTCGATAGAAGTCGATGCAAGTATGCTTCGATGAATTGAGTTGAGCGATTATGCACAAAGTCGTATCCATGGATGATACGTCGGACGAGGATTCGTTAAGTATAAGTCGAATCATAGGCTGAGCATAGCGAGAGAATGTTGTATTGAAAAAATAGTTGACTCAGTCAGAATTGAGTTAAATCGGTACAAAAACTGTTCGGAACGAGTTGAGTAGGTACGAAGTAATCTTGCAAAATGAATTTGAGTTTGTGCAATGAGTCGATAGCACGATTTAGAAATACAAATTAGGAATATAAGAATGGATATATGAATTGGAGATCGTGTCTCGATGATGGTAGTTTGTTACAACGGGATGGATCTTGATGTGTGCAAGACTTGATTCGTATTCAAGTTCGGATGATAACAATGATTGCAACGAATTGGAGCTTATGAGAAAGGAAGATGTTCAAGTTATGCATATCGACGATGGTATTGAGGTGTATCAAAAACGATATACAATAACTCAGAGATACTTTCATCAAATGAACAAAAATTATGTTGAGCATTGTTATTGGATGAATGAGATGCAAATTAAGTTGATGGCAGTTTGGATGATAACTGTAGGAATGCTTCGAAGAGTTTGAGAGTGGATGGATATTACTTGGATGAAAACGAAAGTGTCTTGATTGCTTCATGGATAACCACTATGTTGACGTTCTTGTCTTGTACGAGCACAACACCAACCTCATACATGCGTCACACCGATTAGGATGACTATTCTGCGTGAGCGCTGGTATGGTGATTCATGTCCAGCAGGAATGGTCAAACTTATAAGGCGTGGCAAATTGAATTTAGACTTGTGGTTTGATGCAAAGGTGAATTTGAGGATTATTAAGATAAGCATAGAGTGTGTCAGATATTGACCATGGGTATATAGACTCGTACTCGAGACGAACAAATATCGCTCAGTTAGCAATATTGTTAACGGTAGTGCATGACTGATTCGAGTAGTAACGACACGCAATGTACATGAGTGATTCGAGTAGTAAACGGCGCATCAGTCGCGCGATGGTAGATAAATTATGGATTGGTAAATAATGTCGGATTGGATAAAGTCTCATAAGAATTGTTGGAAACTGATTTGGCTCCGCGATAGGATATAGCATGGTTCGTAGTAACTGTCCCTCGTTGATGATCTTCAATTATCGAGCGTAGTTTCGGGACAGATGACCCTAGAAGACTTGACCGCCAAATCAAGTGAATATTGAAGTCCTATAGGGTTACACAATAAAGTCGCATAAGAAATTTTATTGAGGATGAAGGATGATGTAGTGCATGTTGAGGATAAGTCTAAGCGATTGAGTATCATGTTTAGAAAGTTAGCGAGTAGCCTTCGACTAGATTGATATGGTCCAAAAATTTTTGATCGATCGAATGAGTACGTAAATAGACTTGGTTGCTCGATGATCAAATAGATGTTGAGAAGCGTACTTAGCATAGTGATGCGGTAAGGCGATTGCAAGAATTCTGTAAGGTACGAGAGCGACGAATAGTAGAACGACCCTAAGAGTTGTGTCGTAGATCAGTTTGAGTAACGGTTAGGCTATGTGTGTTTGAGTGCACGAGCTATGTTACAAAATGAACTAGTTGGGATTGATTAAAAAATTGAGTAAGGAATTCCTATTCGATCAAGAATTGGAGATGGACGTATCGTAAGAGACCTTGGGTCGGAAAGATTATTGTCTTTGAGCATCGTAGACTCAAGTTGACCTCTTGTGTCGGGAGAGATTAAGCACGATGTCTGGATAAGTTACCTAACGGAAGTAGCCCAGGCGCGATGTGTAGATAGTTTTGAGAACATGAATCATGCTGGAATAGTTGCATACGATGTATAGTACGGATTATAGGTAAAGGAAGTTAGGACATGTTGGACTTAGTCCATGTCGTTGAGGCTACATGTTATGAAAGATTAGATGAAAGATTTGAGTTGTGCAAGATATAAAAAATGATTAGACAAATGGGCATTACAGAGAATTATTGCGATCGGATGCCCAATGACTTAATGCAATGCGTACATTAGATTGCCGGCGAGAAACTTAGGGGATCGAAGTAACAATTTTGAGTTAAGTTATATGCAGAAATGTTTGGAAGATGATCACGTGTTATGGAATAATGCATACGAGAAGTAGTTTGGAAATAGACGCTAAGATCTGACCAAGTCGAGTACGGAATAACTGGTGCTTGAGGATTTAAGTTGAGCCTGTTAGCTTTGTTCCGATATCCTACAACTGAGCTTGGCTGAAATACATATATTGGTAGGACACCTAAAATATGTGTATGATCCAAACTAAGTTGTATGATTTAAACGATAGTGGCACGAGATTGTGAAACGATCTAGCGAAGCACTTGGATTGAGTATCAGTTTCGGTTTGAGGATGAACCTTGTTTTGAGTGGTATATTATGTAATGTCCCGCTCCGCATAGTGTGTTACAATGAGTCATTGATTCGAAGAGTTGTGTTAACTCGATGAAGTATCGATACAAATTGATGTAAAACATAAGTCCGGTTTGAACGAAGTGTTGACTTCGATTGATATGGTGTGCAGGCTATACTTTTATGCTGGATTATAAAGGGTCGACATTTTGCCTTATTCGAAATGATGTCCACAAAACCAAATCGTCGCCTTACAACGGATTGTAGCATGGGCACGGTAGGCCAAATTAGTCGAATATCTCAACGGAATGGCTATGTCAGAAGAGTTAGCCGTGCAACCAAGTTATGAAATCGAGCCGCATCAGTTCGGCGAGACGACGAGACGTATCGGCTTAAGGTGGGCGATTTCTTGACTCTTTCTCTCCCTATTACTTCACGTCTAATAAATTGTATCCCTTGTATGCGACTGTAGCTATTGAGTTAGCGAGCATGGCTCGAATGATTAAAGATTTTAGTATGTGTCGAACATTAAGATAGAACATTAAATATTGATCAAACATCAAGTGTACGGGCCGCGGTAGGGAAGTGATAGTAGAACATTGAAAGGTGATATCGAGATGTGTATCATGTGCACGACTCTGAGAACATTGAACACTAGGCCTAGAATATTGATTATGGCGTTGAGCGTGCCCTTGCGCACGAAAGCTACGAAATGACTAAGTAAGCAAAATAGGGCAAGTTGTGGTGCAATGCCGCAGAACCTGTCGTAATATTGAAAGATATACTTCGTGCATCGAAGTATGCAGTTGTGGCACAATTGCTACAGAACTGTCGTTATACGAATAACTTATGAATGGAATGCATTGAGTATAAGTACGAGAAGTGTTAAGCCGTTGGGCGTCGTACATCAATATGGATATGTTGGGGCATAATGTTGATGGAACTTTAGATAGAGATAACGGAATATGTTTATGGAACATGAGATTGGTTGGAATGATATGACTTGTTTGCTATGGCACGTATTTTATGGTCAATGGACTCGGATGGCCCGTGCACGGGTGCAGCTTCCCTCGAACGGTTACGACCGGGGCATTGGGACCGTTTGGCCTAGGAGGGAATTATGTTTGGTATTTATGGTGCACTTCATTAGTACGGGTTGCGACCGACCAATATTGTGATAAGCTATGATATCAGTAAGTTTAGGATCCTTCGAATACTGGACTAGCAACCCGTACTAGAGCGATCATAGGCTTACACATCAATATGCCGAGTCTATTATGGTACGAAACACCGTGACCTTCATATAGATAGGGCCGGTGGGCTGAGATTAGAATTGGGTGCAGGCGCAGGGTCTGCCACCCTTATGCATATGTCTAAGTTTTGGTTGGTTGGTTGTGTGAATTATATGGTTAGTTATGCATATTTCTAACGATTGCAGGCTAAGCAAAACGAGACAAAAACATGCATGATCACTATACTTATATTTATATTATGTTTAATCGTATCTGCTGCAGGGACACGGTATCGAACCCATTTATATTCTGTTGCTATGCTTGAATATTATCATGAAACTGATCTTAAGACTAAATAGAAAGATCACCAAATTAAGATGCATGTTTCACTAAATGTACTTAGTGTTGGTTTGGGTACGAGTAGGTCTTGATCAGTACAGCGATGACGAAAGCACTAATCCCCTACTAGTTTGTTTGCAGGTTCAGGATATGTTTGGCTCGGGGCGGGGGCTTGGCTTGGACGTACCGAGGCATGGAGTCCTTAGCGTTTCGAGGCGAGCTACCGTATTAGCGTTCGGACTTGCAACATGGTGATGTTCGGCCGAAGACTACTTGTTAGCTATAAAGAGGCATAATATAGGGAACAATGTAATCCTTTATGAGCTAGAGAGATCATAAGCGTTGTAGCCAGTTGGCATATTCAGTTGGACATTTCAAAGCCTTTGTAACCTTCAGTTCATTATCAATAAAGGAGATTCTTATTGCATACTCTGTTTCCTTTCGCTGCTTATGTTATCAATTTGAGATAAACTTACGTGAACCTGTTATCTTGCCTTTCACGAACGGAACTCCAAGCTCGTGCGGCATCATGCCGCAGCGAGGACGATGATTCGGGTAAAATCTAGCGAGGACGAGCAATTTTCTGGGTCAGGGCATGACAATATCTTTATCGTATATTTCCTGGTCGTTAACACAAAAAACGTGTCTATTAGTCGCTATTGCGATGTATGCTAGCGACGCAATCATGTCGCTATTTTTAATGGATATCGTCGTTTACCGACGTTACGTTGCTAATCAGCGACATATGTTTTCATTGCTAAACATCGTCGAAAGTTCAGCACATAGCGACGTAATTTGTGACGTTTAGTAGCAATTTACAGATATGGCGAAGTTTGCCATGTCAGTAAATTAGCGACGTCTAGTGATATAGTCTAGTGACGTTGCTAATCAAATTTGCTGATATGGCAAAGTTTGCCATGTCAGCAAATTAGCGACGTCTAGCGACTGTTAGCAACGTTTGAGATACAGGTTAGCGACGTTCGGATGTACGTTTAGCGATGTCTGTCCTCGTAGCTAGCCATCTCTAAACTACAAAAAAAAAGAACTATGTATGCTTCTTTTCCATCCAGAATATACCTGCAATTTAAATTATAATTTATAAATATTATACCCGAAGCAACCCTCCATAAAATTTTCTGGGTTTGCCGACCCCTTCGGTGGAACACTCAACACCGATAAAACAATATAGAGAATAATAAAAATGCACTACCAATAATCAAATAAATATAATCAAATGATAAGAAAGACATAAGATAACCAGGTGGAGAAAAATCAACTATCAAACGGCTATAAAAAGAGTTTGTCCAATAATGTTCCAACAATGGTAACACATACTGTCACTAAATGGATAAAATAAATACATAAAGAACCATGAATGGGTCAACAAACCACCACCACAACACAACAATATGTCCAATGAAGGACTACGGCTGGTCAGTAGGAGGAAGAGTATGGCCCCGCATCTGGGACATCATGAACCTATACTGCGCCGGTATCAGCGTCACCAATGACCACTCATCAATAGCAGGAGGAGAAGACAGCGAAACTGATACAGTTGGTGTCGACGCTGACGTACGATCAAGAAGCATCTGCTCTATGGCTATCAGTCTAGAGTTGCAGGAATCTATAACAGCCATCAGCCTCGAAAGCTGATTGACCATAGCCAGCTGTGTCCCCAGCACTGCCTGAACGACACGATCCTGTTGGCCCAATGATTGTATCATATTTTTGAATATAGTTAATCAATTAAGTTTCGCATTTTATTATCACTAATACTCATGCTATCACTATAGGATTACACTTAAACTTAGCATAGTCCTAATGTGCATTAACTTGATCATACTTGCTACTATGTATATTGCTTTGTTCCTCTAACATGTATTTACAGAAAAGTATAAGCAAGATCAACATGGACATATGAAATGAAGAAATCATGGTGAACCAAAGACGATGGCATCTAACAAGATTTCTCTAAACCACCCGACTACATCTCTGGAGCCACGCACTCAGGGGTTTCGCTGCCCGTTCAGCGGACAGGGGATGAGGGGGCAGCGCCCCCGTGGGGGTTTGAGGGCAAGCCCCCGAAAGGTATTCAAATTTCACAATCTGGATATATTTGGACAACTGTCGCCAAGGAAGAAGCCATTATCAAGTAAAGAAGCCAAGCCAAGCCATGCCATCATTATTTTGAGACTCTTAAGAAGCCTATACTTGCTCAAGTATATTTGGAGTCTGTAATAAATTTTAGGAATATTTGTAAACATAAGAAATGGATGGCAAATCAAAATCTAGGGTAGAAATTAGCCCATGATCATTTTGGATGGAAATCAGCAGACCGACGGTACACAGCATTTATATCGGTGGTATACTAATTTTATATGAAATTTGCTCTCGGCCTAATGAACCGACATACCGACAGTTCACCGATTCGTACTGTCGGTATGTCGTTTCAGTAACGTTAAAAATCCAACGATCGGATTTGAGCATTTAATGATACCAACGGTT
>JANAVB010011397.1:6283381-6490950 GCA_029216955.1 Iris pallida | reverse complement strand
AAAACAATAATGGTGTATATACTATTTGCACAGTCTATAGTCCCGAATGCACAGGACCTATTCTATTACCAATATCATTGGATATTAATTAATAATAATATTTATAATATTTAAATTATGAATATTTAGAAATGGTCATTAAAACGGAATACAACACACTCATACCATCAATACGGATGTCATTGGACGACCGCATGACTACATGGTTTGGGCTTGCTTTGTGTCCAATCTGGACTAGTTCGGTACAGAACGGGTCCCCTTAACTCGATAATATAATTATCAAATAAATAAACCATCGGTAAGGGTTAAGTCGCAACTTGGCCTGGTTTTCCTAGTTAGGACATCATATGGTCGGTCTCCCTACCAGGGCTAACACACTAGTCAAGGCACGCTATTGTCTATCCGTGCCATGACTTCTAGTCACATGCACTCCAAAATTCCGCCATGGCTAAAATCACCTACCGTAATAATTAATTAAATAATTTATAAAAACTCTAAAAATCACCATTTAATTCAATTAAATAAAATAAAAATATATCTAAAAATTTTGGAAAGAGGGGTTTACACACTAAGTTGAATCCCTAGCAGATCTTTGACGTTCTTAGGAATATAGTAGAGTATTTTACCGAGCGATGACTAGACCGCAGCACACTGTCGCCAATTACCTGAGAGCGGAGAGTGTGGGTTCACTGCAGCCAGCAGCGCACTGGCAAGGCACAACCCATAGAATTGAAATCATTTCGATGAATTATAGTTTATGGAACATTGCTAAAACTATGTCCTAGTGACCTCTTTAGATCTTAGATACTCTTGTGTCAATGTAAGGTAGAGTACCTGATAGCCTATCATAATTGAATCACGGAACCAAGGGTTTACACCGCCGAGTATACGGGCGAGTCATAATTCTCGGTAAAATGACTTCAGATGTGATTACAAGTTTAGGATATTATAGAGGATAGGAAAGTGCCATGTATGCCCTAAGATCCAAAGCCAATACTAGTAGAAGTTCTGTAGCATGTCTTCCCACCTCGGCATTATGTAGTCATTGTGTCTATCTATCGAGGTAATTGACTGACACTAATAGGTTTACTTAGAATATAGAATTCAGAAGTCCATAACCCATTAGTCGACCAAGGCCTTAGAGATAGAAAGATTATGGAAGACTGTATAAGCAAGAACACCAGGTAAGGTTTGATTCTCTCAAAACTTGAACTACTATTTCCTCCTTCCAAAAATCTCGCGTACTTGTATTTTGACTATCTTGAAACGCTGCAATTACAGCCTAGTTTTGTAAGCTTACTCTTTTATCGAGCTTGATTCAAGACATATGTTTATTGGGGACGCTGCTAACATATTGTCCAATCAGAATCAATGTATTATGGTCTGATCAACCATGATGCATTTGGTTCGCTCTTCATCTAAAACCCTACATGGATTGAGATGTAGATGTCTCTAGGATCTCATCCGCGACTGCTTTGACAATTCCTCTTGAATTATACATTCGCCTTTGAATCACGTAATATATATCAGTGACATCTCTCTGAACTCTTTATTGTTTTTGTCTTTCACTGATTAGAAAGACGAAAGCTCGTAATTGATAGATAGATACAGAGTATTCTCCATGGCTATGATAGTTGTATACGCAAGTGTAGCTGCCATCGGCCAGCTCTGTGACTGGAACCTTGCCTTGAGTTACTCGTCCTCCATTCGACACTAAACCTGCTAATCTTGATCTTCTAGTCATTGGAGTCCGAGAATGATTAGGACCTTTTCCTTGATCAATGCCAACCTAGGAGACTACCTATGCTCAGGAGACCAATTATTGTGAGCCTCTAATTAATTGTTTGAAGCTTGCTTTAACTGGAACCCTTGTGATAATAGTCTGGAAGGCTCGACACAAATAGAAATTCATGACTTAGTTGTTAGAAATCTTTTCATATGATGTGCCTTAGAGAATGGTTATCCGTCGATAACTCTTGAATACTATGGATGGTATGTTCCTCTATTTCATTGATCCTGTGTTATTGTACACACTCGTTTTCCATTTATGAGAACGATCCTTGACTTGACTTGTAACTACCGTATCCCATTACGCCGTGCCTTATTCTTTATTAACAAGAGTCGAGGTATAATATCCGGACTTGGAATTTTTCTAACTCTCATTATTTCTAAAACATATCCTAGCTTCTTAGGTGGGTAGACTGTAAGCCTCCTAAAATTTTAGGATATAGAGGATTACCGATTGATCGGAATAATTTCCGTAGGATGATAATTAGTGCCATGGACTCCCACTTTTCATTTATATCATTTTGTATTCCCGACCGTGTCATTAATATTCAGAGCACGAGACCAACTGTTACCTTCCAACATTTTATATGCAAGACCTAGACGAGTCCACATTCATCTACGTATCATGTCCCACTCAAACCGTTCCCTTGTACTCTATTTTTGTGCTACGACTTTCAGGTTTTAAAAGGACTAGCTATAACCCTAGTACCTACCCGGTGTACTTTTCGACTTCCATTAGAGCCTTAACTTCGACTCAATTCCTGCGACCCAATATACGGTTGTGACCTACTCGAAGCCCACTACGCAAATGCCACTAACGTGCTACCCAATTGAGGCCTCATGTGCTACCTAAACACAAAAGTCACTGAAGGCGCATTTTGGGCTTATGGACCTAGCTAACCAACTTGACTAGCAAACTAGCTCAACCACTTGGAAGGAATCTTATTCTAGTTTACCCTAACTTAGTAGACATAGTTTTATCATTGGGATCTTGTCCAGTCCATATAGATTGAAATCCAATTCATCCAACCAACGAGTGATATCCAAGTAGGGAACCCATTAAGACCCAGTAAATCCATCCATACATACTACCATACTCAGACTATAAAATCGAACTATTTGAAATAGGTCCCTATACCTATTATATAGTCTCCACTCTTAGGATGTGATGACATTCGTAGCCATTATTCCATCTGCCTGGAAGCCACGATACGATCTAGTATTGCATTTATATCCCTTGTTCGTGTGTTTAAATAACTACGGGAAAGATCACAATCTTGATTTCTCAAATTCTGTTCTATTTTGGAATCTTGTTTAGATTAATTTTGAGAACAGAATTTTCGTGTTGTACGAATTGTAAGTCCCTCTTAAGAAATAAGTGTTCTTCAATTTAGCAAGTGACTGGACTAGAGTAGCCCAAATCTAGCAAATAGGTAAATGGTTCGTAAACTTTCGTTCTATCTGCACTATTGGATACTCTCTACCACCCTTGAAACTTCATATTTGCTCTCGATTATTCTTATCTTCATGTCCTTTCTATTTCAGAGTGACGAATGGTCATGCTTATTCGAATTTATCAATAATCTAGCTACTTGTGTAAATTTGTTGCTTGGTAAATTTTGGGTGCTTGTGAAAAATGGGAAAAGAATATAGATGCCTCATGCAGTAGATATCTATTGGTAGGATTGTTGGCAACTAGTTAGAAGATTAAGATTTTAGTTTTGATTGAGTAGTGTGATCAAAGGTGGGTAGAAGACCTCAAGAATTCGGAGTTATAAAATGGCTAGAGAAGGTTATAAAATATTTGAGGAATTAAAATTTAAGGAGATTAAGGTTAAAGAAGACTGTCTTCTTGAATTTCAAAAATAGTTACGAATAAGAGTTTCGAGGACGAAATTATTTTTAAGGGTGGGTCGATTTGTAGCTCCCCTTCCCAAATTTTTTAAATATTTTATTATTATTATTATTATTATTATTATCAATGTTATTGTGGTTACTATTATATAATATTTTTATTATATATGGTTATATATCTTCGTCAAAAAAATGTTATTAATTATATATTCATATTTATAAACTAGGCCCTAATCTAGGAATAGATAATACTGGTATTTTAATTAGATTTTACGGGCCCCACGGTCCGACTCAACGGGTGATTTTGTGCACGGCCGCCGAAATCCAACTTTGGACATACGGTTGGGTTCGTATCGAAAATCGAACATGTTGACATAAAGTTTTGACGACTTTAGAGGCCATTGCCTCTGGCATGATTTTTGGTGCAAAGCGGGTCCAATGGCGGACACCGTTTTGATTCGAAATTATCGTTTTGCCCCTGTGTCCAGAATTGGACTTAAGGACAGGCAATCTTAGCTAATTTGACTATTCTGAGAACGTTGATAATTTTTTCGCAGATCTTCAGACTTTTTGCATATGTTGACTTTAGTGACTCATCTGATGTGGTTGTACTATCGGTTTCTCCAGCTAAGGACCTCAGGCAAGTGTACTTTCTGATTGCTTCGATTCATAGTAGTCTTTCATTTCATGTCTATACATATATCTTGCCGCTTGTTGACACGCTTGTCACACGGAGTAGTCGGAAGGGGAAATATCTTAGTAGACAGTGGACTACCCAAAACTATCCTATGAGTCTATTCTTGAATAATAGCAGCTGCACACGATACGTGCAGGGTGTCGAATTTATCCCCTAGCCGTTCACATGTCGAAACGGATATTTCACACACATAGGTAGATATTTTTTATTTATTTTTCCTTTTTCTTCTCTACGTGCCATGTCTCAGTACTTTCCAGTTTTCATATCTCATATGTTATTCTTATGTCTTGTTAATTCTATTGTATTTTTGCATTGCGTCGGTTTGTGTACTTGTTCCATTCCTAACTGGAAACCATCATTTTCAGGTTAGATGTGGCTTCACTTAGCTTGGTCGTCGGTGTACTTGCAGACAGAAACCTAAAAATAGATAGCAGTTGTATCAATTTTATTAATTATAAAATCTCGTATTTTCTTTAATTATAAATGATGTAAATGTTGTAACAAATTTAGAAATGATAGAGCAGTAAATGATATTTTGAGCATTTATTTCTTGCGGGCTTGACAGCGTTCTACCGTCGACTTTGCGGTATAGGCTGGCTTGGACACGTCTCGTATCCGGAGAAGCGGGTACGGGTCGTGACATATTGCATATACACAAGTATAGTTAGTCATCGACCAAACGATGAACATATCTTTGACTTACTCGACCTTCTCTCAAATCTAGATCTTTATTCGTGACCATCTAATTGTTTGAAACTTAGAAATGATTAGATCATTCCCTTGACCATACCCTTATCTATGAGACTATTTTCTCTCTAGAAACTGTGTCTAACTTATCTTAACTTGATCTACGAGATTTTCTAATTATCTTTATTTCGTGCTTTAACTGTATCCTTTTTGTGCATTAATTAGTACCTTATGAAAATCCACTTTCTATTTTGATCATTTGGCGTTCCCTATCGTGACTTTGATATTTGGAGCACCACACTAGACTTTTCCTTCCAACAAATTTCACATGCAAGACCTAGACGAGCTCATCTTCATGTAGGTATATCATGTCCCACTAAAATTGTCCTCTTGTACTCTATTTTTATGATACAACTTTTTGGCCAAAATGGCTAGCTATAAACCCTACTATGATAACATTGTCTTTTTTGACTTCAGATAGGGACTCAACTACGACTCAATCTTTCGACCCATACATGATTGCGATCTGCTAAATCTCTTAAATGCTAACCTTGTGTTTTATCTTGACTGATTAACCTTTGTCATTTATTTCATGTCTTATCTCGATTCACTTAGACACATAACATCTTTCGCTCTTCAATATTGTAACCCTTATCCTTCTCCCTTCTAATTAAATTACTTCGCTTATATTCACTATGTTTTCTTCGTGGTTATGCAACCATGTTCCTTGCGTAATTTCTTTGTGCGAATATGAAATTTGATCACGACGCCTTTCTGTTATAAAGAAATCAGATTAGAAAACCCCATAGAAGAGATTAACGACATAATGGTTAAAATAATTGTGCGATAAATCCAAATAAATGAATTAAGGAATGATATATTGTGTTTTGATGAAACACTCAAGGATAAATAGACTTCTCGAAGTTCAAAATTTGTTTTAAGGTAACTAAATATCGAGTGAAGAATTCTAAAGTGTTGGTGGTTTAGGAAACAAATTTATATATTAAATTTATGGATGCAAATTTTGATAAAGACAATGTTGACGTTGCTTTCGATAACATATAGTGTTATGATGATATTAGTTGTCAAGGATAACAAATTGTTGAAGAAAGAAACCTTTACTTTTTGATGCATGGAGAATTAAGTTCTAAGATGATTATGAATATGAAGTAAGATGGGTTTCATTTCTACCATAAAAAAAAGGAGATTGTTGAATTCAAATTTTTGAGAGAGACTAATAAATATTTTAGAAAATTTTCAATTATGATGATAGAAGATGAGTTATGAAGGTATACTGTTAGTTTTGAGATTTATCGAACATTGAAAACGGACTTTTATTTTGGTACCTATGGATGCATTGTACATTGACCAATAAATACAAATTTGTAGTAAGAAGATTTTAACTTCTACTTGGGCTAAATTGGTTGAAGGCTTTGGAATTTTAAATTTTAGAGGAAATTATAACTTGGAAAGATTATATAAGTGAGCTAGTGTAATGGAGAGTATGGAATTCAAAATTCAGACTATTTGACAATTTTATGACGAGATAGAGGAAGTTAGAGTGCATTTATAATCATATTAGTTTTGTTAAATTTTTAAGGGGATGTGGAATGATGGTAATTTTGGAAAGAACGATTTGATAAGAAAGATTACATGAATATTGATGATACAAAGGATTAAGGAGTTTATTACCTACTTATGAGGTTGCCCCTTTTTTTAATGTTAGGTTGATCGAGCTTAGTCATTGATTGGTTGTCATATACATAAACGTGATCTAAACTGAAACCATCGAATTTTTCTGTTCTAGTCGATCAAATGACATATTGCCATTGAAAATCGCTCGTCTCCTCGTCGAATATTTTGTTTGCATTCTCGTCCCAAGAAGTCTCATAAATATATTCGAATAAACTCTTTTCACCCCCTCTGCCCTTGCCCTACCCTAATTACTCCTAAATTTCGAGGACAAAATTCTTTTAAGTTGGGTAGGATGTAAACCTCCTAAATTTCTACTACAATTTTTTTATATTTTGTATCTATTTGTACTTCGTATCTGCACGTCGCATACGAGTTCGTATTGTTGTATTTGCGTAGCGTGTGAGATTTGTGTTTCGTATTTGCTCGACGACGAGTGCGAATATGTGTCGATGTACATATTTTAGAAAAAAAAAACTTTTTATTTTAAATTTTATTTTATATAAGAAAGTACATGTTCAAACAAATGTGATAAGTATTTTTATTTTGTATAAAAGTTATTTTGTTCGTCGTTTAAAAATAGTAGTGATTTAGAAAATTGTGGTTTATGAAATGTATTCCAAATATTTTGCGAAATTTAGAATCTGTTATTAATATTTTTGTTATTTATAAAAGTTATTTTGATTTAATATTTAAGTAATTATCTTGATTTTTAAAATTAATTAATGTTATATTTTAATATTTATGAAAAAGATATTTAAAATTTTGTTTTATTTAATATTTGAATTATTTTGATAATTTAAATTTGGAACAGATTTTATTTAAATAGACATTAAATTAAAGAAAGTTATCTAGATTGATTTGATTTTGATTGCTTAAATTCTAAATCGATTTAAATAAAAAGATGGAATTGTCCATCGGGGTTTAAACCATTGCAAGTCCTTATCCAACTGCAAATTCCCACCTCCTATATAAGGAGAGGTACTCATCCATAAATTCTACCATCCACATTGTACATCGTGTCTGTGTCTTCCATCTACTATATCCCCTCCATTACAGTTACAAGTTTATGTTCTGTCCGACAATCCCGGACTCGACACCCACTCCATGTCACGCAGGACACCACCACGCCATCCCTGTCGTGTCGGACAACCCGACGCGACGATACCCTAACCTAACTACAGCAAATCATTACCGCCCCATCTCCGTCATCGCCACCACCACTACAGACAACACCACCACCATCTCATCACCCGACCCCGACTTCCCATCTCCGATGAAGCTCCCTCCTTGTCGATACACCACAGCCATTACCACCACCATATTGCTGCCATCACCATGAGAACCACCACTCGCCGGCAACACCCGTCAAACCACATCCAACGCCACCACCGCGGCCACTGCCACAACATCCTCCTCCTATCCACGAAACACCACCACCAAAATTTGAACATCCAAATCCACAAGAAAAACAACGGAAACCCTCACCTGAACACCAGCCAGTGCCCTCCTCGTCGAGACCGCCGCCGCCCAGGCGCGTCGGACAACCCGTCTGCTCATCGGGCCGTGGCCGACCATAGCGTGGCCGACCGACCGGCCTCCTCATCGTTGTGCGTACGACACCGGGACGACCCTCCCGAGCCATCCCGATTGGAGCCGCCTGCTCCTCCATCCGGGGGGCCGCGCTCCGGCCACCTCGTCGCGGGTGGGCCACCCAAGCCCGCCTCAGATCTAGACCGCCACCACAGACGGCACCCCTAGCCGTGCCCTCTCCTCTGCGACCACCACATCCCGGCGTCTTCTGCCCCTATCTAGCTCGCCGGACCCTTCACCCCGACTCCATCGCGCTTGCCAGATCTGGACCCCGCGCCTCCATCCTTCATGATCTGCGGCCGCCTCTCCGCTTCGGCGACCCCCTCGCGTCGCAGGACACGACCGCCGCCGATGAGTCTCGCCGCCCGCCGTGTCGGAGTTCCCCAGCGCGATCCGAGCTCCGCCGCCGAGCCACCCCCGGTGAGTTCCCCCTTCCTTCACTCTTCCCCTCTCTCTCTCTCGACTGCTCTCTCTCTCCCTCCACCCTTTTTTTCTCTTCTTTTAAAGATAGCAGTGCTGTCATAACTATTATCATTTTATTATTATTATTATTATTATTATTATTATTATTATTATTATTTTATTATTATTATTATTATTATTATTATTATTACTGTTATTATTATTATTATTATATATTACTGTTATTATTATTATTGTTATTAGTATTATTATTACTATTATTATTTAGGATTACGCTATATAATTAAGCTTAGCACTGTTGAAATATTTTTAACAATATCAAAATTTAAATTACAAATTTAGTTTTAAACCTAAAAAAATATTGTTATATATTCATAGGATATGGTGAATAGGTTTTACCTAAATTATTTTTATTTTTTCTAAAGAATATCGTGATTAGTAAAATACAGTTTTAAATATATTATAAATATCTCTCAATTTTAAATATCTTGACCCTTAAAGTGTATCTTCTTGATTATAAAATAATTTATGGTATTTTTCAATATTTATCTAATTAATAAAATATAGATTTCTACTAAAATCTTTACGAACTTAGAATGATTAGCCTAAATTATTTTCGGTTCTTCAAGTATTTATATGGACATGTATTTGGCTAGTAAAAAGGTATTTTCCAAAATTGTAAATAGAAGGTATTTTTAATTACGTAAATTATTATGAAAGTATTTTCAAAATTAGTAAACATATTTTTTCCACAAATTCTCTTCAACTATCTTAGCTGATCATGACTAATCGTACCCTTACTTCCTTCCCAATTTCGGACCCTACGCCTCGATCGTGGCTATTGGACTGTTGAGACATGACGGAACATCGCACCACCAGGAACATACCAGGCAAGATACCTTGCCATAATTTACTGTTATAATTAGTCTGCATTTTATTTATTGTATATCACTGTGTATTTATTTCGAGTTCTTTTAATTGTCTTATTATTTATTCCTATCCTGATCTAGTGCCTGCGTGTGATATTAGCTGTATTTTGTTATTATCCTTTGATTGTATATGGACCTAGAGTTAAGGGACTACCACTAGTTTAGTGCATTATATAAACTTTGACACTGATGTGCCACGAGATGTGAGTAGCATATAGCATTCGGACTTACGTGTTGGCTGATCACTGATGCGTATAGGACGTGCATTAGGTCTAACTGTCAATAGTTGTATGCTAGAAGACTTGTCGGTTAGTAGTTTACATTGGTCGGGGATGCGACATGATAGATACATTGGGTGGGGAAACCATTTTTTGTAGTATGGGCTTCGATTGCACTTCTGTCAAGACCCGCACCCGCTTTTCGGATACGAGACGTGTCCGAGCCAGCCTACGCTGCAGAGTCGGCGGTAGAACGCTGTCAAGCCCACAAGAAAATAAATGCTCAAAATAAACTTTATTGCTCATTCACATTTCTAAATTTATTACAACATTTATACATTTAAAATTGAAGAAATACAAGGTTCTCACAATTCATAAAAATGATACAACTGCTATCTATTTTTAGTTTCTATTTGCAAGTACACCCTATCTCCCAATGCTAAATGAAGCCACAACTAACCTAAAAAATATTGGTTTCCAGTCAGGAATGGAACAAGTACACAAATCGACGGCAATGCGAAAAACACAATAGAATTAACAAGACATGAAAATAACATAGAGATGAAAACTAGAAAGTAACTGACACCATGGCAAGCGGTGAAGAAAACAAGGAATCAAATAAAATACAACTACCTACGTGATTTGAAATATCCTTTGGACATGTGAACGGCTAAGGGATAAATACGGCACCCTGCACGTATCGTGCGCAGCTGCTATCAGTCAAGATTAGACATATTGGGATGGAGTAGTTCATATGTGTACTAAGATATTTTTCCGTCCAGCTAGTACTCATGGAATCAGGTCGCAAGCATGGTAATCATGAGAATGACAGTCAAGAATATAATAAATCCATTATACTAATCTCCGTGTGACAGACGTGTCAAAAAGCAGCAAGACATATGTATAAACATGAAATGAAAAGACTACTATGAATCGAAAGCAATCAGAAAGTGCACTTGCCTGAGGTCCTTTGTTGGTGAAACCGACAATAATATACTCAGTGAGCCACAACAGTCAAACTCGTACAACATCTTCAGATGCTGAAATAGACATTACCAACATTCTCAGAATAGTCAAATATCTAGGATTGCCTGTTCTTAAGTCCAATTCTGGACGCAGAGGAAAATCGGTAATTTTGGGTCAAACGATGTCCACCGTTGGACCCGTCTTACACCGAAAAGTGTGCCAGCGTCAAAGGTCTCTAAAGTTGTCAAACTATATGTCTACAAGTCCAATTTTCTGATATGAATCCAACCGTATGTCCAAAGTTAGATTCCGGCAGGCCGTGCACAAAATCACCCATTGAATTGGACCGTAGGGCCCGCAAAACGGTGATCCGATCAACTGTCTCAGAATCGGACAAAACTTGGCATGCAAGACCAGAAAATGATACGGTCCTGTTGGCATAAGTTTCGTCTCGATCTGACGAACGTGTACAAAATAATTGAAAAATTTTCACAGAGGCCGATACGGTGAATTTCGACGGATACGCATCAAATTCGTTGTGCACACGCGACCAATTTGAATTCCGTCAAAGCCCACACGTCCACGAAGCTATTTCACACCTTTCGATGCTTTCGGTTCATGATCACGTCGCCCGGATTGGCGGGACGCACGTTGGATCGGAAGAATTTCTCGTTTTTAAAACAGTTTTTGCCAAGTTTTTTCTGATTTTCAATTATTTTTTAACAAAAAATAACCAACTAGAAATTAAACTAAAAATAGGGTCTCAATCTCGGTTATGTGTCGATAAGGCTGTTCAAGCGGTTTTCTAAGTTTCACGATATCCTGGTCGTAATCGACCGCCAACTTTGGGTTTCGGGACAGTTTCTAAAACCAGAAATCGAGATTTTTCTCGGTTTTGGAACTCGTTTTCCATCGTGTACGAAGCGAATTAATTCAAACTATTTGAAGGGCGTTGTAGAGGGTAGGGTTGTCGACGTACCTGACCAATCGGTTTGTAAAACGGCGGAGTAACGACGGACAAATCACGTCTCGAACTGGCGCGTCTACAGCCGCCGCTGCTTGTCCGCTGTTCGTGTGTGCGCGCACGGCCGGCCGAATCTGGCCATGCATGGTGGTAGAGCCGGCGGCTGAGGGTGTGCGTGCGGGGGTGGCGACGTCGTGGAGTTAGGTTTCTTGAGTACTCTTTTCTCTCGATCTCTCTCTATCTCTTATATATCGAATACGTATACGTAAATAGAATCGGGGAGGAATGGGGGTCGCCTGGGTTTGGGATTGCTTTGCATGTGGCTGGGCCTGGCTTGCTGCTGCTTTGGTTTTTGGTTTTATCTCTTATTATTTTTTTCTTTTCCTTTTTCTTTTTTATTTCCTTTTCATTTCTTTAGCACAACTAATGTATATATATATATAATATATAATATATATTATATATATATATATATATATATATATATATATATATCTATATATATACACACCTACATACATATATTTATACATTTATACATACATACACACTATATTTATATACATGTATACATACACACGTGTATAATATATATATATATATATATATATATATATATATATATATATATAGATATATATACACACCAATATATGTACATATTAATAAATTATAAATATAATTACTTGCCTATATGATCAATATATATACCCGGTTTTTATACATATATATATATATATAATATATATCTATATATATATATTATATTTTTTTTTTTGATATTATATTATAATATAATATATATATATAATATATATTATTATATTTATATATTTTATATATATATATATAATATTATATAGATATATATATATATATATATATATAATATATATATATATATATAATAATTACCACAAATTTCATACAGACAATACAATATTTTAAATATAATCAATATTTATAATATAGCATTATTAATTTTAAATATAATCAATATTTATAATATAGCATTATTAATTAATTATATATATATTATATATATAATTATTATATATATATATATATATATATATATATATATATGTATGTATATATATATAAATATATATATATATATATATAATTATTTATATATTTTAAATTAATATATATAGATATATATATATCTATATATAATTATATAATATTAATATATATATATATATATATATATATATACATTACATATATATATATCTATTATATATTTTAAGGAACGGAGAATTTTATTGAAGTAATAGGCGCAAAATGCCGAAGCCAATACAAGTAAGCGCGCTAGCGCGACAAAAGGACAGAAAAGCAAAAACGTGAGAGACCTCACGAAGACTAAGATGTGGAAAAAGTGGGGGAAGGGGGCCTAAGCCAGAGCCTCCCAGAAGGAGTGGGTGCGTAGGAGCAGCGCCTCCTCGCTTTGAAGCATTGTCTGACGACTTCTTTAGCCAATTGATGAAGGGGGTTGCCGACCTTCGTATCTGAATTTGTTCCTGTTCTTCCAAAGCACCCAAAGCCCTGCGGCTGCTACGATCTGGTGGCCGTGGGAGCGGCTCCAGTAGGCCAGGAGATCGTAGAAGCCCCCGGAAGGTTGGGTCATATTAAGTCTATTATATAGCTCGGACCAAAGATCTGTTGCGAGATCCCCCAAGAGAAAGATGTGCTCAACCGAGTCCGTCGAATGCTCCTCACAACAGTAGCATCTCGAAGCGAGGCTGAATCCCATGGCACGGATAGAGTCATCGTTCGGAAGCTTACGGCGAAGAGCTCGCCAAATAAGGATGGACCATTTGGTGGGGATACAAGCCTGCCAAAACTTGGCTAGCACAGGATGCTGGGTCCCACTGCCTCTGGCGACCAGTCTGGCAGAGGCTAGAGTGAATAGCCCGCTCGGGTTGGGGACCATCTCCAAGAGTCTTGCGTGCTCGAGATCCGCAGATTAGCAGCTAGGAGGCTGGTGGCTGCTGGCTGACCAAGCCAGTCACTGACCTTCCCAATTCCATCCGGAGTTGTCCTCCCAAAGGCCCTAATTTTGTACTCCGGAGGGGAATGAATGTTGGGATGGATGATGTCTCCTCCAATACACCGCTCCTGGTAAGCCGACGAGCGACCATCGCCAAGTTGAAGACGGATGAGGGGTTCAGCGGTGATACGACCTTGGATAATGCGGCGCCACGATGGCGATGATCTATTGTTAGAGCTTGCCTCCGACAGATGAGAAATCTGGAGTATCTAGCTCTCATGAACTTCGTCCATGAGAGGTCTCGGTACGCAACTTCCACCAGAGCTAAATGGAGCATGCATGCTCAATGTGTGTCAGCCTGCAGAAACCCAGACCCCTTCGTCGTTGGTTTGGCCATGGTCTCCCAGCTGGCCCAGTGAGTTTATCCTTGCCTTCATTGTGGCCCCAGAAAAACTTGGCGAAAAGGGACTCGAGAGAGTGGAGAACCTTCTTAGGAGGGGAGCAGACGATCAGGGTGTACATCGGGATGGATGAAAGGACGTCTTGATGAGGATTGTTTTCCTTCCGGGGGATAAGGTAGCGTTGTGCCATCCCGGATGAGTTTGCGGATCTTGTCAACCAGGTGGTCGTATATACCCGAGTTGGTCTTACCGTAAACCAGAGGGCAACCGAGGTAGAGAAAGGAGGGTAAGCCGTGCGAAAGATGTCATGTTGGTGAGAAGAGTAGATCGGGTTCTGTCGGCTTTGTGGTGGTGTAGATAACGCTCTTGTTGTTATTGACGCGCTGACCAGAGCAGGCGGTGTATTTGTTGACCGTACGAACGACCTCGATCGAACCGCTGTCTCCGGAGGAGAAGATAGGATGTCGTCAGCGTAGGCCAGGTGAGTGATGAGGGGCAGCCGGTGGTGGTGTGGAAGTGATTGAAGCCAGGCAAGTTGGGCATATTGTTCAGGCTTCTGCTGAAGGCTTCGGCCGCGATAATAAAAATGGTGGAGGAAAGAGGGTCCCCTTGTCTAACTCCGCGGGTGGATCGGAAGAATCCCGCCGCCTGGCCGTTGATGACAGCGGAGAACCACGCATTGTTGATCGATCTGAAGACGATGTCAATCCAAGGTTCGGAGAATCCGAACGCTCTGAGAACCCATATCATAAATTGCCAGTCCAGACGATCGTACGCTTTCTCCATGTCTAGTTTGATGGCCACGTTACCACCCCTCGATGGGAACTTCATGCATCTGGGCTAGAAGGATGTTGTCTGATATGTTGCGCCCTTTGACAAATCCGCTTTGCTCTTCCGAGATGATTTTGGAGAGGAGGTCAGACATGCGATTGGCGACAATCTTGGATATGATTTTGTTGGTGAAGGTGCAGAGGCTGATCGGACGAAGTCTTTGAAAGATTCGGGATTGTCTTTTTTAGGGATGAGGATGATATTGGTGCAGGAGATCGATTTGGGGTATCGAGCCCCTTGAAAAAGGCTGCAGTAGCTTCGATTAAGTCAGCTTTAATGATGTCCCAGCAAGTTCTGAAAAAGACCCCGTTGAACCCGTCCGGTCCCGGGGCTGTGCTCGTTGATGGACCAGATCGCCGCTCTAATCTCCTCTTCGTAGTGGGGGCCAGCAGGGTGACGTTGTCGTGGTCGCTAATGAGGGAAGGTATAACGGACAATAACGAGGCGTCCTTGACTACTTTACCTTTAGAGAAAAGGTTGGAGTAGTAGTTCACAGCAGCAGCCTGGATACCGGCCTGGTCGTCGATCAGGGTGCCATTGTCGTCAAGAATCCGGTATTTTTAATTTGTTTCTGCGGCCTTTGACACAGGCGTGGAAGAACTTGGTGTTTCGATCGCCATCAGTATCCCAAGACGATCTGGCCTTTTGCCTCCAGAACTCGGTCTCCACACGCAGTCTAGATTTAAGGAGAGCTTTGGCGAGGTTGAGGGATGCGCGGTTCTCCGGGGATCTGGAACTGGTGAACGCGATCTCCGCGGGCTACGTCATCCTCCGCTCCCTGATGGCTTGGAAGATGTCACCGTAAGCCTCTTTGCTCCAAGTCGAAAGGGCCTTGCGAGTGGCGGAAGTTTATCAGCCATCCGAGCCATAGGATCGAGGGTATTTACGGAGTTCCAGGCACGGGTGACGATGTGTTGGAATTGGGGGTGGTGTTGCCAGAAGTCGAGGAATCGGAAAGCTTTTTTGTTGGTGGTAAGATTATTGCTGATCTGGACGAGGAGGGGGAGTGGTCCGATTCGGTGGAGTTCAGGTGGAGAGGTTAGTGATCATGCCCATGTCGGACCAGTAGTCGTTGGTCATCGCCGATCGAGGCGGGAGTATTGTCGCCGGTGACCCTCCTGCATATTGCACCAAGTGAATTCGTTGCCGTGGAAGGGGATATGAGTTAGATTCCCTTGAAAGGTGAAGTTGTTGAAGTCGTCCATCGCCGGCTGGAGAGGTGGGCGACCGTCGGATTTTCCTCTCTGCGAGACACGGTGTAAAGTCTCCGATGCAGAGCCACGGAAGCCCGGCGGGTGGACCGCCAGGAGTTCGGTCCAAAGCAATCTGCGCTCTGGGATATCGCAGCTGCCATGGACCGCGGAGAGGGCGACAGGATTTGAGGGTGGGTGCTCGACCCAGCAGTGAGTGCCTGATGCGAGTCTTGAATGATGCCAAATTTGAAGTCTTGTGTAAGGAATATCCAGATGTCGTTGCCACCAGCTACGCGTGGGTGAAGCCAAGCTTGAGTTGAGTGGCTTTTAATTTTTTTGAGGGATTTTTGGTTCGATGATGATTAAGAGGTCTATGCGGTGAGTCTTCTTGAGACTGAGGATTCTGTTCATCGTCGGTTTGTTACCGAGGCCCCTCACGTTCTAGGAGATGATGTTAGGCATCTGGTGAGGGGAGGGAATGGGGTCGTTTGCTTCGCAGATCTTGTGGTCCTTGCCAACACTGCTTAGGATTGTTTTTGTTCTTTTGGAGGAGGTTTTTTTAGAGAGAGTTCCGGTGGATCCTTTGCTGCTGGTTTCTATGTTGTGCTTCCTGGGGTCGCCGCTTCCCTCGACATCGGTAGAGTTGGCAGCAGGATCGTTGTCACTGTCTTCTAGGGTGCATAAGGGATTGCCGCGGTCCAGGAATCCTGCTTCCTTGGCTTGCCAAAATCTGCCGGTTAAGGCATGGCTAAACTTGCTATGAGCGTCTAAAAGAGGAGGGGGAAGGGAAGTAATGGGAGTCGGCTCTGTTGAGAGGGTGGTGGTGGGGGGTCGGGGTGCCTCGATCTGCTCGAGATGCTCGCTAGCAAGGCCTTTCTGGGTTGCTGGAGGTTTCGACGGGTGGTTGGGTGGAGTGGTATTTTGAGGGGTGAGATGTGGTGGGGTCATTGGGGCACTTGGGGAATGAGTGTGGTCGTTGAACTTGGGGCAATCATGATGGTCGGGGGTGTCGGAGGGGGGTTCGCTGGGATCATTTAAGTCTTCTTCGGACGTGGTGCCAGATAGGAGCTCAAAGGGTTGTGAAGGGGGAGGGTGGAGGGAGGAAAGGGACGATAGCGGAGGTAGTCGTGGCGGTTGAGTGAGGGTGTGGGATAGTCTGGTCGTCGGTCTGGAATGGGATATCTGGATTTGAGCTGTGAATGGTGATGGCGGAGTTGTCCGTGGCGGAGGTTGCAGGGTGTCTTTGGTCGGACGACGCACGAGGGGGCGCGTGGTGGGCTTCTTTAGTTCTGGGTGAGCGCGGAAGCAGTGCTGCAGAAGGTGGCCGCTCATCTGGCAGTGTTTGCAAAAGATAATGTTGTTCGTAAATCAGCGGTTGGTTGTGTGTCTGATCTCCGAGCTCGATCTGAATAGTTTGGGGGGGTCGTTCGCGAGGTCCAGTTCGACACAAATCTTTGCGTAGTTGCACTTGGAGAGGTTGCGAGTTTCTTCGGCGATGGCGACCAGAGTTCCAAAGGAGTTAGCGATTCATTTGAGGGCGGCTGCGGGGAAACGGACCAGGGGGAGGTTAGGCAGGGTGATCCATGTGGAGATGATGGTAGAGTCGATTTTCGGATTGAAGTTGGGAGACCATCTGACAACCTTAGCTATACCTCTATATATATATATATATATATATATATATATATATATATATATATGTATATATATATATATATATATATATATATATATATCTATATATAATTCACTACCAAAATACATGGATTACCGACGGCCTTATCCGTCGATAGTCCGTCGCCAAAAATAAATACCGACGGATTACCGACGGATATTTTGGTAAAACAGCCGTCGGGAATAACCTCGTCGCTAAAACATATCCGTCGCTACTCCGTCGCTCAGCGACGACTTAGCGACAGAATACCGTCGGCGCATTTAAATATATAGCGACGGATTACCGACTAGCTTTCGTCAAAACATGTATCAGGAATAGGGTTAGCGACGGAAAACTCCGTCGCTAAAGAGTCGGCAAAATCGTATCAGTGATTTTCTGATACGCAATATTCGTCGCTAATCCGTCGTAAATTTGTCGGTAAAAGCGTATCAGAGATTTTTCTATACGGCAGGTCGTCGTTATGCCGTCGCTAATCCGTCGAGGTATACGACGGATTAGCGTCGTATTAGCGACAAAACATCCGTCGCTAACTGCAAAATTTATGGACATCAAACAGAACCAGGTCGACGGACATTCCGTCGCTAAACCGTCGCTCAATGTAAAATTCTCCAGGTAGCGACGGATATTACGTCGCCAATCCGTCGATACATTAAATTCCTACAGTTAGCGACGGATAGTCCGTCGGGACTTTGTCGCTAGTCCGCCGTAAGTTAGTCGCCAATCCGTCGCGAAAGCTAAAATTTATGGACATCAAACAGCATCAGGTCGACGGATCGTCCGTCGCCAATCCGTCGCTTTATTGAAATGCTCCTGGTAGCGACGGATTTTACGTCGCCACTCCGTCGCTAACCTCAGTTTCTCTCAGTTAGCGACGGATAGTCCGTCGGGACTTTGTCGCCAGTCCGCCGTACGTTAGTCGCCAATCCGTCGCGAAAGCTAAAATTTATGGACATCAAACAGCATCAGATCGACGGATCGTCCGTCGCCAATCCGTCGCTTTATTGAAATGCTCCAAGTAGCGACGGATTTTTACGTCGCCACTCCGTCGCTAACCTCAGTTTCTCCAGTTAGCGACGGACTATCCGTCGCTGAGTGGTCGCCAGTCCGTCGCTAACTTCTAATTTTTGAAAAAAAATACTGTAAACAGACTCTTTCCTGTTTATACAACACATCCAACACAATATCAAACATGCAAAATATCCATATACAACACCATATATCCATATCCAACACGAATATCCACGTATCCAATATCCAACACCATATATCCATATGCAAAATATCCATATCCGACACCAATATCCAACGTATCCATATCCAACAAAATATTACCAACACAATATATCCAATATCCAACATTAAATTATCCAAACATAAAAAAAATATCCGAACATACAATGTATCCAAATGTCTATAAAACCAACAACATAAACAAAATCAAACCCCGTCCGTCGGATCGTCTCGTGCTCGTGCCGCCGCATCCGCTTTGCGTATGTACTCCTCCACCGTGTGTCGGCACTTGGAACAAGACATGGTCTGGAAGCGCGCGTAGCTGCTCTGGCGACAACATGTCAAGGAGCGTCAAGATGGTGTTATCCGATACAATACGGGCGTCCGCAGAGCGGTTAAACGAAAGCCGTCCGGGGGAAGAAGGACCAGGTCGATCCGAAGCACCGGCAGCAGCAGTAGACGGACCGGGAGCACCACCAGATGAACCGGAAGCACCAGCAGACGGACCGGGAGCAGACGGACCGGAAGCAGACGGATAGCGCCCCAACACTATCGCCCGTAAATCTGACACCGCAGAGGTCAGAGTCGCAAGCTGCGCCCTCACATCGTCAACCGGGGGCGCTGGGGGAGGCGGAGGCGGTATATCTCGGGGACGGCTGCAACGAGGGCGCCATGGAACCTAAGCCGTAGACGCGCCCTTTCCTAACGCCGCCGACGGATTCTACGAACACGTCATCGTAGCGAGCGGCCATAGAAGAGTGTGTCTGGGTGGGCGTCGTTTCGCCGACATTCTCGGAAGGGGGCTCGATCTCAAGCCGACTAAGTGCCTCACGATACGCAGCCTATCCAATGAATGTGTTTATACTATAAGTTTTCCTAAGTTATAATCTAAATCCTATGTTTCCCTAAGTTATAGTCTGAATCCTAAGTTTATCTAATTAACTTAACAATAATTATATTTCTAACATAAATCTCATAAACGTAAGTACTTACATCAGTCTCCTCGGCCCTCGCGTCGACGAAGCTCCCGTCCTTCCGCCTCTTGTGCGTATGCACGAATACATCGTGAGCGGTGACCGTCTCCGCCTCTTCCCCTGCTTCACCGCCCTTGGGCCTGCATACGTAGAATTTAATTAACTTCGTATATTAACAGTACGAAATTAAATAATAGAATGAATTTGAATTTGCGCTATCTCACCAAATCTGCATGCGTCGATGCGTGGGGCCTTGATCCCCCCGTATGCAGACCCGCGGCCTGTCGATTAGCCTTAGCTTTCTCCGATTTCAGCTTGAACTGCGGAGTATCCATCTTCTCCAACATCTGCTCATAGTACTCCTCCCGGATCCAGTCCTTCCTCGTATGCGCCGTACGAAGGTCGTACACCGCATCCCGTATCTTCTTCCCGGCGGCGGCTTTGTAGGTCCTGCGGATCGCCTCCTCGCGATGGGGGGGCCACCAGAACGTCCTCTGACATACAAATTCAAATATCACGTAATAAAAAATTTAATGATTTAAAGAATAATTTAATTTACCGACGGATTTATACCCTCATCTCGTCGAGCCAGACGTACTTCATGTCCTGAGGCACCTCAGAAAAATTGAGGTAGGGGCCATGGTAGTTATCCCGGATAATGCGCCCTAGAATCCGGGCAGCATCCCATGGGAAAAACCTATAAAGAAGCAACGACTGGATTATTAACTTGAATAAATGAAACAAATTTAATAAATTAACTTAAATTTACTTACGATTCACCAGCGGGCCATAGCTCTCGTCGGAACTCGCCCACCAGCCTCTCTGGTGGCGTCGGAGGATCCGCGGGTCCGTGCACGTACTCCCCGGTAACAGGATAAACTGAATCCGGGGTACTCCGAGGCCCACCCTGCAGTAACTGCTGGGCCCCCTGCTGCATCTGCTGCTGCATCGCTGGTACATCCGTGGCGGAACGGATCCGCTAGCGATGGAGTCACAGGCCTCGACGACGATGTCGGTGGCACCGAGGAAGAATGACGGCGGGAAGAGCCTGTGTCCGGGCTCTCCAAGTCGGGATCGGAGGTCACATCCGGGGAATGCGGCTGGCGACCACGACCGCTACCACCACGCCCACGCCCACGCCCACGACCACCACCACCACCGCCGCCACCCGCCGCCGCCCGCCACGACCACGGCCAGCACCACCAGTACGGGTGCTCGCAACCATGCCCTGTAAATAGAACACATAAACAAAATACCGACAACATAGATTTATAAATAATATAAAGCTAAACATATCCATACCAGCAGCAGGGCGATGAGTGCCGCCCAGACGAGTAGGCCTAGGAGTGCCATCTGCAAAAGAAACTCATACAATAATACGCAAATATCCCAAACTGAAATAAATATTACAATCAAAGTGAAGTACGAATAAAAGCTAGATACACAAAATCTGATAAAATCACGCACCAATACAACAAAGTACAATTCTTGTAACTTTTGATGAAAGGGCATCTTGTGTTCCACTAGACTTGTAATTGTAAATCCAAATGTAATAGGGTAATTTAGGATTCGAGACTAGATATTGGGTGCTTCAAGATACAACTGAATATAGCGATATTTAATCATCGTCATCGTCCTCTTCCTCGGCCTCGGCCTCATCATCATCATCATCCTCATCGTCGAATTCATCTGTATCCTCATCCTCATCCTCATAAAGTTCTTCTTCTCTTCTTCTTCTTTCTCTTCTTCTTCTTCTTCAGTCTCAATACTTGGGACAAGACGCCTCTTTCTCCCCTGGTTGACATCTAAGTCTTGTATATCAACCTCTTCCTCCCCTCTATTTTCATCAGCAAGAGGTATATCAACCTCTAATTCAACATCCATGTCACAAGACTGTTGTCCCAAGTATTGGGGCTTTTCGATCTGGTCCTCTTGGTATGCTGGGTCTCCAACGTTGAATGTATTTCTAGATTTAATCTTGCATACTGCCCACCAGTCAAAGCGATCTCTATGACGCCTTGGGTAGCTTGTATAGTAGACTTGAACAGCCTGACTTGCTATCGCAAACGTGTCGGACCCTCTATACCTCCTGCGATGATTTATATCGACGAATCCAAATTGTTTATCGATTCTCCAACCGATATTTGGTGTCGTATCGAACCACTCACATTTGAACATAACAATATGCATATCAAATGGGGCACTATATTGTAATTCTACAATATCCCGAAGCACTCCATAATAGTCAAAGTCCGGCTCGTCGTCATAGATTGTGCCTCTTATGCAAACACCAGAATCCTTCGTACTGAAGCCGTCATTGAGAAATTCGGCATTTATAGGATGTGAGTTGTCTTAAACTTGAAGCCATTAACGACATAGCCGGGCCAAGTCTTTGCATGCTTCTTCGGTCCCAATGACAAATAACGAATGCTCTCATTTATGAGTGTACTTGGTTCAGCTAATAAAACCTGTAAACTTTAAATGTTTTAGTTGCATATATATATTTAAATGGTAGCCGCATAACATATTATCTCAGTTACTTACGTAATCTCGAAACTATGACGGAAAGGTAAAATCAACCTCTCTTGAAGTCCCTCATCGGTAATATCGGGTTGTCCTTATTTTGACTTCATCTCTAAATACACTGTTAGAGAGAATAAAAATTAGTGTAGTCACTTACCTCACCAAATTAGAGATTATAACGAGGTGTAGTCACTTACTTCTCCAAATCTCTCACTTCTTGTATGTCACAATTTAACAAGACATATCGGTGAGCGGCATCATACTCATCGTCACTCAACCACCGTTTCTTACTAGCCCCAATAGGCTTGCCCCTTAAATTGAATATACCTCCTTCCTCAATGTCTTCGTCATTCCTTTGAGGTCTATTTCGATTTCTCTCAACATGAGTATCGAAATAAATGGAGCAAAAGTTTGACACCTCCTCGATAAGATATGCTTCGCATATCGAAGCCTCTATATGAGCCTTGTTGCCAACTTTCTTCTTTAGATGATGTAGATACCTAGAGAGACAAATTATCTTGAGAATTAACAATGAATTGTAAAATCCACTTAAATTATATCGATTTTATTTACCTTTCAAAGGGGTACATCCATCGATAATGAACAGATGCACCGACACGGGCTTCGTATGCTAGATGAATCGGTAGATGCTCCATACTGTCGAAGAAACCCGGTGGAAATATTTTCTCTAACTTGCAAATTGTTAAGACAATCTTCTCCTCAAGTTGTATCATATGTTGCACCGTGAGCTTAGTTGAACAGATATCCCTGAAGAATGTAGACAGCTCGGCCAACGGAACCCATACAGCAGAAGGCAACAACTCTCTCAACGCAATGGGCAGTAATCTTTCCATAAACACGTGGCAGTCGTGACTCTTCATTCCTGTTAGCTTGCGTTCATTGAGATCAACGCATCTAGACAAATTCGACACATAGCCGTCGGAAATCTTAAAGTAGATATCCACTTGCAGATTATTAATCTATCTTTCTTGCTCAATGCGTATGGCGCTATCGGCTTAGTTACTTGTCCACCAGCTCCCCTTTGTATCAAGTTTAGATTATGACGTTTGCATATCTCGGCCATGTCTTGTCTTGCTTTTGGATTGTCCTTCGTCTTTCCTTTAATATCCATAACGGTATTGAAGACATTATCGAACACATTCTTTTCGATATGCATGACATCAAGATTATGCCTAATAAGATTATCTTTCCAATAAGGCAAGTCCCAGAAGATACTCCGTTTGGTCCAGTTATGGCTTTGTCCGAACCCCTCGACACGATTGTTCGATGGATCTTCCATTGCGGTGGGCAATTCCTTTACATCTTCCCAAATATCGTATCCCGACAATCTGGCAGGAGGTCAGAAAATTCTTGTTTTTCATATCTGAACGCGTCCTTGTTCTTTCGCCAAGGATGTCTCGTTGGCAGAAATTGACGGTGACAGTCAAAGAAAGAAGTTTTTCCTCCATGTCTAAGGCGGAATGCCTTACTATTTTCCATACATATCGGACAAGACATGTTGCCGTGCGTACTCCATCCCGACAGCATACCGTATGCTGGAAAATCATTGATTGTCCACATGAGTGAAGCTCTCATCTGAAAGTTTTGTTTTCTGGAAATATCATAGGTCGTGACGCCGATCTCCCACAACTGTTTCAGCTCATCCACCAACGGCTGTAAATATATATCGATGTTCTTTATCGGATTTTTGGGACCGGGTATGATAGCTGTCAAGAACATATAAGGAGTCTTCATACACATCCATGGTGGCAGATTGTAAGGGGTAAGAATGACCGGCCAGCATGAGTATTGAGATCCCGACTGTCCGAAAGGGGCGAAGCCATCAGAACATAGCGCCAGGCGTACATTTCTAGGCTCTGCAGCAAAATCTGGATGACACAAATCAAAATATTTCCACGCCTCCCCATCCGAAGGATGTGACAATTCTCCTTCGTCCTTTATGCGATCTTCACTGTGCCACGTCATGTGTTCTGCTGTATTCAGAGACTTATACATCCTCTGTAAGCGCTTCGTGATCGACAAGTAATGCATATACTTGTAAGGACGTCGTTTTCTAGTTGACTTTCCTTTTCCCTGTACTGTCTTGTAACGATCCGCATTACAGAACCAACAACTTTCTAATACGCAATTCTCTTTGTAATACAACATGCATCCGTTGCGACAGCAATCTATCTTCTCGTACCCCAGTCCTAGTTGTCGGACCATCATCTTTGACTTGTAAAAGTTTCTTGGAAGCTCTTTTGATTCCTTCGGTAACACCTCATTAGTTAATTGTGTGATCCGATCATAGCAAGCTTGTGGCAAGTTAAAATTAGACTTTATGTTCAACAACCGCATCGTCACTGACAGTGCGGAATGAGTCTCACAACCAGGATATAGAGGAGTATCTGCGTCCTTAAACATATCATAGAACTCCTTTGCCTCGGGATTAGGATCCTCCGGATCAAAATTAGGCCCTGCCGCAGCATACACCATATCTCGTGCAAGGTTCTGCATGTCTCCATAATCCACAGAGCATCCGTCGTCTTCGAGGACATCCGTTGCAGCATTATCATCAAAAGCATAAGTACCAGCTTCTGCAGCCCGTCTTTCTGAATATAATTCACCTTGCGATGACCACAGGCCGTAATCACGTACGAAACCCTTACGGGTCAAATGATCTCTCACAGTCATCACTTCTTCGAAACGTCTATTGTGACAATTAACACATGGACACTTGATTTTGTTATCGTCCATGTACTGAGTTTTGCTCATGGCATACTTAAGAAATACTTCTACACCTGCCTAAAAATCGTCACTCACACCAATTCTGCTCTCGTGTTGTCGTTTGTACATCCATATACGATCAACAAAGTAACGATTCATGCTCGATTTGATGTGAATATCTGTATCGTAAGACAAACTAAACATAAGAATTAATAGCCCGATACCGATACTCATATCGTAAGAAAAACTAAACTTGTGGATAACACGCTAGGCCTACGACGAGGCTACTTAGTATCACAATCTAACATAATTAGTATATAATCATGTAACTGGTGGATCCGCTAGCTAGTAAGCCGGATGTACTTAATATCAGAGAGTATCAGATTAGTATCAGTATATAGGTTAGGTAGACCGTATCAAACGCATATCGGAATAGTAGGCCGAATAGGAGGCCGAGATAGTCGAATGAGAAGAAGGGAAGAAAGGAGGAGCAGATGGGTCCAGAGCTATGGTGGACGAGGAGAAGTAACATGAGAGCAGTTTCCGCCGTAACATCTCCTGGCTCTGCTGGCAACTGAAGTCCAGATGCTACAAAGGACGATCCTTCGCTGAAATCGACTACAACACCCATCAGTTCAAGTTCATTCCTATATGAGTATATTCCAATGCCATAGAGGAAGGTCAACAAACTGATGGCTTCTATGGCATTGGAATCTACTCATATAGGAATGAACTTGAACTGATGGGTGTTGTAGTCGATTTCAGCGAAGGATCGTCCTTTGTAGCATCTGGACTTCAGTTGCCAGCAGAGCCAGGAGATGTTACGGTAGAAACTGCTCTCATGTTACTTCTCCTCCTCCACCATGGCTCTGGACCCATCTGCTCCTCCCTTCTTCCCTTTTTCTCATTCGACTATCTCGGCCTCCTATTCGGCCTACTATTCCGATACCGATACTTTGAACCTTGATCTTAACCCAAACCTATATACTGATCGATACTAATCCTCTACGTCCGATACTAAGTATATACGGTCGATACTGATAGCGATAGTCCGATACCGATAGCGATAGCCCGATACCGATAGTTCGATCGATACCGATAGTTCGATACCGATAGCGATAGTCCGATACCGATAGCGATAGTTCGATACCGATAGCGATAGTCCGATACAGATACACATGGACCTACATATCTATATATCACTAGTAGCCATACTCCTCTACATACTACTCTACACTAGGATCTAGTAACCATATACTACTCTACACACTAGCTACGTAGTCATACTCTAAAATAAGGTAAACTAATTTACCCACACATTAAAACCAACCCAATCAAATCTTAGGCAAACTATTCATATGATATCAATCGAAATACAAATAGGTCAACTAGGCTAGTTCTAGGTCAAATTAGGAGTCCATGTCAAATCTGTCAAAACTAACCTTAATTAGGCTAAACTTCTACCTTAGCTAATCAAATATATATACTAGACTTCACGACGTGTGTCTGTGTATATATATATATATATTATTAATAAATTACTTAAAATTATGCCTATATATATATATATATATATATATATATATATATATATATATATATATATATATATATATATATATATATATGTCTGTGTGTGTGTGTATCCGTGTGTCTGTGTCCGTGTGTGTCCGTGTGTGTGTGTGTGTGTCTGTGTCTGTGTGTGTGTGTGTGTGTCTGTGTGTCCGTGTGTCCGTGTGTGTGTGTCTGTGTGTGTTGTCCGTTGTGTGCGTGTGTCCGTGTGTGTGTGTGTGTCCGTGTGTGTGTGTGTGTCTGTGGGAGAGGAGGAGGAGGACTACGCCCCCCTGCCCGACCCCCCCCCAACCCCTGCCCGACCCCCCAACCCCTGTCCGACCCCCTCTCCCACCCCCCCTGCCCCGACCCCCCCCCAACCCCTGCCCGACCCCCCCAACCCCTGCCCGACCCCCTCTCCCACCCCCCTCGCCCCCCTTGCCCCGACCCCCCCAACCCCTGCCCGACCCTCTCCCAACCCCTGCCCGACCCCCTCTCCCACCCCCCTGCCAGGACCACCCCCCCACCCCTGCCCGACCCCCCTCCCCGATCCCCCCTGCCCCCTCTCCCACCCCACCCTTGCCCCGACCACCCCACCCCCTACCCGAACCCCCCCTGTCCAGACCACCCCCCACCCCTGCCCCAACCCCCTCCCCGACCCCCCCTGCCCCCGACCACCCCACTCCACCCTTATCCCGACCACCCCACCCCGTACCCGAAACCCCCCTGCCCCACACCTTCTCCGACCACTACGACAGCCCTCCAACCCCCCAAATCGTAAAGAGAGAGAGAGAGAGAGAGAGAGAGGGAGATAGAGAGAGAGAGAGGGGGGGAGAGAGAGAATACCTTAGAGAGAGAGGGAGATCGCCGGTCGGAGAGAGGGAGATTGTCGAAGAGAGGGAGAGGGAAGAGAGAGAGTGTTTTGGGGGGAATGAAAATTTCCCCCCCGTCAGTTCAATTTAAGTTAGGGTACAGAAATTAGCGACGGAGTAGCGACGGATTATTCCGTCGCTAAGTCGATAGTAAATCTCGCGCCAGAGTAGCGACGGATTATTCCGTCGCTAAGTCGTCAGTAAATCTCGCGCCAATATTTTAGGCTTTTGCCGCCAAAATATGCGACGTTCTAGCGACGGATATAAAACCGTCGCTACTTGGCCGACGACCTATCGACGGCGTAGCGACGGATATGGACATAAAAAAATAAAAAAAATTGTCCACTGCTTTCCGTCGGTATTCCGTCACAAATCCGTCGGTGATCCGACGGTAATAGCGACGAAAAATTTCCGTCGCTAAATGGCCATCGCTAACATACTGTAATTTGGTAGTGATTACACTCAGATAGCTATACCTATATATATATTTATATAAAGCCTAATTTTATACCAGGAATATAATCATATATATGCACATGTACATACCTATATAGCCTACAAAATCCCAAAATATATGTTTAAGGAAATATTTACTATGATCATCAAATAAAACATTATCGAGATTTTTATATGGCAAATATTATTTGTATAAAAATATTTACTTGACCACTACATAAATTACGAAGTACGCACATTCATACAACGTATCTATCGTCGTGAATGTCTTTGCTCGCTCTACAATATTACATGGGCCCGGGTTTGGTTCGGGTCAAGTCCGGACCAGTTTGGTACAACCGGGTTCCCTAAAACTCAATAATATAATTAATAAATAAATAAATCTTCGGTAAGGGTTAAGTCGCAACTTGGCCTGGTTTTTTAGTTAGGACATCACTATGGCTCAGTCTTCTCTACTAGGGCTAATACACTAGTCAAAGCACGCCACTGCACTATCCATGCTATGATTTCTAGTCACCTTGTACTCAATTTCTTAACCATGACTAAAATCATCTACCGTAATAATAAACTAAATAATTATTTATAAAATCTAATAATCACCATTTAAATAAAATAAATAATAATAAAAATATTTTAAAATTTTTGGAGAGGGGAGCTACAAATCTACCCACCTTAAAAATAATTTGGTTTTCGAAATTCTAATTCATAACTATTCCTTAAAATTTAAAAAGAAAGCCTATCTTAACCTTAATCTCCTTAAATTTTATTTCCTCAAAATATTTTATAACCTTCTCTAGCCATTTTATAACTCCGAATACTTGAGGACTTCTACCCACCTTTGGTCACACTACTCTGTCAAATCTTTTGTCGCTAAAACTTTATAATCTTCCAACTAATTGCTAGAATTGCTATCAACAGATATCTACTGTATATGACATCTATAATCCTTTCCTATCTATCCAGCAACCCAAAATTTAACAAGCAGCAATTTACACAAATAGCTAAGAAATATTGATAAATTCCAATAAGCATGACCATTTGTCGCTCTGAAATAAGAATGACAGGAAGATAAGGAAGGATAATCGAGAGCAAATATGACGTTTCAGAGCGGTAGAAAGTTTCCAATGATGCAGATAGAGAGAAAGTATATGAATTATTGACTTATTTGCTAGATTGGGCTACTCTAGTCCAGTCACTTGCTAAATCAAGAACCCTTCGTTTCTTAGAGGGGCTTGCAATCCATGCAATACATAAATTCCGTTCTCAAAATTAATCCAAACAAGGTTCCATAATGGAACGGAATTTAAGGAATCAAGATCGTATTACGACTTTCAGGTAGATGGGATAATGTCTACGAATGACATCACATCCTAAGAGGTGGAGACTACATAATAGGTATAGGGACCTATTTCAAATAGTTCGGTTTTATAGTCCAAATATGGTGGTATGCCTGGATGGATTTTACTGGGTCTTAATGGGTTCCCTAATTGGACATCACTCGTTGGTTGGATGAACCTTGGATTTCAATCTATATTGACTGGACAAGCTCCCAAGGTAAAACTATTCCTACTAGATTAGGGTAACCTAGAATAGGTTTCATCCCAAGGGGTTGAGCTAGTTGCCAGTCAGGTTGGAGAGTTAGGTTTCTAAAGCCCAAATTGCGCCTTTAGTGACTTTTGTGTTTAAGTAGCACATGAGGCCACAATTAGGTGGCATACTAGTGACATGTGCGTAGAGGGCTTCGAATAGATCACAACCATATATTGGGCCAAAAGAATTAGGGTAAAGTTGAGGCTCTAATGGAAGTCGAGAAGTATACTGGTATTATGGTAAGGTTATAGCTAGTCCTTTTGACCTGGAAGTCGTACCATAAAAATATAGTACAAGAGGACGGGTTTGAGTGGGACATGATATACCTAGATGAAGGTGGACTCGTTTAGATCTTGTATATGAAATTTGTTAGAAGGTAACAGCTGGTCTCGTGCTCCGAATATTAATGACACGGCCGGGGACACAAAATGATCTAAATGGAAAGTGGGAGTCCATGGGGCACTAATTATCATCCTAATGGAAATTATTCTAATGATTCGGTAATCCTCGTATGTCCTAAAATTTTAGGAGGCTTACAGTCTACCCACCTTAGAAACTAGGACATGCTTTTAGGAATAATAAGGTTAAAAGAATTCTAAAGTCCGAATATTGTACCTCGACTCTTGTTAATAAAGAATAAGGCACGGCGTAACGGAATACGATAGATATAAGTCAGGTCAAGGATGATTCCTCAAATAAATAGAAAACGAGTGTGTACAATGACACATGGTCGATAAAAGGAGAATGATCTACTCATCTACAGTATACAAGAGTTATCGACGGGGTAACCAACTCTAAGGCACATTATATGAAAAGATTTCTAACAACTGAGTCGTAAATTTCTATTTGTGTCAAACCTGCCAGACTATTGTCACAAGGGTTCTAGTCAAACCAAGCTTCAAACACATGATTAGAGGCTCACAATATTTGGTCTTTTGAGAATAGGTAGTCTCCTAGGTTGGCATTTGATCAAGGGAAAGATCCTAATCATTCTCGGACTCCAATGACTAGAAGATGTGAGCACCCTGAATTTCGGATTGATTTTTTTCATTTTATTTTATTTCCTGATTGATTGGTTTTGATAAATAATTTATTCTGTTATTTTTCCTAAGTGTACATTTCTGTGCCTTTGATATTTGGAGTGTCAGGGATGTTCAACTCTGGAAATCTTCTTCACGAGTTTTGGAGTGGACATGATTGCCTTCATGACGGTATATAGTGTCTCATCCAAACTTGTTCCCTTGTGCTCTTTTTTGCTTCACAGAACTTCAGGTCGATTTAGACCATTTGATTATTAATTATTTTCCCACTCTTTTCCTTGATCATTTTAGCACGTTACCATGACTTTTAATTTGGGAGCACAAGACCAGTCAGTTTCTTGAAACCAACTCATCATGCATGATCTACTCGAGACGCTCTTCACTCTTGACCTTCGTGTCCCACTCAGACACGCCATTTTGTGCTTCATTTGCTTCGCACAACTTTCCTGACACGTGACCCGGTTTTATTTCACCCCACGGTGTCACATTTATCTTCCAACTTGATTTGTGGGTCCCCTGTCGACCAAAACCTGTCAGCCCCAACTATGGACATGGCCCACATTGAGCCTACTACCCGTCTGCCACTTGTGTTCCATTTATTGGAATCCCCATGTGCTACTTATTTAATCATGATCATCAACGCCTAATTTTAATTCGATTTTTGCACAATGTCCGGTTTTGACCCAATCCGGCTCCACCGAGTCCAGCCCAGCTCCATGTTATTCTCCATCATGACACCCTCATATTTTTTTTGCCCAAAAATATCAAGTAATCTCTTACATATTTTTTCCTATATTTATTGGAAATTTTTATTTATTTAATTCCCATTGGAATGGACAATCCTCTCTAATTAATTCTAGCCTTTAGATCCTCCAAATTAATCCCATCCATTAATTTCCCTACATTCATTTTTTTTCCCAACACCCCTATGCATGGCCAGTCCAAACCCCAAGAACAACTTCTCTCTCTCTCTCTTCCTCTCTCACATTTATTCACTACTCTATTCTCTCTCTTCCCTTCTATTGTTCTTCCCAAACAAAACTAACAGCAGCTACAAACACCACTCCATGCAACCCGACCTCCATGGCTAGCCCGAGCTCCACCTCTCCTCCCCCTTGGCTCTGGCTACCACCGTCGGCCACCACCACCGTCCACTCTACCACACAGTTTCCCTCCTCCTCTTCACCATCATACCACCACCACCACCACTTAATCGATCACCACAATCATCCATCCGGCCACCTCCATCGAGCTGCATAGCCACAGCTCCGCCGAGCCCCACCGCGCACCGCCGCCCCTCGCCGCAGCTCCGTCGCGCAGCCCCGCGCGGGCGGTGGACAGCAGCGCGCGCCCCTTGCCGCGCGCGCACGAGCGCGTGCAGCGCCTCCGCCGGCCACGCGCCGCCGTGGCCGTGCTTCCCCGCCATGGGCGAACTCCGACGACCCTCCCTGGGTCAGCCTCTCCTCCTCCAGCGCGACGTATAGGCGATTCGTGCATTTTGCACGAAGTTCCGTCGTGACGCGCGCGGTAATGATTCAGAATTTGCGTTCCGTCGCAGCGACTTCGCGTACGTTTTTCCAGAAATCTGATCGTTGGATCAGCAATTTCTTCACTCCGTCACAATCTCGGTATATCCACCTTCACCCCTGTCAATTTTCGTCCGTTAATTTTATCGTTTGATCCATCAAAACCGGCCACCAAGTTGACCGTTTAAATTGTATTAAATTTGGACAGTTTCGCGGGGCCAACTTCGTCAGCTTGTATCTCCTCCACCGCAGCTCCGTTTGGCATGCTACCAGTTCCTGTGCAAAGCTGGTATAACCCTCTTGTTGTCCCTCCAGTTTCGTTTCATTGTGAGCTTGTTTGATTGGTTGAATTCGACGCCAAAGTTGGTCGTCCGAATTCGTAATTTCCAACTTGTAAAATTCCATTTTTGAACACGGGACTCCAGATTTTATTTCTGACACCACCATTAGACTTGTGGCGTCGTTCTGGCATGTTTTCATATAAAATTTATTAGATTTGGAGAACGTGGGCCCTGACACGTTTTTCGGTGCAAAGTGGGTCCCACATTCTGGGTCAACAGGACTTTTTAACGCCGGCTCATCGGAATCCAATTTCGGAGATACCGTTGAGTTCGTATCGTCATTCTGGACTCGTTGACATATAATTTGCTAGGTTTTGGTGGACATTGGATCCGGCACGCATTTCGGTGCAAGTCGGATACCAATATCCGGGTCAACGGGTCATTTTGAGATCGGCTCATCGAAATCCAATTTCGGATATACCGTTGAGTTCGTATCGTCATTCTGGACTCGTTGACATGTAGTTTTCTGAGTTTTGAGAACTTTGGCTCCGGTACGCATTTCCGTGCAAACCGGAATTCCAAGTTCTGGTCAACGGGCCAAATTGAGATCGGGTCAACGGAATCCAATTCTGGAGATACCGTTGGGTTCGTATCGTCATTCTGGTTTCGTGAACATATAATTTATTATATTTTATAGACTTATTTTCTTGCACGTTTTTGGTGAGAAACGGCTTCGTGTCAAAACGGCTCCGACACGGACACCGTTTTGACCCGAAATTACCTTTTTGCCCTTGTGTCCAAATTGGACCGTTGGATAAGCTATCCTAGCTAATTTGACCATTCTGGACACGTTGGCGATGTTTATTTCATCGTCCGACAATGTTTGTTGATAATTTCTCTGAGTTTAACCTTTTTATAATTAATTAATAATTAATTCTTATAATGTTCGTATTTCGGGATTAGTACAACGAAACTAAGCTCAGTCAATTCCAGTGATCTCACATCGCTGAAATTGACAAGATGGACACGTGGATCACTATAATAAGATTTTCAATTTTATCGATAATCTTCTTATCTCGATTTGCGTGACGCAAGTTTCGACGTACAAATAACGAAGTATACTTTATATTAGACTAGAATTGACCCTGTTTGACCATAGTTGACCAGTTGACCCAAAGTCAACTGTAAGTCAACACTTGACCTAGTTTGACTAGATTATTGATCGGAGTCGACCTAGAGTTGTTTTGACTTAAAAGAACCTAGGAAAATATAGATTGCTTGTAGAGATTCTTTATTACAACTTGAACACCTTGTAACCTGTGTTGCTTTAAATAGGACTCTGTGGCTTCAGTTGGACCCCCTATACTTATCAGCTGTTCAGGTTATCAGGCGAGTACATTCTCTGATCATTTTATATCCTGCTTAGAATTATTTCCTGCATTAAATTACTTTACTTGTACTGTCACGTTGGTCACACAGATTGGTACTATACGGATCCCTTCTTGAGATGTTATCCTTAGGAAGCATCGGGTACTACATGTTCTGTGCGTTTCACTTACATGACGTATTACTATGCTTCATAGGTTCTTTGATCACTTGTGACATATACTCTTATGATCACAGAGTCTCCTAGAATCCCCATTTTTGGGACTACTATGTGCCACCCTTCGGGGGCTTACCACCCTTCGGGGGCTTACCACCCTTCGGGGGCTTATCACCCTTCGGGGGCAGTTACATAGAATCATAATATAATCTGATTGGATCCTTGTGTATTGATTGGGGGTACGGGAGAGTAGAAATAGACATGTGAATACTATCCAAGTAGTGTAGCATCAGAATCTCTTCCATAGTATAGCATCAGAATCTCCTATGCCATTTACATGTCTATATTGTACTCTGACTCACTAGCCACTGTTAGTCTTTATTTATAGCAGATATTTCTATTACAGCTCTCTTTCTATTTACATACTGCATTTCTTTCAGTACCTGTATCTTACTTTACTGCATGATTATATTTTCTAACCTGCTATGAACTGTTGAGATGTAATGTGCTCGCTCCTGTCCTGACTGGACCTGTTGATAAATTTTACAGATAGCCTGGAGGTTACCTGCTAGCCTAGAGGAGACACTTTAGAGGTTGTTTAGATAGTTATTTCCATTGTCTGGAGTTGTATTTACTTTGTGGATTACTGTATTTGAGTTTTGATATGTATTTCTGGGTTTTTGTATCTTAGACACTTAGACTTCTATCTCCTGTATCTCTTTTGGATTTCATGTTTTATCTATCTTTATCATGCTCTACCTTAGATGTGATTGAGACTGCATCTGCTATGTCACCCCCATTCGGGGAGTATAAACTGTTTAGTCTTATACTGTTAGATGCATTGTGACCTAGGACAGCGTTCTACCGCCGACACTGCGGCGTAGGCCGGGCGTTGTTACGTTCTCATGTCCCAACAGTGGGTGCGGGTCGTGACACGTTTTTAGTGGTAGCCCATGCAGGTCGAGTTTGTGTAGTGGTATTCGAACTAGAGTACCACTACAGCCTGCAGTAGGATTAAGGATAATTTTTGAAGGTACTCAATCACAGTTAGGATCCTTTGAGAGATTCCTGGGACGACCCTTGAGAATCTTATTTTAACTTCGAATTGAAAACTCTTTCCTCCCTTGATTTGATTTATCTTTACCTTCTGTTGTTGAACTTGATTTTGATGGATTATGGTTGAATTTGAGTTTGTATTTATTGATTTTGATGGATGATTGTCGAATTCTGAATCTTGATGATAGCTGTTGCATCCGAGTTTGTATTTTGATGGATTTTTGTTCATTTTTGAATTTTGATGTTCGTTGATAAATTTGATTTTTTTTTGGTATTCATTGTTGATTTAATTTAATTTTTGGCAAGATAAAATTATATGGGCTAGGTCATCTAAGTTACGGAAATCTTGTCTTCTATAGTCACATTAGCCAGCATGGTGAGGATATATAGTCTGACTTTGGATATATTTCTCGGGTGTGGGAATCTAAGGTTTTCACAGCCAAGCTAGCGGCATCACGAAAATGTTAAATACCATGATTCTAGAGGTATGTGCATAAGTCAAGGACTCTGTGATTATCGTAGCCTTGCTTACTAGTATGACGAGGATTTAGAGTACCATGATTTTGGATAGACGCATATGATTATCAGATTGTACCTTAAATGTTTTCAAACATGTTTTCTCTACTTTTGTTGCAGTCCCTCAAAAAGAAAAGAATTATTATTTGTTTTGTTTTATTTTGCTTCTCATTATTTAACTTAGGAGTAGGTTTGTCTGTTTTTATAAACCTTTGTGTAACTTCTTGCTATGAGTTTCTTCTTAATACAATGAATCGATAATTTTGCTAGACTTTATCTTGGATTTGATAAATTAGCTCTGGGTTTCAAAATGGTTCTTCTTTAAACAGATAAGCAAACAGATTTTGTCGTTATTTCTTTCTTGCTATTATTCTTGTATTAGATAATAATAAAACTGTCTTGATTACATCAATCACCTACTTTGCAATCTTGGTAGAAATCTAGATGTTGCTATTGATATAGAATTTGGTTTTTATATTGAGACATGAGAATATAGATATAGTGGACACAAACACTTTGCCTGATACATATGCATGTTACACTTGATTTTCATCTATCTAAATACATAATAATATGTTGTTAATGTTAAAATTTTCAAAACCCTAATATTTCTGGTTTTCTGCTTTTCCAGTTTAAATTCGTAATTTAAATATAAATTTTATGTTATTAGTTTTGTCTACATAACTGCACATGTATGATATCTACAGAGTTTCAATTTTTAGAGAAATTTGGTTGAGTTTTGTGTTTGAAATTGTCAAATCTAAGACTGTGTACATATTAACCCTTAATACGGGATTTTAAATGTTAGTTCAAATTGTTGTTTTAAATGTAATATTTAGAGCTGTGTACATTGTTGTTGTAGGGATATAATGTTAGGTTTCATATTCTTACATGATAGGTTGTGATAAACATTGAGTTGGTTTTGATGTTCAAAATTCTCCAAAATCCTGAAAACTGAATACATGTTAGCATTTTTATATTGATTTCCATATTTAGTTCAATTTTAGATTTAACATGTAATATTGAACTGTATGTGTAGATAAATGTATGAATAGTATGTTAGGGTTTTATTTCTATCATGTTAGGATGTATTGGGAGCATTGAGATTAGTGGTGATGTTTCAAACTCCTAATTTTTAAATTGTATTATGTTAATATTATACTGGTTTAAATGTTAGCTTATTTTCAGATTTTGTATGTAAACGCTGAACTAAAACCGGGTTTAAACCTTTTAATACTAAGCTATAACCCTGTACAAGGACATACACACACTCTAACATAGTATACACTGCCATGTAACCTAACCCTTCCTCTCTATGTTATGATTATATATCCATATAGATATAAATAGAGCTTAGGCATACATGTTATAACGTATATAGATACATAACAAAGTCTCTACCTTTTTATATATATATATATATATGGTTAGCCATGCATGTTATGATTTAATAGGTTGTATATTGTAGATTGTTAACCCATATGCCATGAGTAGTGTAACTGGATAGCTATTGTTTGAAGCCCATATCCTCATATACAATTTTATGTATATTTCACCTACACACATGCCTACTATCTAACCATATGGACCTGTTCACATACACACACAAACCACATAATATTACATAATGCTAGTTTTCCCTCTCTAACGCTCTCTCTATATATATATTGTGATTGGATTTCAATGCAAGTAATTTTTAATTCCTTAATTTTTGAATTTGATTTTTCTGTACCCTTTATAGATAATTGGTAGTTGCCTTTATTTTATTTTGATAAGTACCAGTTTTCATATAGGATGGTAGACTGCCTTACAGTTTTGATGGTTTGTTGTTTCTGTGACTTCTCTAGTTTAGCACCCTAGATTGCTTGTGTGTTTTGATACCCTATGACCGTTTGGTATTAGCACGACTAGTATACCTAGATGGGACTTTCACTACCACCATATGCCATGACCCTGTACGTTGTCCTTTTGATGGTATGATTTGTTTAAGTTCTGGGACTTGATTGTGGGGGTTTGACCTAGAAGGAGTATGGACATTTTAATTTCGAGGACAAAATTTTTATAAGGTGGGTAGGATGTGAGCACCCTGAATTTTGGGTTGATTTTTTTCATTTTATTTTATTTTTTGATTGATTGGTTTTGATAAATAATTTATTTTGTTATTTTTCCTAAGTGTACTTTTTCGTGCCTTTGATATTTGGAGTGTCAGGGATGTTCAACTCTGGAAATCTTCTTCACGAGTTTTGGAGTGGACATGATTGCCTTCATGACGGTATATAGTGTCCCATCCAAACTTGTTCCCTTGTGCTTTTTTTTGCTTCGCAGAACTTCGGGTCGATTTAGACCATTTGATTATTAATTATTTTTCCACTCTTTTCCTTGATTATTTTAGCACGTTACCGTGACTTTTAATTTGGGAGCACAAGACCAGTCAGTTTCTTGAAACCAACTCATCATGCATGATCTACTCGAGACGCTCTTCACCCTTGACCTTCGTGTCCCACTCAGACGCGCCATTTTGTGCTCTATTTGCTTCGCACAACTTTCCTGACACGTGACCCGATTTTATTTCACCTCACGGTGTCACATTTATCTTCCAACTTGATTTGTGGGTCCCCTGTCGACCAAAACCTGTCAGCCCCAACTATGGACATGGCCCACATTGAGCCTACTACCCGCCTGCCACTTGTGTCCCATTTATTAGAATCCCCATGTGCTACTTATTTAATCATGATCATCAACGCCTAATTTTAATTCGATTTTTGCACAATGTCCGATTTTGACCCAATCCGGCTCCACCGAGTCCAGCCCAGCTCCATGTTATTCTTCATCATGACACCCTCATATTTTCTTGCCCAAAAATATCAAGTACTCTCTTACATATTTTTTCCTATATTTATTGGAAATTTCTATTTATTTAATTCCCATTGGAATGGACAATCCTCTCTAATTAATTCTAGCCTTTAGATCCTCCAAATTAATCCCATCCATTAATTTCCCTACATTCATTTTTTTCCCAACACCCCTATGCATGGCCGGCCCTAACCCCAAGAACAACTTCTCTCTCTCTCTCTTCCTCTCTCATATTTATTCACTACTCTATTCTCTCTCTTCCCTTCTATTGTTCTTCCCAAACAAAACTAACAGCAGCTACAAATACCACTCCATGCAACCCGGCCTCCATGGCTGGCCCGAGCTCTACCCCTCCTCCCTCTTGGCTCCGGCCATCACCGTCGGCCACCACCACCGTCCACTCCACCACACAGTTTCCCTCCTCCTCTTCACCATCATACCACCACCACCACCACTTAACCGATCACCACCATCATCCATCCGGCCACCTCCATCGAACTGCACAGTCGCAGCTCCGAAGAGCCCCACCGCGTGCCGCCGCCCCTCGCTGCAGCTCCGTCGCGCAGCCCCGCGCGGGCGGTGGACAGCAGCGCGCGCCCCTTGCTGTGCGCGCACGAGTGCGTGCAGCGCCTCCGCCGGCCACGCGCCGCCGTGGCCATGATTCCCCGCCATGGGCGAACTCCGGCGACCCTCCCTGGGTCAGCTTCTCCTCCTCCAGCGCGACGTATAGGCGATTCGTGCGTTTTGCACGAAGTTCCGTCGTAACGCGCGCGGGATTGATTCAGAATTTTCGTTCCATCGCAGAGACTTCGTGCGCATTTTCCCAGAAATCTGACCATTGGATCGGCAATTTCTTCGCTCCGTCACAATCTTGGTATATCCACCTTCACCCCTGTTAATTTTTGTCCGTTAATTTTATCGTTTGATACATCAAAACCGGCCACCAAGTTGACCGTTTAAATTGTATTAAATTTGGACAGTTTCGCGGGGCCAACTTTGTCAGCTTGTATCTCCTCCATCGCAGCTCCGTTTGGCGTGCTACCAGTTACTGTGCAAAGCTGGTATAACCTTCTTGCAACCCCTCCAGTTTTGTTTCATTGTGAGCTTGTTTGATTGGTTGAATTCGACGTCGAAGTTGGCCGTCCGAATTCGTAATTTTCAACTTGTAAAATTCTATTTTTGAATACGGGACTCCAGATTCCATTTTTGACACCACCATTAGACTTGTGGCGTCGTTCTAGCATGTTTTCATATAAAATTTGTTAGATTTGGAGAACGTGGGCCCTGGCACATTTTTCGGTGCAAAGTGGGTCCCACATTCTGGGTCAACGGGACTTTTTGACGCCGGTTCATCGAAATCTAATTCCGGAGATACCGTTGAGTTCGTATCGTCATTCTGGACTCGTTGACATATAATTTGCTAGGTTTTGGTGGACATTGGATCCGACACGCATTTCGGTGCAAGTCGGATACCAATATCCGGGTCAACGGGTCATTTTGAGATCGGCTCATCGGAATCCAATTTCGGATATACCGTTGAGTTCGTATCGTCATTCTGGACTCATTGACATGTAGTTTGCTGAGTTTTGAGAACTTTGGCTCCGGCACGTATTTTCGTACAAACCGGAATTCCAAGTACTGGTCAACGGGCCAAATTGAGATCGGGTCAACGGAATCCAATTCTGGAGATACTGTTGGGTTCGTATCGTCATTCTGGTTTCGTGGACATATAATTTGTTATATTTTATAGACTTATTTTCTTGCACATTTTTCGGTGCAAAACAGCTCCGACACGGACACCGTTTTGACCCGAAATTACTTTTTTTCCCTTGTGTCCAAATTGGACCGTTGGGTAGGCTATCCTAGCTAATTTAACCATTCTGGACACGTTGGCGATGTTTATTTCATCGTCCGACAATGTTTGTTGATAATTTCTCTGAGTTTAACCTTTTTATAATTAATTAATAATTAATTCTTATAATGTTCGTATTTCGGGATTAGTACAACGAAACTAAGCTCAGTCAATTTCAGTGATCTAACATCGCTGAAATTGACAAAAAGGACACGTGGATCACTATAATAAGATTATCAATTTTATCGATAATCTTTTTATCTCGATTTGCGTGACGTAAGTTTCGACGTACAAATAACGAAGTACACTTTATATTAGATTAGAATTGACCCTGTTTGACCAGAGTTGACCAGTTGACCCAAAGTCAACTGTAAGTCAACACTTGACCTAGTTTGACTAGATTATTGACCGGAGTCGACCTAGAGTTGTTTTGACTTAAAAGAACCTAGGATAATATAGATTGCTTGTAGAGATTCCTTATTACAACTTGAACACCTTGTAACCTGTGTTGCTTTAAATAGGACTCTGTGGCTTCAGTTGGACCCCCCTATACTTATCAGTTGTTCAGGTTATCAGGCGAGTACATTCTCTGATCATTTCATATCCTGCTTAGAATTATTTTCTGCATTAAATTATTTTACTTGTACTGTCACGTTGGTCACACGGATTGGTACTATACGGATCCCTTCTTGAGATGTTATCCTTAGGGAGCATCGGGTACTACATGTTCTGTGCGTTTCACTTACATGACGTATCACTATGCTTCACAGGTTCTTTGATCACTTGTGACATATACTCTTATGGTCACAGAGTCTCCTAGAATCCCCATTTTTGGGACTACTATGTACCACCCTTCAGGGGCTTACCACCCTTCGGGGGCTTACCACCCTTCAGGGGCTGTTACATAGAATTATAACATAACCTAATTGGATCCTTGTGTATTGATTGGGGGTACGGGAGAGTAGAAATAGACATGTGAATACTATCCAAGTAGTGTAGCATCAGAATCTCTTCCATAGTGTAGCATCAGAATCTCCTATACCATTTACATGTCTATATTGTACTCTGACTCACTAGCCACTGTTAGTCTTTATTTATAGTAGATATTTCTATTACAGCTTTCTCTCTGTTTACATACTGCATTTCTTTCAGTACCTGTATCTTACTTTACTGCATGATTATATTTTCTAACCTGCTATGAACTGTTGAGATGTAATGTGCTCACTCCTGTCCTGACTGGACCTGTTGATAAATTTTACAGATAGCCTGGAGGTTGCCTGCTAGCCTAGAGGAGACACTTTAGAGGTTGTTTAGATAGTTATTTCCATTGTCTAGAGTTGTATTTACTTTGTGGATTACTGTATTTGAGTTTTGATATGTATTTCTGGGTTTTTGTATCTTAGACACTTAGACTTCTATCTCCTGTATCTCTTTTGGATTTCATGTTTTATCTATCTTTATCATGCTCTACCTTAGATGTGATTGAGACTGTATCTGCTATGTCACCCCCATTCGGGGAGTATAAACTGTTTAGTCTTATACTGTTAGATGCATTGTGACCTAGGACAGCGTTCTACCATCGACACTGCGGCGTAGGCTGGGCGTTGTTACGTTCTCGTGTCCCAACAGTGGGTGCGGGTCGTGACAGAAGATCAAGATAGTAGGTTTAGTGTCGAAGGGAGGACGAGTAACTCAAGGCAAGGTTCCAGTCACAGGGCTGGCCGATGGTAGCTACATTTGCGTATACAACGATCATAGCCATGGGGAATACTCTGTATTTATCTATTAATTACGAGCTTTCGTCTTTACAATCAGTGAAAGATAAAAACAATAAAGAGTTCAAGAGAGATGTCACTGAATACAATTACGTGACTCAAAGGCGAATGTGTAATTCAAGAGGAATTGGCAAAGCAGTCGCGGATGAGATCCTAGAGACACCTACATCTCAATCCACGTAGGTTAATCTGAAGGAGAGCGAACCGAGTGCACTAAGGTTGATCAGACCATAGTACATCGATTCTGATTGGATAATATGTTAGTGGGCGTCCCCAATCAACATACGTCTTGAACCAAGCTCGATAAAAGAGTAAGCTTGCAAAAACTATGCTGTAATAGCAGCGTTGTCAAGATAGTCAAGATACAAGCATGCGAGATTTTTGGAAGGAGGAATAAGTAATTCGAGTTTTGAGAGAATCAAATCCTTACCTGGTGTTCTTGCCTATACAGTCATCCTACTATCTTCTTATCCTTAAGGCCTTGGTCGACTAATGGGTTATGGAACTCTAGATTCTATATTCTAGGTAAACCTATTAATATCAGTCAACTACCTCGTCATTAGATCACAAGGACCACGGAAGGCTAGGTCGGGGGACACACTACCCAACTTACAGAACTTTTACTAGTATTGGTTTTGGATCTTATAGGACAAACAGGCATTTTTCTATCCTCTATAGTATCATAAACTTGTAATCACGTCTGAAGTTATTTCACCAAGAATTATGCCTCGCCCGTATACCCTGGCCGTGCCAAACCCTTGGTTTCGTGATTCAGATGTGATAAGCTATCAGGTACTCTACCTTATATTGACACAAGGTCTAAGGAGGTCAATGAAGATATAGTTTTAGCAATGTTCCATAACCTACGATTCCTTGGAATGATTTCAATTCTATGGGTCGTGCCTCGCCAGTGTGCTGCTAGTTGGCCATCGCAGTCGTTAAATTATCCCAACTATATTCCTAAGAACTTCAAGGAGCTGCTAGAGGTTCAAACTAGTTGACTATGATAGAAAGCGTAAACATCTACCTATAAGTCTCAATCCTTAAAGTAAAAGATTGATCGGGGAGGAAATAACTGAAGACAAGGAAAATAAGAACATCCTAATATTTATTTCATATATATTTCAAATGGTTGAGGGAGAAAACCTTGAATCAACCTACCTCGAGATTCGTATATGAATAACAAGATCAGAAATTATAAACCAATTCCTTACAGCAGAATAAAATTTAAATAGACAGTTCTAACTTATGATATAAGATTTATATCTAAATAGAGCGAAAGAAAAATTGAACAGTTTATCAAGATTAACGCCTTAATTCTAGGTAAGCCTAATTTACCAAGTGAATAGTATATCCACATCGGATCATATCGTCATATCAAAACTAAGAGTGTACCTATAAGGATCTAGCAAGCTATCTAAATTTAATAATTCTAAATTGCATGGCCTATTAACAACCTTAACTATCCAACGGTCAATTTGAACAAGGGACACCTAGTCCTAGTCATTCTCTTAAATCAATTTAACCTAAGTTATGAATGAGTATTTTCTAGTCGCAGGCTCGTAATGGTACGACTAACTTAAGTACCATCACGAGTTCGTAATCTTTTACGAAAACTGACCTGCATGGGCCACCACAAAAACATGTCATGACCCGTACCCGCTTTTCAGATACGAGACGTGTCCAAGCCAGCCTACGCCGCAGAGTCGACGGTAGAACGCTGTCAAGCCCGCAAGAAATAAATGCTCAAAATAAACTTTATTGCCCATTCACATTTCTAAATTTATTACAATATTTACAACATTTAAAATTAAAGAAAATACAAGTTCTCACAATTCATAAAAATGATATAACTGCTATCTATTTCTAGGTTTCTATCTGCAAGTACACCCGTATCTCCCAATGCTAAATGAAGCCACAGCTAACCTGAAAAAATGTTGGTTTCCAGTCAGGAATGGAACAAGTACACAAACCGACGACAATACAAAAAACACAATAGAATTAACAAGATATGAAAATGACATATGAGATATGAAAACTAGAAAGTAACTAACACCATAGCAAGCGGTGAAGAAAATAAGGAATCAAATAAAATACAACTACCTACGTAATTTGAAATATCCTTTTGGACATGTGAACGGCTAAGGGGTAAATACGACACCCTGCACGTATCGTGTGCAGCTGCTATCAGTTAAGATTAGACATATTGGGATGGGTATGGGATAGTTCACATGTCTACTAAGATATTTTCCCGCCCAGCTAGTACTCATAGAATCAGGTCGCAAGCATGGTAATCAAGAGAATGACAGTCAAGAATATATAATAAATCCATGATACTAATCTCTGTGTGACGAGCATGTCAACAAGCAACAAGATATATGTATAAACATGAAATTAAAAGACTACTATGAATCGAAAGAAATCAGAAAGTGCACTTGCCTGAGGTCCTTTGCTGGTGAAACCGACAATAATATACTACTCAGTGAGCCACAACAGTCAAACCCGTACAACAGTCTCCAGATGCTGAAATAGACATTACCAACGTTCTTAGAATAGCCAAATTAGTTAGGATTGCCTATCCTTAAGTCCAATTCTGGATATAGGGGCAAAACGGTAATTTTGGATTAAAACGGTATCCGCCGTTGGATCCGCTTTGCACCGAAAAGCGTGTCAGAGTCAAAGGTCTCTAAAGTCGTCAAACTAGATGTCTACAGGTCCGTTTTTTCGATACGAATATAACTGTATGTCCAAAGTTGGATTCCGGGAGGCCGTGCACAAAATCACCCATTGAATCGGACCGTGGGGCCCGCAAAACGGCGATCCGATCAACTATCTCAGAATCGGACCAAACTTGGTATACAGGACCAGAAAAATAATATGGACCTGTTGGCGTAAGTTTTGTCTCGATCTGACGAACGTGCACAAAGTAATTGAGAAATTTGCACAGAGGCCGATACGATGAATTTCGACGGATATGCATCAAATTCGTCGTGCACACGCAAGCAATTTGAATTCCGTCAAAGCCCACACGTCCATGAAGCCATTACGCACCTTTCGATGCTTTCGGATCGCGACCATGTCGCCCGGATTGGCGGGACGCACGTTGGATCGGAAGAATTTCTAGTTTTTAAAACAGTTTTTGCCAAGTTTTTCCTGATTTTCAAATTTATTTTTAATAGAAAATAACCAACTAAAAATTAAACTAAAAATAGTGTCTCAATCTCGGTTATGTTGTCTACAAGGCTGTTCAAGCGATTTTCCAAGTTTTACGATATCCTGGTCGTAAATCGACCGCCAACTTTGGGTTTCGGGGCAGTTTTTAAATCCAAAAATCGAGATTTTTCTCAGTTTTGGAACTCGTTTTCCATCGTGTAAAAGCGAATTAATTCAAACTATTTGAAGAGGGTTGGAGAGGGTAGGGTTGTCGACGTACCTGACCAATCGGTTCGTAAAACAACGGAGTAACGACGGAGAAATCACGTCTCGAACTGGCGCGTCTGCAGCGTAGACCACTATATATATATAAAGCCTAATTTTATTCCAGGAATATAATCATATATATGCACATGTACATACCTATATAGCCTACAAAATCCCAAAATACAAGTTTAAGGAAATATTCACTATGATCATCAAATAAAATATTATCGAGATTTTTATATGGCAAATATTATTTGGATAAAAATATTTACTAGACCACTATATAAATTAGGAAGCACGCACATTCATACAACGTATCTATCGTCGTGAATGTCTTTGGTCGCTCTACAATATTACATGGGCCCGAGTTTGGTTCGGGTCATGTCCGGACCAGTTTGGTACAACCGGGTTCCCTAAAATTCAATAACATAATTAATAAATAAATGAATCTTCAGTATGGGTTAAGTCGCAACTTGGCCTGGTTTTCTTAGTTAGGATATCACTATGGCTTGGTCTTCTTTACCAGGGCTAATACACTAGTCAAAGTATGCCACTCTATCCGTGCCATGATTTTTTGTCACCTTGTACTCAATTTCCTTACCATGACTAAATTTATCTACCATAATAATAAACTAAATAATTATTTATAAAATCTAATAATAACCATTTAAATAAAATAAATAATAATAAAAATATTTCAAAATTTTTGGGGAGGGGAGCTACAACTTCCCTTGTAACTCGGAAGCTCCGCTGGAGGTACGGGTATGATTAGCCTCTCAGGTTGGCCACTGTCGTTTTTGAACGTCATGTGCTTAGGTCACTGGTGCCCAAGTGGGGATTATATCAGATCCCATTTTCAGCCAGGGCTCATGCGACGAAAGGTTTGTTCTTAACTGCATGTTCACTTTAGTATGGTTAGATTACCTTATTGTTGTCTTGTCGCTTACTTTTGTTTGTGGCATATTTTATATTCAGTATTTATATGTCATGTTTATTGTATCTTGTACGTCCCCCTGAGGACCTAGTTATCCAGCCAGGTGTGTGCTCTTGTCTTTTGCAGGTGTTCTAGCCGTGGCCATGATCGCCACTATTTCTTCGAGGATGATTGCACTTAGATCCTCTTCGCTTCGCTTGCCAAAATCTTTCTTTTGTTATGTTTTTATAGTTGGTAGTGGATTTGTCTCCGCCCAACTACATGTACCAAATGACAATTTCATAGTTGATTATATGATATCTTTTATTTTTTTATTTTGTGGATGAGATTATTTAGTCTTAGATTACTGCATTTTACAGCTTATGTATACATATAAGGTTTCCATACTTTGGAGCGTACTTCATATGTATACAGCTGGCATGATTATATTCTAGTCCTTCTATTTTTGGGACTGGGTGTTACACTTCGGATAAAAGCTCTCGGTTGAAGTTAGAGAGTCTTCGGGTAAAAGCTCTCGGTTTGAAGTCGGAGAGGCCTTCAGATGAAAGCTCTTGTGTAAGAAGTTGGTGAGCCTTCGGATAAAAACTGACGTTGTATTATTTGTATAATAGTGGATTAAATCCGGAGAGAGTTCCGGGACTGAGTGTCCCTTGAGAGGATACCAAGATACATCGGGTGTCGATATTGTTGTTGCTTCTTCTCTTGCACTCTTAATCTTTAAATTTCTTATTAAAAACTGTTTAGTGCTTGATTAGTTAGCTTGACCCTATTCACCCCCCACTAGGGTGCTTTCAGATATTTCCTCCCGTTCGTCTCCCTCATGGTACGCTCGAGCATATCAAATCGTACGGTGAGTGCTGCATAGTCCGTCTGCGACTGAGACTAGGGCTGCTTCGTAATCCTCCATAATATCTTGTTACACAGCTCAGCAACCTGGCGACTCAAGTTCTCCTCGACTCGGGCCGACTCCTATGAGGGTTGTGGGGAATGCACTCTGCCAAAGGGGCCCTAGATGACTGTGTCACCACAAAGGCGTTATAGGGTTCCGTACCATAGTACGTACCCCTCTGAAGAGCACCAACGGCGGTCATCCAGAGATTGTCCTCCCACTGAGGCCGAGAGGGCTACGAGGAAGTATCAGCCCCTCCCTCTGTAGGTGCACTATCACTCGCACGCTCATACACGTCAGAAAATTTTAAGCTATGAATCCACCTACAAAGTCTCCATTTATCCTCCCTATCCAGTAGGAAAATTGTCTTAGGCTGCTTAGTAATCCCATTGCCTTCCTTTATCAAATGCAATGCAGGATGTTTGCGTATATCTTCCAAGTCCAACCTGGCCTTGGGATTGTCTTTCATCTTTCCCTTTACGTCCATCACAGTATTAATTATGTTGTCAAACGCATTTTTCTCGATATGCTGACATCAAGGTTATGTCTGATCGGATTGGTGCTCCAATATGGCTGGTCCCAGAATATACTCCTTTTCGTCCAGTTATGAGTGCGACCAAATCCATTACACTTGTAACCCTTTGTAGGTTATTCGATAGCACTTGAAAAATCTTTGACCTCCTTCCATATCGTGTCTTCGGTCCACCTTGTCGAGGGATTGGCCTTCTCCATAATGCCGACACGAAAAGCATTCATGTTCCTCCGGAACAGATAATCCTTCGACAGGAACTGTCGATGACAATCGAAGAAGGACAATTTTACTCCTTATTTCAAACGAAAGCCTTCGTACAGTCCATGCAATACACACATGAGAGACGATCATGAGTGCTCCATCCCGATAACATTCTATAGGCCGAAAAGTCGTTGATGGTCCACGTAAGTGCGGCCCTCATCTAAAAGATTTATTTTCTGGAAACATCATTCGTGTTGGCACCTACTTCCTACAGCTGATTCAACTCATCTATAAACGACCGTAAGTAGACATCGATGTTTCTCTTTGAATTATTCGAACCCGTGATGATAAAGGTTAGGAACATATAAGGAGTCTTCATACACGCCCACGTCGATAGGTTGTACGGAGTGACAATCATAGGACAACAGGAATTTTGGGAACCCAAAAGTCCAAATAGGGTAAAATCGTCGGAGGAGACCCCAATCTTATATTACGCAGATCAGAAGAAAATTTGGATACTCTCGATCAAAGTACTTCGATGCTTCTCCATCGGATGGATGATCCAGTACTCCATCGATTTGTTCCCCGCCTGTGCCAACTCATGTTCTCAAAAGTCTCCTTCACTATAAACAACTTCTGCAACTGTGACGTCAAAGGCAAGTAGTGCATCGAATGGTCAGCTTACTTGCACCGGGAGTCCTACTTGTACTTATTGCCTTGTAGTGATCAGTACCATAAAATCTGTACATGTCTACATCCTTATCGTCCTTGTAGTACAACATGCATCCGTTGTGACATGCATCAATTTTATCATATCACATCCAAAGTGATCTTACCATTCTCTTAGATTGTTAGAAGTCTGTCGGTAACTTGGCACCCTCCGGCAAGATCTCTATAATCAAATCGATGATTCTATTGTAGCATTCTTGAGACATATTAAAATCAGACTTGATACTCAACAGTCTTGTAACCATCTTCAACGGTGAATGATCCTCACAGCCAGGATACAAAGGAGTTATCGCATTCTCCAGCAACTCCATGAACTTCGCAGCATCGGCATTCGGTGCCTCCTCAGCCGCATCATGATTGTCTGAATCGAAACTAGGTCCCGTAGCATCGAAAACCATGTTCATCCACCATTTGCCATAATCAGCATGGTCGTGGACATCCATATACGGCTTCAAGTTTGTCACGCCCCAATTTCGAAGAATCGATAGTCGTCCCCCGGGTTGATGCCGTGCGAACCTAGGTTGCGATAGCACAAGGCACAGTGATCAGGTAATCTGAAACACAACATCTAAGAGAGAGAGAAAGAGCAGACAAATTGAACAACACATTGAGACAAAGAAACTTTACATTTTATTGATAATAGACATCATTTACAGACTCTATTACAATTGTGCCGTGCGGGATTTACAACATGACTCGATTACAAAAGGAGTACCGATGAGATAGCCATTCCATACATACATTCCTCATTTACAACAAAAGTATTCCAGCCACCTAGATTAGAGGGAGGCCGAGACATATTTCTTGGACTGTTGCAGAGAGTCTTCAAAAGTGGTGCGACGGGAGTCTTCGACGCACGGTCGAAGCTTCAAAACACGAACGTCGCCTTTGTTAGTTGGCACGTTCTTCTTGATTCCTAGCACCTGCGAAGAGAGAGGGTCAGTACGATCACATGTACTAATGAGTGGCTAATTAAACCCAAGCTCTGTATTTGGTTCAAGCAGTTTTATAAAAAATGGTAGCTATTTGGTGATCTTTCTAACCATCCTGATTGATTTGCATGTTAACAAATTTTGAGGCAAGCATATAAAATTATATACATTGAGTAGTTATCATATTTATCTCATGTCACGTGCGTTAGTTCAAATAGTAAAAGGGTGTGAAGGTCACTGACAATGTCAAGCTATCATAGACTATAGCTGGGTTAGACGGCGACCCTTTTGCGGCGGGTAGCAAGCACTGTGCGAAAGTTCCCGAATCACCCGTACCAGTCCTACTGGCACTTGCTATACTCATTCCTCCGAGGCCGAATCGATTCCTTGGCCTAGGCATCCGTTCGAGGAAACTACCCCTTGTGCACAAGTTGTCCAATGACCATTTTTGCAGATTATGAAATAATTCTCTCTTTTTTCTAGAACCTTATCTTTTGTCTTTTTGGTGTAAAACTTACATTTTCTGAGTAAAATACTCAAATTGATGCAGTTATTCTGAGTTGCCTTTAGCAAGTGTTTCGTGAAGAATCGTGCCTCAATTTATTGATTCTACACTATAACGACAAGTATTGCCTTTGTGTTTCATGATTGATTTTAAAACAAAGGGTCAAGGCGAAGGAGGTCAACCACTCACCTTAGGTTTTGCTTCAGGAGAGGGACTGGTTGACTGCGCTTAGACGTCGCCTATGCTATCACCTGCAATTGCATAAACAACTGATTAGAATACTGTGTTATTCAAGGAATTCGATACAAATGTGAAGTTCGAAAACACAAGCCATGAAAACTATCGAAAATATTCACGAAAAAACATTCACGAAAATTAAAGCCAAAACAAGTACGACAAGAAAAGCAGAGCAACATGAGGTCTCTCATGACTTATCCGCAGAGCCAATCCTCGAGGCATAACCTACTGAATATGGAACATGATTCCGAAGAAGCCATTCCATAACGAAAAAATGATCTTAATTCAATCGTTCCCGTTCGACCGATTCAACCGATCCCGATCTATCGGTCCCGACTGAATCGGTAGCGACAGTATTCCTTTCTTGTGCACTCCGTAGACAGAAATGGGGTACGATGTAGGGACGGGGTACTACACCATAACTAACTAAGAAAAAGTTTTATCCTCAAAACTTAAGAAAAGAACCTACCTCTATGAGAACAATGAAGGAAATTTCTCCTTCATATCTAATTCAAGTTCCCATGACTCTTTGACCGAATGATTGCTCCAGAGTACACGGACAAGAGGGATCGCTCGATTCGGCAGCAGTTTATTTTTACGTTCTAAGATTTGGACCGACACTTCAACATATGATAAGTCGGCCTTCAGCTCCAGTTGACCAAAATTTACCACGTGGATTGGATCATACACGTGCTTCCGTAACTGAGAGACGTGGAAGACATTGTGCACATTCGCTAGCATTGGCGGCAAGATAATTTGATAGGCTGCTAGGGCGACTCGCTTGAGTATTTCAAACGGCCCAACAAATCTTGGACTCAGCTTTTTTTTTGCACCAAACTGGATAACTCCACACATGGCGACACTTTAAGAAATATGGAATCACCTTCTAGAAACCCGAGGGGTCGACGATGGACATCTGCGTAACTTTTCTGCTAACTCTGCACACTCTTTAATCTTTTTCGAATGAGCCAAACTTTCTGTACAGTCTGTTCCACTAGCTCAAGACCGAGAATCTGCCGCTCTTCGACTTCGTCCCAGCAAATGGGTGACCTGTACTTTCATTCATACAAAGTTTTGTACGACGCCATCTGAATGTTGGATTGATAGCTATTTTTGTATGCAAATTCAGCCAGAGGTAGATGAACATCCCACCTCAACTTAAAGTCAATTACGCAGAGCCATAATATGTCTTCGAGAATCTGATTCATATGCTCCGTTTGGCCGTCGGTCTGGGGTTGGTAAGTTGAGCTAAACTGCAACTTGGTACCTAGAGCCGATTGTAGGCTACTGCAGAAGTGCGATAGAAATTGTGTATCCCGATCAGAGACGATGGATACAGGGATTCCATACAACTGTACTATCTTGTCAAGATAAATCTGAGCCAGACGATCAACGCTCCAAGTAACTTTAATGGCAATGTAGTACGCTGACTTGGTTAGTCGATCAACGATGACCCAGATGGCATTATTTCCCTACGGCATCTTCGGCAGACCAATAATAAAATCTATGCATACGTGCTGCCACTTCTATTAAAGAATCGCCAGATTCTGTATCTCCCCTCCCAGCCTCTGATGCTCAGCTTTCACCTGCTGATAGGCCATGTATTGTGACAGGAAGAGTACCATATCTCTCTTCATTTTGTGCTACCAGAAGTTCATGTGAATGTCCTTGTACATCTTCGTGCTGCCTAGATACAAGGTTTATTTTACGTAGTGCGCCTCCGTCAATATCTCCTTTCTAAGTTTTGAGTCATTCGGAATGCACTACCAAAATAAGTCAAATTAGCGACGCTTTGCTAAGACGTCGCTAATATTTTTGATATTGGCGACGTACTTTTTATATGTCGCAAAATATCACTGATTGCAAAAAGTAGCGACGTTGAGCAACGTTTAGTGACTATAATTAATTTGTTAGAAAGTGACGTCGATGAGAAGTCGCAGAACGTGAGGCACGGCGGTGCCCCTCCTCCTCCAGATCCACAGTAGTCCGAGTTAGGACTGTTTGATGTGATGATATTTAGTGTTTGTTTATGTTGATTGCTTGTTTGTGTGTAGACTTTTAGTATTGGTTGTGTAAACTTTGGATATTGGTTGGTTGGTTGTAGACTGGGGTTGATTGTTACACATTTTGGATATTGGTTGTAGACTTTGGATATTGGTTGTAGACTTTGGATATTTTAGTATTTGTTATACACTTTGTGTTGGTTGTGCACTTTGGATATTGGTTGTAGACTTTTAGTATTGTTTGTGTTGATTGTTATACTGTTGTTATTTATCGGTGTTGAGTGTTCCACCAAAGGGGTCGGCAAACCAGGCAGAAAATGTGCTTCTATGTATTTATTGTTATTTATTAAACTGCAGGAAGAAAATGTGATTCTGTGGACATTCTGTAATTTATTTATTTTTTACTTTTTTTTTTCAATTTAGTGACGTTTACCAACGTTTAGCGACGCAGAGAAACGTCGATAAACGTCGGTAAGTCAACAGGTATACCGACGCCTACCGACGTATTTATGCGTCGGTAAGCGTCGGTAAACGTCGCTAAACGACGCTAAATGTTCCAGAATTTTCCTTCGTTAACAGAATCGGTAAACGTCGGTACGTATTCTAAATACATCGCTAAAAGCTCCAGGATTTACTGACATGTACCAACATAATAAACGTCGCTATATTACCGACGGTGCGCCGGTGAACGTCGGTATAACTTCCAGGATTACCGACGTACTTTTGCGTCGGTAAGCGTCGGTAAGAGTGACGATTAGCGACGTTTTACCTGTTAGCGACCAGGCTTTCCACGACAACAATAAAACGTCGCTAAATACGTTGAAAAATGAACTTAGCGACGTTTTCATCCTCTTTAGCGACATTTTTGGGCGTCGCTAATATGACTTATTCTGGTAGTGATGCATAGCATACCCTTCAAACGAAGCACGTCGATTTCATCTTCCGTGAAGTCGGTCGTCCTACCCGTTAAGATTAGCTCTCGCATCTTTTTCAGGTATAGATCGTCCTTCTGAGCAGTCTTGATCTTTTCTTACAAGCTCAGCTCTAGTTGCAACTGCGCCGACTGCACATCCCTAAATCAAATTCGGAGGTCGATGCCCATCTGTAACTGCATGTTTTCAAAATTAAGGGTAATTTTATCATTTCTCGGTTTTCCATAATTTTGGTAAATTTTAATTTACTTAATACCATTTAAATTGGTGTATTATGATTTTGGTATTTTGCTAGTACAACCCTAGAACTGCTTAGCCTAGAGACTAACCATGACCACGAAGGCCTAACCATGTGATTTGATTAGCCAATTATCACTTTTTAGGCCAAGGGTATTTTGGTCATTTGGTGACTTGGAATTATTATGGATTTTAGTCTTTTGATAATGTGCTAATTGATAGGTTAGGCCTTAACCTAGATTTGACCTAATCTAGATGTTAACCATGAGCTTAGAGATTAGATTAGAAACATCCATTACATGACAAGGTTAATAATATCTAGAGATTTGATTAAGGGTAGATATTTATTAAGGGGTATATATTTAACTTGGGCCTATAGTTAGAAGGCCTTGATTTCAATAGCTAGAAGCCTCCTTTTCACTTAGAAACTAAACCCTAACCCTAGAATTAATCCTTGGCTGCCATCTAGGGATCCCCACCCCTATATAAATACTTATTGACACCCCTTGGCCTCTTTCTTTAAACCTACAAATCCTAATTTGGTATTCTTCCCCAATTTTACCCCCTTTCATCAATTCAACTCCAAATTAGACCAAATCAATTGCAACACACTCCCCTAGTATAGAGGAAGCCATTGGTGGATAGCTAGCAAGGTTTGGAAGCTTTGGGACCATAGCAAATCGAGGAAAGCATCGTTACTAGGCTCTTTACTTTGAGATTCCAACTCTCAATAGGTAAACCTCTTTACACCCATTAAAATCCTGATTTCTCTTCATAGATGCATTCATTAGGGTCCCCCTTGCTGTTGGCCAAGTATGGTAGAATTTCGTCTCCGTTTGATATGCGTATCGGACACGTATCAGAGCCTAGTGTAAGGTGTTTGGTGAAATGCCACAATGAATTGAATATTAATAATTTTTAAAAATAATTACATGATTTTGTAGCTATTTAGGTGTAGATTACATTTGTTGAGGACTGAGCACGTTTTAGGTTTGTTCTCGTGTCCAAAATAGATACGTATTTACTGTATGGACACAACACAAGGGAGTACAGTGCTCCCTGCTGCTCGGATACCCTAGCGGATACGACACGACACCATTTGACATGAAACTTCATAGACACGTTGGGGCACTCACTGACAAGGTGCTCCTCAAGTACATGGCACGATTTTGTTGGGTGGTTTGAGAGATATTCGACCTACACTGTCTCGACCACACTGCACACGCGCGCGCACAAGTGCCTCTGATACGCACTTCGTGCGCGGACATAAGGACACTTGGACTCGTGTCAGGCTACCCTAACCCTAGCTCTAGACCTAGACTAGCTGTAGACACGTGCACGACACTTGTGGGTTCGTGTGTCGTATCTTAGAGGGATCGACACACGTGCACGAGCCCTCTCTTTGTGCACAGCTCTTTGATACACAGTTTCTTGACACTTTGTGTCACTTTTTGGACACAGTAAGAACACCACATCACCCCCCATGTCGGCACATCACCCTTTCCCCCTGACACGATTGGTTGATTTGGTTTTGGTTGAACTTGGGTTCGAAAATATGTTTTTGACTGATACATGTTGTTTCGTATTTCGAAAATAAGAATATGTGTTAAATTCGAATTTGGTGATTTCAAAATGAGTTCATACATTTACCTGGGTTTAATTGTTTCCAAATTTGGGTTTCCTGATTTGTTTTGGTTATCGATTTGGATTTTGGGATTCAAAAATAGATTTTCTGATACTTGAGAATGTGATATTTTCAACTGACTTCAAAAGGTTAATTTCAAATCAGTTTTCCGAATGAGTTTCCCTGTTATCCTATATTTCCAAATGAGTTTCCCTGTTATTACCTGGGTTTGATTTTAATTCCAATTTGGTTTCCATATGGATTTATGTTCGTGAGTATATACCTATATGTTGTAAATCTATATATGTATTGTTGTTTGTATTCGACTGAATACTAGGTGGGGGATTAGAGTTATCCTGAGATATGGTTAGGGTTAGATTGATTTCTCAGGTTTAGTTCAGAGGTTATCTATATATGTAATCTATGTATATATTGAGTATCTCATATAGGAATGATTATAAGTATATGTATATCGGTAGGTTGGTAATGAGAGAGTTGGGAAATTATCTCTATGTTGTATCTACCTGTGTGTAGGTTAGAGAGGTTAGGATCTACATATGGTGATTTGTTCTCAGGAAAATAAGAGGTAGGGAGGGGAGGCTTTGCAGCAGTAGCAACCCCCCTGTGGGGACTACTTACAGTGCTACTGTGAGCTACCTGTAGGCCAGTGCAGCAGCAGCAGTGAGCAAGACAGGCCTTGGCTTTGTTTGATTTTGAAGAGAGTGTGAGTGTTAGAATGAGTGAGAAGTTCTCAGGGCTTGTGAGAGTTAAGGGTTTATGAGTTTAAGAGGATGAAAGAGTTTGGGGTTTTAGGACTTAGAAAAAACTGTGAGTGTTCTCAGGTGAATAACCTGGGAATGATTCTCATGTGAGTTATGTATGAGGTTGGATGTATGTGAGACATGTGAGAGGTTGGGGTTTTAGTTTTAGTCATTGCTTAGCCACTAGTTAACCTTTAGTTTAGCCATGTGTTGCTGTGAAAGTAACAATGAGGTAGAGAGGTTATGGGGAAATGTCAATAGACAATATAGGCTAGTGCAGCAGGTTACTTGGCCTTGCCTAGGCCTGGGTTGGCATGGTTTATTGCTACAGCAGCAGTAGGGGCTGTACTATACAGCCCCTTGTCCCATGTAGTATGAGTATGTTGATGTATATATAATATGGATAGGGTTGGAGATGAGGATGCCTAGTTTGTGACGATTGGTATATGTAGTGGTTATATAGAGGATAGATATATATATGGTTAAGAGTAGAGTTAGGTTTGGTTTGGGCTTAGGGGTTTACCCTCATATATTATAGTGATATATACATAATGTATTATATAGTGTATTGAGATTTATGTATATACTATATGGTAGTGAATATATAGATATGTGAGCGTGGGGCTGGAGAGACCTTGTTGACCTAGTTGGACCATGTGGATTGGATGGTTGACCAACCCATAGACAGTTGACCAGTTTTGACTTAGAGTCGACTTTGACCTAGATTGACTTAGAATCATGTAGATTGCTTTGTATATTTCATTTAACTTGAACTGAATACATCATAACTTATATTGCTTTAACTAGGACTTTATGACTTCGGTTCAGACATATGTTTTCATCAGTCATTCAGGGTATCAGGCGAGTACATTTTCTGATAATATTTCTGTTTTATGATATCGTCTTTGTTTCTAGTATTTAATGTAGATATCCTTGTTCTCTTGACACATTGTTCACACGGATTGGTATTTGTTTGGATCCCGTCATAAGATGTTATTCCTCTTATATATGGTATGCCTTGTGCAAGTCTTCCTTGTTCCTTGTTTATTGTATAGACACGATTTCTGTGAAGGAGAGCTACTTCACAGAGAATACGTGTCATGATGTGTCATGACTGGATCCACTATACTAGTCAGGGATGGGGGTGTTAGCATAGATATATGATCAATACCCCATTGTATCATCATTGTATCACCATTGTATCATCACTGTATAGTGTTAATCATACACTCACATATGATTAGCCAGGCTAAACATTGTATCAAGTTCTAAGCCGATCACATGTTGAAACTGTAGGCCTCAAAAATGAAAGTCGCGCTGAGTTGATCAGAAAAAAGTCCAAAAGTCACGCTGAGTTGATCAGGACAAATATTTAAAAGTCACGCTGGGTGACAACTCATCATTTGTCAGAAATTTCATCATGACTGACAGTACGACAGTCGAAGAATGTCTCCTCGCATGCCACGTATTCACAGAACTCGAGAGATCACAGCCGACTATTGCGTGATTTTCGAAATCTTCTTCAATAAGACTCAGCCTTCGTCAAGTTGGCGTACCAAAAGAGCTTCTTGTCATTTAATGCGACTGACAAAGTAATCACTGTCAGAGATTTTGTGTCAGTCGAGGCACGTCGAATCAAGACAGCTGGCAGTCCTACCTCAATCGAGCGTGGATTATGTTCTTTCCCAAAGTCTGCGTATATTTTGAGCTTTCTGCCTCAAGTTTGCGTGGGTTCTGAAGTTTCTTCCCTCAAGTCAGCATGGATTTTGAAGCTTTTCGCCCCAAGTCTGCGTGGATCCTGAAGCTTCTTGCCCCAAGTTTGCGTGGATTTTGAAGCTTTCTGTCCCGAGTCTGCGTGGATTTTGTCTTCAACAAGTCTGCGTGGATTTCATCAAATTGGAGTACGTGGCAGTCATGCCACTGATCTCTCGCCTGCGTGTCCTGTAACTTGCACACGACTCATGCATGATTGCCATGTGTCCAACAGTTACAGGCCACGTCCAGTAACTGCTCACAACCTTGCGTATGTTAAATCCTGCATGATTTTCAACTAGGCACAGGCTGTGAAGACAGTTATCCTTTCAGTTATTATTTTTGACTCTATAAATAGAGTTCTTTTTCTCATTCATTGTACAGATACATAGTTATCTACTGTCAAAATTTTGAGACCTTTTCTTCTTCGCATAGTCCAAGGGATAAAGCGATCATCTTCTAGATCGGATTCTTACAGTTGTAATTTTCCCAGATACACAATAAATAAAGTGAATTTATTTATGGAAAATAAATTGGCGACTCTGCTGGATAAAACCATCTCCTCTTCTGAGATGGCAACAACTCAATACGACACTTCGTTAATCGGCTCGACGAAGAAGGTGATGACGATCCAATTCGATCAACTCGCCTATGAAGAAATGCAGCGGGCTAAGAGTGGCAAGCCCACTTCAGCCTCCATCATCACTGCCAAGTCGAAGGGACACTCTGTCTATGTCCCTAAGAATCAGTTGCCAGTCAATGGTGAAGTCTCTGCCACAGTGTCTACTCCTAACACTGGCAAGAACTCTACTGCAAGCATGCACACTCTTGTGCGCTCGAAGATGACAGCATTCAAAAGTCACGCTGACAGTATTGGCTCCTTAGCCAAATTTGTTCCAGAGTGCAAATTCAATCCCAAAAGTCACGCTGACAGTACTGGCTCCTTAGCCAAATCTGTTCCAGTATGCAATCTCTCATTCAAAAATTACGCTGACAGCATTGGCTCCTTAGCTAAATCTGTTCCAGCGTGTATTTCCAAAATCAAAAATCATGCTGACAGTACTGGCTCCTTAGTCAAATCTGTTCCAGCGTGCAATTCTAAAATCAACAATCACGCTAACAGTACTGGTTCTTTAACCAAATCTATTTCAGCGAGTATTTCATCTAAGAAGAATAGTTCTTTAGCTATCTCTTCTTCTTTGCCAAGTTCTACTAGAACGGGGGGTGGTCTTCCATACAAAGTCCCTTTGAAAAGAGATAACTCTTTAGTTGTTTCTTCTGTTCCTGTAGATTTTACTTCAGGAACAGCTTTGACTGACAATTTTGTTAGTCAAAGAAAAGGAGATAGTCTTTTGACTACTCTTCCTTCTGGACATTCTATGTCTCAAAACTTGAATAAGTCTAAGAAGAAACATTCTTTAATGTCTTCTTCTACGACTTCTTCGAATTGGGCACAGAATTTGTCTAGAAAAGGTCAGTTACCAACTCCTAATCAAGGGGGTGGTTCAACTCTTCCTTCTCTGCAAATATCTAGATCAATGGAAGGAAAACTCCAAGTTTCCAAAACCAATGTGTTACCTCCAATTGATCTAAGAACAAAACTTAATCAAACCCGTTTGGAAAGCACTTCTGGTGTTAAGAAACCACACCAATCGGAAATGAAGATAAAAGATCCAGATGCAGAGTATGCTAGAAATTATGTGGCTCATATTAATCACTCCATATATAATCAAGAGCCATCAAGACCCAAGAACCAGAAATATATTCCTAAAAATAAACAAAGAGTGTTCTCTGATCTACCTCGATCTTCACAGATAGATCTACGAGAACACCTTCAACAGAAGAGAAGGAATAATTCTATGACAATGGATCATGCTGAATGTGACTTCCAGCCAAGAGTCATAATTCAATGCAAATGTCAATCAATGGTTCAGGACTATGTTGATCATGAATGTGATTTCCAGCCGAGAGTCACAATGCAATGCAGATGTCAAACAAAACGACAATCTGTCTTCAATCGGATTCAGTGTGAACCTATGCCTGATGAAGATGAGCCTTTGTTTGCTTCTGTCAATATGACCTCTCGGAATACTGGGGGTACAGCTGATAGTCCAGATGGAGTATATAGAGGCACAAGAGCAAGAGTCCTGGCCTCTAGTCAGAGAACTTTGATTTCTAAAGATGATTCTGAATTCCTTGGAGAATCTAACTTCCCACCTCTTCCTACTGGAGGTAGTTCTCCTATAATTGACTTTGATGCACAAAGCAATGATTCAGAACAAACAACATCCACCAGTTCATCAATAATCCCTCGTACAGTTACGACTTATATGGTTGATGGGAATACTGATGAACCTTCTTCTTCCTTGACTCCTCAAGAACAAAGGATTGCTTCTTTGGAACAGCAAATAAAGTCTATGGCTGATACTATGAAGTCGATGTATGAACTCATGGCAACTCAGATGCAAAATCGACAGACTGTACCAGATGCCATACCAATTGACACTGTTATAAGTCCAGTACAAGTTCCTCCAGCAATACAATCCAATACTCCTAGACCAGCTCAACCAAATCCTAGTCTCTCTGGAGCTGGGGGTAGTGCTTATAATGCTGTTCCTCCTCCCAACTATTCTCTACAAGCTACAACTCCACAATCTTCCGGAGTTGTTAATGAAGAATTGAGGAATCTCAAAACTCAATTCGAGGCATTCAAATAGAAGGATGGTTTACAAAGGTTAGGCATCAAGCAACCTTATCCGATAGAATGGAAGCAAGTATCGTATCCTCCTAAATACAAGCCTCCTACTATCTCATTCTATGATGGAACCACTTCTCCAAGTCAGTTTATTAATCACTTTGAAGTGATGACTGATCAATTGCAACCAAGTGACGCCCTCCTTACTCGGGTGTTTGTTGGATGTCTCAAGGGAACGTCTTATGAATGGTATAGAAGTCTCCCAGATGGGTGCATTACCTCATTTGTCGATTTCAAACAGATGTTTCTTGAACGGTTCTATGAAGGGCTCAATGACATGACTATGTCTGCTCTTATTAGAATCAAGCAGAAAAATAATGAAACTACAGAAGATTACATTGAACGGTTTCGAAGAGAAGCTCTGAAGATGCCTCTTGGAACTCCTGATGCTGTCACCATCGATACATGCAAATCAAACTTGTTGCCAATCATCAGCATGTGGACAGGATCCACCCAATTTCAAGACTGGCCTTCTTTTATAGTTAGTGCCAAGGCTGCAGAAATTAGTGCTGAAACCTTCAAAGGTTTAGGAGTGCAGATGACTCCCAAAGAAACAGGTCAAGGTACTAACAATAATGCTAAAAACAATGCTCGCAAGGGAAAAGAAACTCTTGAAGTTAATCTTCAGAGCAAAGATGCATCAACTGTTCAAACGTCTCCTACTTCTACAACTCAACAACCAAGAACACCTCGTCCCAAAGAAGAGTACTCTTTCAATGACGACGATGTCCTTGGTATCTTTGAATGTCTGCTGAAAGGTAATAAAATACAATTACCTGAAATCAAGAAACCTGATGAAGCTGGTAAGACAGATCATCCCAAATACTGTCCATACCACCGAATGTTGGGTCACATAATTCGTACATGTTATGTACTGAAAGGAAAGATCCAAGAAATGATTAAATCCGGAGCTATCTCCCTTACTCCAAAAGAGAAGACCGTCACCTCCAACGTCGTCTCTATACAATTCGGAGATTTCCCTCCTCAACTCCTTGAAAGTGGGATCGTTCCTATTTCCAAGGCAACTCTTGAAATAGTGAATATTCCTCCTCCGCAATCTGAAGGATTAGTGCCAATCACTTTGGAAACAGGAGAAATCATGTGGATTCATCCTGATCTAGTGGCAGATTTTGACTCTCTTCCTCTTCAAAAGACTACTTCTCGAAAGTCTAAGAAAGCTGGAAAGATTAAGTCATGTCATATGACTTCTCTTGGATCTACCTCTGACACAGAGCCAAAAGAGAAGAAAGAAGTACTTGCTACTCGAACAGGAAAACCTTATCTAAAGGATTATTCCAAGAATCTTGAGGATACTCCTGATATCCCTCCTGCTGATAAAGATACTCCTAATGTTCCTCCTGAAGAAGAATCATCCACCGTACCTGTTCCTTCAACTACCCAAGATGAACCTGTTTCTTCCAAGCCTACGGCTCTTGAGAAAGGCAAACAACAGGCTCGGTTTGATAAGCCAATCAAGAAGTCCTCTCCTCTTGGACTTCAGAAGCCTTATAACTTTGACATTCTAGCTCAACTTGCTAATACTCCAGCTAGAATGTCCCTCTTTGAACTTCTACGTCTTTCCAAAGAGACTCGAGAAACGTTAAGTGAAGCACTTCTTCAGGCAGACTCTTGTCTTGCACAGTTAAAGAAGCCAATGCAGAACCTGCCACTTGCTTACATTGCAACAGTGTATTGGAGATTATCCCAAATATCACCTTTACACAAGACGACATGCTACTGGAGGATAATCGACATGATCGGCCTCTCTATTACACCGGTTATATCGATACAATGAAGATAGATCGTATCCTCATTGATCCAGGGTCTGCTATAAGCATAATGCCAAAGAGTCTGTTGGATGAACTAAAAATCCCTCTTCATAAGCTTTCCAAGATAGTTACTACTATCCTGGGATTCAATCAAAGCAGGAGCGAGCCTTTGGGAAAGATTCATCTGAAGCTTCAAATAGGCGATTTCAGATCCAAAGTCACTTTCTATGTGATCGAGATTGTGGGATCCTACAATCTTCTTCTTGGGAGGCCCTTTCTTTATGAAAATAATGTGGTGCCTTCTACTCTTCATCAGTGTTTTAAATACATTGATAGCAATGGAAGAGTACAAAAAGAAGTTGCTGATATAAATCCCTTCCATGGGGTTGAAGCCTATTTCAATGATTCCCGGATGTACAAAGAAGAGTATACAAGGGTGATACAAGCTATGGAGAAAGAGGATTCATAAAGTGAGACTTTAATAATCCATGTTAAAGGTCGAACTACTCAGCAACAATCTCCCAAACCCTCTGGAGAAGGTTCTTTCATCATTCCGGTGAGTGGACGAATTTCTCCATTACCTCAGTCGTCTGTTCAAGATACAATAATCATTCCTGTTAGTGGGCGTACTACAGTTCCTTTATCTTCACAGGATACTCTGCTAATTCCAGTTGGAGGGCGGACTATTCTTCCATCTCAGACTTCAAGGGAGCTCACCTCTTCTGAGCCATTTGTTATCGATCTTAATCGAAACAACGCTTCTTCTCGTTCATCTTCTTCCCCTTTAGTTATTGATTTGGCTAAGATCTCTAAGGCTCAGCCTTCTCCCAATGTAAATATTGCTGCTTTTACAATTAATAAAAAGTCTCCATCTTTGCAGTACGCTGATGTGTGTAATTATGTTCATAGTTATTTACATTTGTTAGATGACTTGAGCACAATAACCATAGGAGTTGTACAGACTGCTCATACAGATGTATCCCTAGAACCTGTACAATCTTCATACTTTCTAGTTCCCAGCAGAAAGCCAGGAGACATTCCAATATTCTTTTACAAAGGGCCCCAAAGTCCTTCTGATTTAGAAGATGATGACAAGAATGATGATACTGGAAGATTACAACTACGTCGTTATAGTCAGCAATCTAAAGACATCATTAAAAATATGGGCTATGACTTCAGGACTGGCCTCAATAATGGCAAAGGAAGAAAAATGCCTGTCCGGATTCCTCCTCTGAAATATGGAAGGACAAAATACAGATTGGGCTATATTGCTTCTACTCCTTTTATCAATATTATCCATGAAGATCCCGAGTCTGACGAAGATAAGAGATCTGATTCTTCTAGTACTACCTCTTGGGATTCCGATACGAGTATCGGTGATTTCTACTGCAACATTCTGTCTTCCAATTGACTGTTTTGAAAAGTGATTAAATACTTGACGGTTTATCCGTTCATCTGACGGTTCGTCCGTTCATTAATACTTGACGGTTCATCCGTTCATCCATCCGACGGTTCGGCCGTTCATTATAATCTGACGGTTAACCCGTTCATTCATCTAGTCTTTTGATTTCCGAGTCTAAAGATCATGAAAAATTAAGTTCAAAGATATTTTTATGTCTGAATTCTATTTTTTCCAATCAGTATTAAACTAAGATCATTTCTGGTTTAATATCATCTGATAGAATTACAAAGTTTGTTTGTATATTCTATTCTACTGAAATATGTCATATATTATTTACCTCTGAACATATTTTCTATGAATCTATCATTATCAAAACAGTAAAACCAAAAATCAGATCAAGGATTTTCATTCATTCCAGAATCAAAACATGAAATACAAGTGAAAGTGAAAATAAAAGAGATTCACTTATTTAGAGTTATCAGCTCTCTAATACGATCTAGAACAGCATTCAGTTTCTCTTCATGAGTCTTTCTAACTCTTTCTGCTGCCACAATTGTAACATTCTGTTCATCAAAAATAATGATGGCAGATTGGCGACGATTGACTTCTTCAATCTGTTCCGCCTGCATCTGTTCTCGTTCCTTCTGAAGAGTCTCACAGCGTTCGGCTTCAGAGATATAAACAGTAGCAACATTAGCTTGCTCTGTTTCCATGACAGCAATACGCTCTTGAAGACGAGCTAATTCCTCTTTCAATTTCTTCAGTTCTTCAGTCTTGGACGCTTTATCTTTCTCTAAAAACTCTACTCTTCGACGAGCAGCTAATATTTCTTTACCCTTTTCTACTAATTTTTCAGTAGAAGAGGCAAGAAATGCTTCGAGAGCTGCCTGTTGGGATTGTGCTTCATGCTCTAGTTGATCAATCTCAGCTACAGTTAAAGAGTCAATGTCCTCCTTCTTGGTCTCCCAGTATTTTTGGATAGTTACTTCTAACTCATCTAGGAGATGTTCAAAGAAGATGCACTAAGATTCGCAACCAGCATGTCGCAGCACCATCAGTGGAAACTTGACCATAGTTCGAAGATCAGAAAAGGGCATGGCTTTATCCTTTAAGAAGCGTCTGGAATATGTATCTAGATATGAATAAATGATCTTCGGATAGTTACTTCTAACTCATCTAGGAGATGTTCAAAGAAGATGCACTAAGATTCGCAACCAGCATGTCGCAGCACCATCAGTGGAAACTTGACCATAGTTCGAAGATCAGAAAAGGGCATGGCTTTATCCTTTAAGAAGCGTCTGGAATATGTATCTAGATATGAATAAATGATCTTCGGATACATTCCCAAGGTTCTTGCTAGCCCAGTCTCAAATCCAGGAGTCGCTATCATCATGGAAGAAGAAGCTTGAATCCTTGGAACAGAAGTATGTGCTACCGGAGAAGTTGGCAAGTGTGAACTCCCTTCATCAGCATCAGCCTGGATAAGCGGAGCATGAGTCGAACTCATTGCTGCAGCAGTTCCTACAGTTAAAGAAAAATATAATCAGCATTTACAGAAAAAAAAAACATCGGAAACAGAATCTGAAATAAAGTTCTACGTGGCTGAGGTTCATATTCAGTATGTGGAGGGAGTTTTGCTTCTTCTCGCAGTCGGTCCATGATTGTATCCGATACCTGCTTTATATGGCTGCTTCCAGCTCCAGAATTACTGGGTGCTACAACGTTGTTCGGTGATTGAACAGGTTCAGGGCTAAGCTCCATTCTGTTCCCCTTCACTTTATCCGCATCATAAGGAGTCGAAGTGCCAGCATGCCAGTCTTCTCCTCCTTCAGCTTCTTCTTCTTCTTCGTCTTCAGGATGAGCTTCTGATTCAGAATCAATGATATTTACATCTTCATGAGTCTCTGGAACAATGATGATAGCAAGCTCGGTATTGGCTGCCGGTTCAGTTGTCTCTGGAATATCGGTTCGAAGAATGATATCTTGACAAACATTCTTTAACAGATCATCAGCAGCTGATAGCTCAGACGCCGGCATGTCTTCATCGCCTCTGGCCAAAGAAATGTTTTCTTCAGCTTGAATTTTAGGAACTTCTGACTGTTTGGTAGCTTCTTCCGGAGCTGTTGCTTCTTCAGAGTAATCAATCTGGTCATCCAGTGCTTGAATGACGCCTTCTGTCCCATGCTCAAATGGGATTATCCTCGTCTCCGAGGGTTCAATAGCTACTCCACTTGTGGTCGGAGCAGTTGTTTCCTGAGCTTGAACAGACTCTACTTCAGTCTGTTCAGTTGAAGCTGTTGCAAGGTGAATATCATCAGATTCGGTCTTCTCAGTAGAAGCTGCTTCATTGATTTCTGGCAAAACTCCTCCACTCATGATCGTTTCTAGGAGTTTGTTGCCCTTAATTTTGCTGACAGACTTCTTGACATATCTGCCTCTTGACCTCCTTATCAAAGGATAGTCGTCTTCATCAGTCTCTTCGTCTTTATCAGCGGCATCGTCCTCATCAACCGAGATACCGCCTAAAGATGATGTAGCAGTCACTGAGACTCCTTTCTTCTTTTTCCTAGACGTTGGAGACTTAGTACTCCTCTTGGAGACAGTCTCAGATTCATCGCTTCTCTTCCTCTTAGAAAGAGATACGAATATAGGGGGGAGAACTTCATCAGGAAAATTTCCCTCCTGAAATAATTCATACAAAGGTTCAACCTCAGTTGTTTCATCTTCGGGTTCCGGAGGGAAATGTTGAATAACAATCCTCTTCTTTGACCTCTTCGATTCATCCTCTGCAACAAAGGTCTTCAGATTGAAACTCGGCCTAAAAGTGCTCGACGACACATAAAAGCGAGCATATGTATAAAGCATCTTTGGCCCCGAGCTAGATAAAGGATTAGGCATAGAGAATACAACTTTTGTATCCCTAGCCGCAAAATATCTCCAAGCTCGAGCTCCGTCGACAAGCCCTCCACGAGCAGATAAGCAAGAGGTGGCGTTCCCAACGTGAAGTTGATCATAACCGAATTGCCTGGCAAATTGGCTTGGTAAATATGGCTCCAGATACGCCATTTCTTCATGACGATACACTAGATGGGAAGGCCGTATCCTCTGCAACCACAGAAACGCTATATTATCTAACCTGTTCCCCATATCTCCGTCTATTATGTTTAAGGGCATGCTCTCATAGCCCTGTGGTGGAGGGACACATTGGATAGACCAATGTGATGCCCGATTCAAGACATTTCTGCATTCTGGGAGGGTGTAAACCTTCCAGAACGTCTCTCCAGAGTACCTCTCCAGAAAAAGACTGCTACTTCCTCCTGCCCCTGGAGGTATCAGACCATCATGATGAAGGAGAAGCCAACCATAAAGATACGTGAAGGGCATCTCTATCCTTGGGAATTTTTCAGTCATCATCCTCTAAGCAGACAGCATGTTAGTGACAAAATTCCGGAGACCTGCATTCAGCCTACCGGTCATTGCCGATAATAAGTCTAGCTTGTAACCATACACAAGACGTACCGCTGCAAAGATAACGCCTCTGTGTATCCTGTCCAAGAAACTGGAGCCAGGAACGATGAATCTCCTCAACCACAGAGATAGGAAACCGGCCAGATGACCGTTCCTTGACAGACTCTTTCCACTCTGTCTAACATAAGAGCTGAAAGTGGTTCCAGCTTTGAACTCGTACCAGTCTTCAGTAATAGTAAAATCCTTGCAATCATATTTCTCTAGCAGATAAATGATTTCACCTTCAGAGAGAGGTTTGAAATTGTTGATCTGGTACCATCTCTTCTCGCTTATTTTCTTATCATCCTTTTCACGGTTCATGAAAAGGTAGGACATCCACTTCTGAATGTGGTTGCCAGCTTCATCCTTGGAACCCTTGTAATATAGAGTACATGTGCCAAAATGGCACATCATCTCTTCGAATAGATGGACCATCTCTGGGTTCTTCTCTGACAGAAAGTTCAGCTCTTCTGTCGTAGGAACATATTCCTCATACGGCAGCGAGCCTGAAGGCAGGTGTGAGATGTATTCCATCTCATGAAGGGCGAAGCCCATCTCTTCTTTCGGAGTCATAAAGGTTCCCGTCCTATGGTTGTACCTCTCAACCAAAGCCAGGAACAGAAAAGGGTTAGGCTTGAAGCCGCAGGATGAATTGACGACGGCATCATAGAGATTTATCTTCTTCAGCTCAGTTTCAAAATTCTCCAAAGCCCAGTGGACTAAAGTCTTCCATCTCACATTCTCCTGATTCATTAGACCGTTCATCCTCGACGTCGAATCGGTCGGATAGAATGCATTCTTGTTGGACATGAATTCGTTTATGAAAATGGGCATCCTGAACGGCATCAATATGGCTGAGTCTTCAGGTGGTATGCATCCAGGCTTCAAACCCCGAAACACTGATACATGGTCTTCTGGGGCACTGAAAAATCCCTATTTCTTATAAATAATACGGCTTGCCTTCGCCTGCTGATATTCTGTCAAATACCAGGACATCTTTCTCGGGTAGCTGGCATGCATAAGTCTCATAATTGACAAACCCCTGGAAACCTTTGGCCAGTACATGGGTTGTTTTACATCCCCTTCGAAGTAGAAGCACACCTTCTCTCTGATGTCCTTCGGCTGAGATTTCTGTGCTATGGCATCTCCAAACAAGAATGCTGGTTTCTTGTGGGATACCAGATCCAGACCCTGAAAAGGTTGTCCATTCATCAAGCAGAGCAGGGTTGTATGATCTTGATTGGCCAACAATGATAGTCTTGCTTCAGGAAGATCAAATTGAGGGAATTGTACATGAGATAGATCATACTTAAATGAGAAACTCAAGCACCCTTCATAATCCGCTTCTTTACTTCGGATGTTCACTACATGACAGAAGACAAAGTCAGATATATCTATGTCTATGCGTGTATTACAGTATTTGAAAGAAATTTCAATAGTCACACAGACTCCATATGGATATACTACCATGATATACTGAGTGATTTATTCACGCGGATGATTAATTCACGCAAAGTCCAGACAGATTAGGATGAAAGTCACGCATTATTGCCAGAATGATATTTAAGTGAAAACGACAAATACACGCTGACAGACCAAAACTAACCTATCCAGAGGATGACTCTCATAAGTCTGCGTGAATAATTCAACATGTGACATTTCTGCCAACATGAAAGGTCACGCAGAGTCATGAGAGCCATGCTCCTTTGCGTGAAACACAGAGCTTCGTAAACACGAAGATGTGAAGTATGGCCGACCCTAAAGAGGGGGCATACTTCATTAAATATCCTTTGCCGTAAGAAGGGGGGATATATTTCTGAAGTTTAATATCTTAAGATCCTAAAAAATTCTATGTGGAGTTCATCTTCATCGTCTTCGACAGTTCGTGTTCTCCCATCACTTACGATGCATAGGAGCTTGCGGGACTTCTTGTCGAGGAAGTCTGTCAGTTGTGGCACGCGACAAAGTCGCAGGGCCTTTCCCCTTGGCTTGAGCATCAGCTTTTTTGGGAGCCATTGCTGCTGAAAAAGGAGAAGAAGAAGTCGGAGAGGAAGGAGTTTGGCGGAGAAGATGAAGTTCTCTTCTGTGGGTTCTCTCTTTCAAATGCAAGTAAGAAAGAAAAAAGTAATCTATGGCTTATTTATAGGCTTATGAAGAATTCCAAACGGCCCATCATGATTTGCCTCTATTTAGGAGATTGATACGGGATCCTAACTGCACAGAATCCCAACAGTCCAATTATTCAGGAATAAATATCTCTTTAAAGTCATCTCAGCGTGACTGATTTCATTTTATCATCTCGTTTTCAAAGTATTTCGAAATAATTTATCATTTTTTCAAAAACTTTGAAGGGGGTTTTTGTAGGCCTCAAAAATAAAAGTCACGCTGAGTTGATCAGAACAAAGTCCAAAAGTCACGCTGATTTGATCAGGACAAATATTTAAAAGTCACGCTGGGTGATAACTCATCATTTGTCAGAAATTTCATCATGACTGACAGCACGACAGTCGAAGAATGTCTCCTCGCATGCCACGTATTCACAGAACTCGAGAGATCACAGCCGACTATTGCGTAATTTTCAAAATCTTCTTCAACAAGACTCAGCCTTCATCAAGTTGGCATACCAAAAGAGCTTCTTGTCATTTAATGCGACTGACAAAGTAATCACTGTCAGAGATTTTGTGTCAGTCGAAGCACGTCGAATCAAGACAGCTGGCAGTCCTACCTCAATCGAGCGTGGATTATGTTCTTTCCCAAAGTCTGCGTATATTTTAAGCTTTCTGCCTCAAGTTTGCGTGGATTCTGAAGTTTCTTCCCTCAAGTCAGCGTGGATTTTGAAGCTTTTCGCCCCAAGTCTGCGTGGATCCTGAAGCTTCTTGCCCCAAGTTTGAGTTGATTTTGAAGCTTTCTGTCCCAAGTCTGCGTGGATTTTGTCTTCAACAAGTCTGCGTGGATTTCATCAAATTGGAGTACGTGGCAGTCATGCCACTGATCTCTCGCCTGCGTGTCCTGTAACTTGCACACGACTCATGCATGATTGCCATGTGTCCAACAGTTACAGGCCACGTCCAGTAACTGCTCACAACCTTGCGTATGTTAAATCCTGCGTGATTTTCAACTAGGCACAGGCTGTGAAGACAGTTATCCTTTCAGTTATTATTTTTGACTCTATAAATAGAGTTCTTTTTCTCATTCATTGTACAGATACATAGTTATCTACTGTCAAAATTTTGAGAGCTTTTCTTCTTCGCATAGTCCAAGGGATAAAGCGATCGTCTTCTAGATCGGATTCCTACAGTTGTAATTTTCCCAGATACACAATAAATAAAGTAAATTTATTTATGGAAAACAGAAACTAGTGCTAAACTCACATAGATAGTAGTTCCAGATGTTTCGTACATGTTATACACAGTTCTCTTACCCTTATCATTTACAGTTTTGAAATACCCTGCCAGGATGCATGTATGTTCTACTTACCTTGCATATTCTATCTATCTACTGCTACATTTTTAATATTGTCTAACTAGAACTGTTGTTTGAGATTTTATACTCGATCCCGTCCTGACTGGACCTGTTGAAAATATTACATATGTTGGAAAGGAGGAGTGTCCTACCGACTACGGTCCTCATGACGTGGTAGGTATAAAATTGGAGACCCTAGTGCAGCAGGGACTAGCTCTAGCGGATGAGGCCTTGGTATAGTTTAGCTGGTTTTAGTATAGTGATGGACTTTGTCTCCAGATTACCTTGGCTTGTTATTATTTGATAGCTATTTGTATTGGAGATTGTTGACTCTGAGTTTTGGACTTTATTATTCTGTGTTAGATTTTCAGGATGATATTTATAAATCTTGTTGCCTTTATCTTTCAGTATTATCTTTCATTCTTAGAGTTTGTGATTGAGTATATTATATTGTCATTGCTGGTCCTCCGTTCGGAGTTGACCATTCTCGATAGGTTTTGATATTATAACTGTTGTTTAGATAGTAGACCTAGGCAGCGTTCTATGCCGTTTCTGCGGCGTAGGCTGGGACGTTGTCTCGTACTTGTGCCCTCACTCCAGGTGCGGGTCGTGACACCATCTCTTCTAGATCACGTAGCAGTCTGCAGTTGATGGATAGCGAGACAATATACTTCCGACTCAGAGCGTTTGCTACAACATTTTCCTTGACCGGCGTATAGTCAATTGTTAAATCGTAATCTTTGATCAGTTCAAGCCAACGCCATTGTCGCAAGTTTAGCTCCTTCTGCATGAATAGATACTTGAGGCTCTTATGATCTGTATAGATCACGCAAGCCATGCCATAAAGATAGTGACACCATAATTTCAACGTGAACATAATTGTCGCTAACTCCAGGTCATAGGTGGGATAGTTCTTCTCGTGCGGCTTTAGCTGTCGAGAAGCAAAATATATCACCTTATTCTGTTGCATTAGCACATACCCCAAACCCGGGCCAGATGCATCACTGAAGATCTGAAATCCCTCAGTCTCTTCTGGAAGTGCGAGTATCAGGGCCGAGATGAGCCGTTGCTTTAACTCTTGGATGCAAGTTTCACAGATGTTAGACCATTCAAAAGTGACTCCTTTCTGGGTGAGGCGAGTCAGAGGAGATGCGACTTCATGAAATCCTTCACAAAGCATCGGTAGTATCCTGCTAAGCCAAGGAAGCTTCGAATCTCGCCGACTGCCGCTGGCCGTTTCCAATCGACAACGGCTTCAACTTTCTTTGGCTTGACTGCAATGCCTTTGAACGAAATAATGTGTCCAAAGAATGTGACGCTGCTAAGCTAAAATTCACACTTGCTCTGCTTCGTATACAACTGATTTTCTCGAAAGGTAGGAAGCACGGTCCGCAGATGCTCAGCATGTTGCCACTTTTCCTTCGAGTAGACGAGTATATCATCGATGAAGACTACTACAAACTTGTCGAGGAAGGGTCAAAACACCCGATTTATTAAATCCATGAAAGCAGTAGGGGCGTTCGTTAGGCCGAACGACATTACCAGGAATTCATAATGGCTGTATCGAGTGCGGAAGGCTGACTTCGACACATCGCCCTCTTAATCTTGAGTTGATGATAACCCGAGCGAAGATCAATTTTAGAAAACACTGAGGCGCCTTGTAATTGATCGAATAGGTCATCTATGCGAGACAATGGATATTTGTTCCGGACTGTAGCCTTGTTCGGCTCTCGGTAATCGATACAAAGACGCATTAAGCCATCCTTCTTCTTGATAAAGAATACAGATGCTTCCCATGGCGAGATACTAGGCCGTATGAAACCCTTATCGAGCAGCTCTTACAACTGTACTTTGAGTTCCTTAAGCTCTGTAGGGGCCATTCTATATGGAACTTTAGAGATCGGTCAGGTATCAGAGAATGTGTCAATGGTGAAATCAATCTCTCGATCAGGTGGCATTCAGGGCAGCTCGTCCAAAAACATGTCTGGGAATTCTGCCACAACGTCGGTCTGACCCACATTTGTACTATCATGTCTCATGTCTCGAACGAATGCCAAATAGCCTTCGCATCTGGAATGCAGCATCCTTCGAGCAGATATTGCTGAGATCATCATGCAGGTTAGCGATGCTTCACCACACGAGTAGCAGATGTAACACCCTAGTCCCAAAATACTTAGGACCAAGTACGCAACATGCCAGCTGCACATATATAGAGAATACTCCAATATATGGAATCCTCATATACGTACATAAGCTGTATATATATAATAAAGTGACAGGCCAGAATATAAGTATCTAATATCATCACAGCTCAGCACAGAATAAATAAGAGTCCAATAAATAATAAGTGCATCAAAGAGATAGCCGGGTGGACATTCCCACTCCAAACAGCTATGATAAATAGTCACAATGATCGGAGTCCAACCTCCGCAAAATAGAAAGTAAAGATATGTAAAAATATCCACTAAAATGTCTCAAAGAAAATTAATAAGCAAGAAGTCAGCGGGAGATGCCTCATCATCAATATAGGATGGATCCAGTGCATCTCCGTACTCCTGCGGGAAGTCATCTAATCCTGGAGAGATAACCAGGTCCTCAGCGGGACGTAACAAGATACAGAAAAACACCACGCAATATAAACTGTGATATATAATATAAGAAAAGATGAATGCAAATCGGGTCCCTACCAGTTCTACAGTGATAATATTGTTAAAAATAGACCTTCAACGCATGGGCATCTGGCTCAGGAGCAGGTAACTCAGGTATGGTCCCATCAGGAAACCAGGGACCTCAAAGCATAATATTCCTCGAATGCCGGAGGCCAGCAGGATCAGGAATAGGAAAGTGCATAAGGGACCCATACGTTAAGGAAACTGTTCTCCCCACCCAATGCCTAGTAGGGTCACATCCATGACTCATGAAACCTCTAGTAACTGCCAAGTCTACTAGCATATAATTCTATTGGCAGTTACTCCTATCCGTCGTACGCCTCATACGTATCGGTGGCTTGCCGATTACGCGAACATGTGTCCTACATGTGACTCACAACACGTGGTAAAGCAAGTGTCAAGGCCGTATGAGATATACCAATACTGCATCAACAAAGGGATGGTCACTAGACTAATTCAATGCAAGAGAAATAAATAAAAGCGAGAAAACGACCGATAGAGTCGCTTGCACCCAAGTGTGACTTAGACGCACAGACTACAAGAAAATGTATCTTCTGCGATATACACAATATGTAGTGGAAAGATGGCTTTGTGTCACCAAAGCCTTTCTGCGACATATCGCGCTATGTCGCACGTGTGTCGCCGTATCCTTGTCTGGGAAAGTATTTGGCGACACAAATCCATCATGTCGCCAAAAATGCCCACTTTTGGCGACATGTTCTAATTTTTTATAAAATAACATTTGGCGACATGTGTCTTACGTGTCGCAGAAAGGTGATACTTTGGCAACATAACACATGTCGGAAAAAAGTCACCTTTTGCTGCACAAGTTAATGTCGCAAAAGCTAATGTAGACAAATATAAAAATACTTTCTGCTACACAATTTGATGTCGCAAAAGCTAATGTAGACAAATATAGAAACACCTTCTACTACACAATTTGATGTCGCAAAAGCTAATGTAGACAAATTTTTATATTGATTTATCATAATAAAAAATTGCATTTGAAACATAGATATAAAATCCTACTTCAAAAGAAACTTATAAACATTGAAATTTGTATTCAAAGAACTTGAGAATAAATAGCAACAAGTTATCGCACACAAATAATATCCAATATAATGTCTTCATAAAATAGTCCAATAATGCAAAAGATTTAACTTCAAGTAACCCATTCAAGGAGAAACGTATTGTATTTCACAATCATTGTATTCCAACTAGACAAATATAATGTAAGCAAAAATACATGGATTCAGTGTATTCCAAAAAAATTAGCCAACAAAAAATTATCTTTTTATTGCAAACATTACTGTTTGCAAAAACAAAAGTATAGAACTTTATTGATACAAACTGTAATAAAGATTACAAGAATTCTGGGAAAATTACAACTATAGGAATCCAATCTTGATGACGATTGCTTTATCCCTTGGACGATGTGAACTGTGAAGACGAAGCCTTTGAAAATGAAAACAACTCTGGAAACTGAAGGCAAAAGCCTCTGAAGTTGAAGACAAAAGTCTCGGAAGAATGCAGCAGCACTTTGGCAAGAACTCCTGAACTCTCTGATTTCTGATCTCTGATCTTGATCCCCTTAAAATGAAGACTTGAAACTCTATTTATAGAGTTCTGAAAATAACTAACTTTCAGTTATTTTGGACTGCGCAGGATGATTTACGCAGCATTGGTTTGCGCAGCATTGATTTGCGCAGACAGTTATTGGATCGTGGGCCAACTATCATGGACACATGGCATCATTTGATAGAAATGCGCATGATCGTGCATAAACAGTTGCCACGTAATGAGCAATCGATGACATGAATGCCACGTGTAACTTATCAATTATATTGATGGAGTACGCAGAGTTGAATTGCGCATACATGGTTTGCGCAGACTCAAACTGCGCAGGATTGGTTTGCGCTGCTAGCTGTCAGCCGCCCTCGAGCACTGTACGGCGCAGGAAACGAACAGATTCCTTGTTATTCGTGTTGTCAGTTGTCAGAAAAGATTTGATTTGATTTGGTAATGATGACTTCTGCCACGTCAGTCTGCGTAATTGGAAGTGTGCGCAAAGCAGTATGCGCAATCGGATTGCTGTGCAATCTATTGTCTGCGCAATTCATCCAAATGATGGGTTTCTTGATTTCTTGACTTTGTTGATTGATGGAACTTGATTTTTTTAGGACCTACAAGACCCCCTTCAAAGTTTTCGAAAGTTAATTTGATTCAAAGTTTCGAAATACTTTGAATTTTTGAATTTTGAATCAAGTTGCGCATGATGATGAGCTGTCTGCGCAAAGTGAAGTGCCCCCAAATTTTAGGTACAATCCAAGGCAGCCGTTTCATATTTCAAAGGCTATAAATAGCCGTCCTTTTATTTTCAATTCTTTACTTTACGATCTTAAAATTTCTCCTCTGAGCCCTTACTGTCTTCCAATTCTAACGACTTTGCCATGGCGCCCCGACGATCTAATGCTGCCGCCGCCGCCGCCGCGAAGGGAAAAGCTCCGGCCGAATCATCTGGCAGAGTTGCACGGCGAGCATCCCGACATGAGTCTGCGCACCCCGCTCTGATAGGTAGTTAAACCAATCAAAAACCCCTTTTTAGGGTGTTTCGACTTCCTTCGATCTTCGAAACTCATCTTTTTTTAGAGATGAGTTCAAATTGCGCCACCCTTTTTAGGATTTTTGGTTACATAAACAGTCAGTCTTCATTTTTATGAAGACTGTAATCCTGCGCAATCTATCGAATTGTGCTGACAGAAAGTCAGCACAATCGATTGATTTGCGCTGGATGTCAGCGCAATCGATTGGTTTGCGCACCCTATTATGATGCGCAAACTAATGTTGCACAATCCATGTTAGCGCAATCTGAGGATTGTGTACTCTTCTGTTTTGTTTGTCTGAAAAATAGAGTCTTTGACTTGTACTGATCTTCATCTGTTTTTGATGCAGTTGAAACCAATGAAGATCCAAACTATGAACATTTTGTGGGAACTTTGTCTGAATCTGAATATAAAGAAGATTTGTCTCACGTCCATTATCCTCAGTACGATCTGCCGGCTTCTCGTCAGGCAATATTGATTTTCCAGGACAACGAAACTTTAATATGTCTGATGAATGGACAGCCTCTGGAATCAGCAGATGCTGTTATCCACAAGAAACCCTTATTCTTGTTTGGTGACGCCTTTGAAAAAGTCTTCCAGCCTAGGCCAAGGATGGAGGAAATGGTAGTCCACCGGGAAGATAGATCATTCTTTATTCCTGACATTTCTTGCTGTCTTCCTTTATCACGGTATGCTCATGCGAGCTACCCAAGGAAAATGGATTAGAACCTCACCCTTCTCCAGGATGCTCGTGCAGGGAAGATCTTTGTAAAGAAGGTTAACGGGAAAGATATGTTTTACAGCTCTTCTGACAGATACAGTGTTATGTTGAGAGGTTTGAGACCCGGCTGCATTCCACCAGAAAACTCCTCTATGCTGATGCCCGTCAGAACCCCTATATTCGCAAATGAATTTACGAAGGAAGAAGGAAGATACCCTGAACAGGATATCAGAATGACTGGATTAGTGAATCCAGATTACAAATGATGGAATTGCATTGCAAATTGGGTTCTGACAGCCTTCCAAGACAAACTTCAACAGATTAACCTGTTTCAAGCAGTGCATGCCACTGTATACGGCTTTGCTCCTAACCCTCATATGTTTTTGGCCTTGACTGAGCGATACAATTACAGGACAGGAACCTTCATGACCCCGGGTGGAGAGATGGGGTTTGCACTTCACGAGATGAAGTATATCTCATACTTGCCCATGGCGGATGCTCCGTATGAGGAGTTTGTTCCCACAAATGACGAGTTGGAGAAACTCAGAACAGAAAATGCAGAAATGGTAGCAGTGTTTGAGGAACTGCTATGCCATTATAAGATTTGCTCTTTGTACTATAAGAGTGCTACGGCCAACACTTGCTATTCTTCGAAGTGGTTGCCGTATCTGTTCTTAAATCATATTGAAGAGAAGAAAACCAAGGAAAATGACAAATGTTACCCTCATTTTTTCAAACCCTTAAGTAACACGGAAGTCATGAAGATGATGGAAGAAAGTAAACATTATGATAAGGAAATGGAGGATGATTATCAATGTCCACCTCTAAAGAAAGGTGACATTTTGGAGAGTTTTTTGAGAATGGGTTACAGACCCATGTCCAAAGAAGCCCAGTTAGCAGGGTTTCTGACACACTGGCTCAGACGATTCGTGGTCCCGGGATCTAGTGCAGTGGACCGTTTTCATCGCGGTGTACTTTTTGCTGTCGTCAAGCTAGTCTTCGGTTATAAGGTTGACTTGTTATCGGCAATGACCTGCAGATTGAATGCGAGTCTTCGCTTGTATGTTGACTCGATGCTGAAGGCAAAGGGAGAGAAAGAATTCCCCCGTCTCGAACTGCCGTACACTTATCTCTTTGGATGGTTACTCCTCCACTATCGAACTTTAATGGACCCTGGTATGGGGCCAGTAGATGGCAGCTTCTTGCGCAGATATTCTCAGGGTAAATGGAAGTACACCTCTCTGAGTGAGTGCAGATTTGTTTTAAATTTGAACAGAGGATGGAACTTCTGTTGCGCCCCTCTTCCGGCCGGTCATGACCAGATGCCACCCAACATGGTAGATTCAAAGCTGCAGCCCTTAAACCGTGTGGCCTTTAAATGGTTGAAGATAATTCGACCACCTCATTTAGTATACCGCTTTGAAGAAGAATGCTTTTTGGAACCATACCTCCCTAGCCGTTTTGCTAGACAATTTGGGTATGATCAGTTCCACGTAGGGAACGCAATCACCTGCCTTCAGGGCAAGGGTTTCTTGATTGACGGGGCCCGAGCTTGGGCCTACTACAATGCCCGTGACACAAAGGCTACCTTCTCGATGCCACCAAAGAGCACTCTTCAAGGGCCTCGGATGCTCTTTACATACTCGGTATTTTACACATTTGCAAATACTTTTGCCGAGAACTTTAATCTCGCCGATAGTTTTGCTTCTGCGATAAGATTGAGAAAATGGAGGATAGCTTTATCAATCCCTGCCAATGATGAGACAAACGAGCCGGCGGATGAACCCCTAGAAACTTCAAGAGAAATGATGTTCCAACAAGAGGTAAACGCAGCAATACGGATCTCTCTGAGAGTGGGAAAGTCTCCTGCCAAGAAAAGAAGAAGAGAGGAGCCTCCTGCTCCTGCAGCAAAGAAGAAATTGGTCTTGGAGCATTCTTCTGATAAAGTGACTACAAGATCCCAATCTCGGCAGCTAGCCGAGACAAATCAGGAAGTTGCTACTACACCAACTTCTGTACAGAAACAAACAGCACCAATAAATGTGGAGAGTCCCGACAGACCTCTACACAGAAAAAAGAAGAAGTTGGTCACCAGAAGAAATTTAGAAGCCTCTTCTTCCAAACAACTCCTGACTTCAGTAGATGCTGCAGCAGGATTTATAATGCCATCTCCCACACCTATTTCTGAATCAGGGAGTAAAACCCTTGAAGAGACTGAACAAAGGGGAGATCTTGACCCCAGAACTGAAGTTGAAACACTCAGAGAAAACATCATTGAAGAGGAGCTAAATATTACACGACCTCTTTCACCTGTCGCGGAGACGACTCAGCTTCCTCCTACTCCAAAGACTCTTCGTGAAGAAGAAGAGCATGAAATGATCGAAGCTTTAGAAGATTGTTATAGCCTGCAGGAGGATCTAACCGCAACTGACAGTGGGAATGCAGCCCAAGAAGAAGAAGAAGAAGATAAGGATGAAGAAAGCTCTTCATCTGGAAATGTTGATAAGTATATACAGAATCCTGTAGGGGACAACGAAGAACACATATCTCTTGATACCGCCGACGATGCTTCGGATCCTAAAAAGGATATTGAAGTAGAGGCGTCCGTAGAAAAGGTTGTTAACCCTGATGAAGACGTCGAGATAGAAATATCTCCTGAAGAAGTGGCTGGTGAAGATGTTCAGTAAGAGAATCCCGCCACCGAACCCCAAGGTATAAAACGAGATTTAACAATCTTCTTTCTTTAAAATAGATTGATTTCTAATATCTTCATTTGTAGTTCTTGTAGGTCTTGATACTCTACCAACACCTCCGATGGACCTGGCTATGGTGCCTATTCCAACGGTAGTTGTTAGTAGTAGCCATCACTTATCTTGCGGCTCTGAAGCGGGCAGCAGCCAAGCTGTCGCAATTGAAGCTACTTCCGTTCAACGGGAGTCTATTCCAGCAGGAAATGCAGTTGTTGTTAGATCCAATCAAGGTAAGACTGCTTTTTAATTTGATCTTTTTGTTTATTGGCAAATTAGTAAAATAATAATTTTACTTTTTGCAGAAGAACAAACAGGAGGAGCAGCTAGTTCCACTCTGGCTCCTTTGTTTAAAAAGCCTATCATTCAGCAGCAAAGGATTGAGCAACCGACTACCCCATCCTCAACAGGGGTAGCTTCGACTCCTGGAACTATAGCCATCAATCAGCAAGTTGTACAATCATTTACCAAGTGCTTTTTTGAATCGTTGGGATCTCTTGCTCATAAGATGATAGAGAAGGAAGGAGCTGACTTTATTATGGTTAGGAAGCCAACTTCTTTTTTAATAAGAGCCATAAGGGATCAAGGAGATGAGGCTCAAGCCATTCTTTTTGAACATATATTGGATGAGTTGGAAGTATCCATAAAGAAATATAAAGAGCTCAAGAAGAAGAATATAGATTCTCTGGTGCAAGCCGAATATGAGCGACTAGCCCAAGAAGCTGATATTGAAAGGATAAACCTTCAGAACCTTTTAGAAGCTCATTCTGCAAAGTTAGCTGAATTCAACTCAAAGATAGAATCAGTTACTTTGGCAGCTGAGAACAAAGGACAGAGGCTTACTGGATTGAAAGCGGAAATTATTCGCCTTCAGAAGGAATTTGAAGAAGAAACTGCCAATCAACGACTTATGATTGAACAACTCAATGCCCTAATTCAAGAGAAAAATGAGTATGAAGAGACTCATAGTGCTGAAATTACCCACAGGACAATAGATATGCCTGTTTTTGATGAAGAAAAAGGGATGGAAGAAGCAAGAATGAGAGTAACAACTAGTCACGAAGAAGAGTTGCAGACCTTGAAGCAACAGATCAACAATTTGATTGTTCCTCCCTCTTGATTGAAACTCTTTTGTATCTTTGTTTTTTTTGCTGTGGAAGCATTTTTGTACTGTCTTATATTCTGATTAAATAAAAGACATTTTGTTGTGGCTCCATTATTTATTGCATATCTTATTCAGATATAAATAATAGATATATATTTATTGACAACTTAATCGAAAACGACAAGTTGCTGATGTAGAAGATGAACGATGATGAATCGTCAATGTATATGAAAAATGAATGAACGGGAATACCGTCAAGTAACAATGAAAGAACGAGTAAATCGTCAAATGATGTTGAAATGAACGAATTAACCGTCAAATGATAATAAATGAACGGGTTAACCATCACAATAGATGAACGGATGAACCGTCAGAGATTAACGAACGGATGAATCGTCGGATGAGTGTAAATAAATGAACGGATGAACCGTCAGGTGAATGTGATAGATGAACGGATGAACCGTCGGATGAATGTGATAAATGAACGGATGAACCGTCGTTTCATTATTTGTGGAACTTCTGTCTATATAAATATAGCAGAAATCTGACAGGAATAAACACTTCTGCTCTTCAACATAAAAATGTCGTCCGGAGAAGCATCTAAGAAGGCCGAAATCGCCTTGAAGGTTGAGAAGGGCACTGAAGAATGCCCTGCCGATCCAATCCAGCCGAAGGAGGCAAAAGCGGACGAAGGTCCGTCTGCCCCTCAGCCAACACGAGACATTCTGGACTTCCTGCTTGAACCTGGAAGGACTAAAGAGGAAGAAGCCATGAGGATGGCTGCCTGCAAGTTTCTTGTGGGATCCAGCAAGAAAGTTCTCGACTCTTTTGCTGACCGTATTTTTGAGAAGGACGGCAGTGGCCCTCGTCCAAATGTAGAGAAAGATGATAGTGACCTTTAATATTATGTACTATCATATGATGAAATAAAATTTGCATTTTATTTATGAACTTGATCTTGTCTGATAATTTACAAATATTTACATTTATACATAATACTTCTTTAAGAATTTGCCATTGATAGACATCATAGCAACTCGACCATCAAGTTCTGAAAGTTGATAAGCACCATTTGAGAAGACTTTGCTCAAAACATAGGGACCTTCCCATTTTGCATCGAATTTCCCTTTGCTCATATGAGTCATAGTCATAGGACGTCTGACCGTTAGAACAAGTTCTCCCTGCTGAAAGGCTCTGACCTTCACTTTACGATTAAATGTCTTTGAGATGTGGGCTTGGTATAACTCAATATGCTGTTGAGCCATTAACCGCTTTTCATCCAATGCTTCCAACTCTTGGAGTCGAAGAAGGTCATTATTTTTTATGGTAAGCTCATTGGCAATAGCAATCCTTAAAGAAGGAATTTGTAACTCCAAAGGAAGGACAGCTTCACAGCCATACACCAAAGAGAAAGGTGTAAAGCCTGTGGGATTGCGGACTGTAGTTCGATAGGCCCAAAGACATTCGCCAAGTTTCTCGCTCCAATTCCGTTTGTTAGTGGATACAAACTTCTTAAGGAGCTTAATAATGGTTTTGTTAAAGGCTTCAGCTAAACCATTAGCGGCAGGATTGTACGTCGTCGAAGCAACATTGTTAATCCGATGATCATCGCAGAATCTAGTGAACTTCTGACTAATGAATTGAGGTCCATTGTCATGAATGATTCTGCGAGGTACACCGAATCTATATATGACATGGTGTTTAACGAAATTGATGACACTGCTAGTCTTGACTTCAGCCAGAGGTATAGCTTCGGCCCACTTGGAGAAGTAATCGGTTATCGCCAATATGAACCGATGTCCTCTAGAAGAAGGAGGATTAATAGGACCTATGATGTCCATACCCCAAGCTTCAAAAGGCCATGAAGCAGCAGTCGGGTGTAAGAATTCCGAGGGTTGATGAATAAAGTCTGCATGGATTTGACAAGCACGACATTTCCTTGCATATTCAATGGCATCTGATACCATAGAGGGCCAATAATAACCCATACGTCTAATGCGATCCTGTAATTTAGGACCAGGTTGATGTGCTCTACAAACGCCATCATGAGCTTCACGTAGCACTTGTTTGGCTTCATCACCAGCTAAACAGCGTAGAAGAAGACCATCATAAGTTCGCCGATAGAGGGTCTTGGTAGTTTGATTGTAATAGAATCGGAGAGATCGTCGACGAACGCTTGTAGCCTCCTTAGGATCTTCGGGGAGTATGTCATGAACCACAAAGTCAATGAAAGGAGTTCTCCAATCTTCATCAATAACATTGACTTCAGCAAAATTACTGAATTCAATATTACAATTGTTTTCGATGCAGAACAGTTCTCGGTTGGAGATAACCACGACCTGCTGTCTTTTGATAGGGATGGCTAAGACAGCTGCAAGATTGGCCAAAGCATCGGCTTCAGTATTGCAAGCTCGTCGAACATAGTCAATGAAGAAGGCTTTGAATGATGTAGCTATATTGATTGCCGCCTCATGATAAGGTACTAGGTCTTGATGACGGACTTCATAGGTTCCTCTAACCTGGTTTACAACCAATTTAGAGTCACCATAGACTTCCAGATATTCAACATTCAGTTGTTTAGCTAGCTGAAGGCCGACAAGTAAGGCATTGTACTCTGCCACATTGTTGGAGCAAGGTTCATCTAAAGAGTAGGCTCTTTGGATAGTTAATCCTTCTGGAGAAACGAGGACAACTCCAACACCTGCCACTATAGCACCATTTGGTCCAATTCTTGATGCACCATCAAAGAATAAACGCCAGGTTGGAAACTCTTCGGAGATCATGTTGACTTCTAACGTCTCGTCAGGAATTTCGTCATAGAGTTTAGATGTTTCAGGCACAGGATGAGCCGCTAAGAAGTCCGCCAGCGCTTGACCTTTGACAGACTTTTGTGGAACATACACCATGTCATATTGAGCTAGCAGGATTGCCCATGTAGCCAACCGAGAATTAAGTGTACTTGGTTTCTTCATGAGTACCCGGAGAGGGTTAACTCGAGATATAACGTGAATAGTTTGACCAATGATATAATGCCTCGTCTTTTGCACAGCAAACATGAGAGCCAAACATTCTTTCTCGACAGGACTATAACGGTGTTCAGCACCAATCATAGTTCGGCTAAGATAATATATAGCTTATTCATGGCCTTCTTTGTTCTTTTGGGCAAGTAAGGCACCCAATGAATGGTCCATAGCACGGACATACATCAAGAATGGAATGCCAGAGATAGGTGGCACCAAAACTGGTGGGTTCATAAGATATTGTTTGATATCGTCGAATGCTCGTTGACATTCTTCAGTCCAAACAAAAGATACACCCTTCTTCATTAATTGAGTGAATGGTCTACAGCATCCAGACAAGTTCGAAATAAATCACCTGATGTACGTAAGTCGGCCTTGGAATCCTCGTAGCTCTTTTAGGTTGCGTGGAGGACGCATCTCTTGGATGGCCTTGATCTTCTCGGGATCCACGTGTATATCCTTAGAGGTAATGACGAAGCCGAGAAACTTGCCACTAGAGACACCCAAGAATGACTTGGTGGGATTCATCTTGAGCTGATGTTGACGCATGAGATTAAATATTATTCTCAAATCTTGGAGGTGATCTTCTTTTAGATGACTTTTAACAGCAATATCGTCTACGTAACATTCGACTGTTTTGCGAAGATGATCTTTGAAAATAGTACTCATAGCACGTTGGTAAGTTGCACCAGCGTTTTTAAGACCAAATGGCATCACTGTATAACAATAAACACCACGAGGAGTGCGGAAAGATGTATGCTTTTCATCTTCAGGATGCATTTTGACTGATTATACCCGGAAAATCCATCCATAAAAGATATCCTTTCGAACCCACAAGTATTGTCAATCATGACGTCTGTGAGAGGAAGAGGAAATTCATCTTTTGGACATGCTTCATTGAGATCTCGGAAGTCGATGCAGACTCGAACTTTTCCAGTTTTCTTCAGAACTGGGACGACATTGGCTACCCAATCAGGATGCTGCTCTTCTCGAATAAAGCCACAAGCGATGAGCTTCTTGACTTCATCATCAATTGCGTCCATCATTTTAGGCTTAAATCGCCTTTGTTGCTGTTTGACTGGTTTAGCATTAGGAAGAATGTTCAGTTTGTGAGTAGCAATCTTAGGATCTAAACCTGGCATGTCTTCATAACTCCAGGCAAAGACGTCGATATATTCTTTAATAAGAAGAATCAACTCTTGTGTGTCTGCTTCTGGAAGATTCTTGCTAATAAAAATTGGCCGAGGTGAATCTCTTTCTCCTACATCAATTTGAAGTAGTTGATATTCAGTAGGAGGTTCACGTTGTTCAAATCGAAGTACCCATTGGTTATCCATATGTTGAGCCCAAGGATCTGTTTCCGGACTTTTTTCAACATCTTCATCACAGTCTTCCGGTAGTTCGACAGAGACCATGTTAGAAGATACAATTATATGATAGACTTCACCGATGCTGGTATCGGAATCCCATGATCTGGAATCAGAAGAGTTAGAACGTTCTTCACTATCTGATTCAGAAGCTGCTGGGGATAACAGTGGAGGAAAAGTATATCCGAGACCTTTCTTGGTCCTGTCATAATACATTTGTGATTTTCCATTTGGAACTGTTGTACGAATGGGAGTTCGTCTACCTTTACCGTAGTTAAGGCCGCTCTTAAAGTCATAACCCATCTTTCGGAGGATGTCTTTTGATTGTTGACTATAACGATGGAACTGGAGACGTCCCGTATCGTTAACTTTGCTATCATCCGTATAGTTAATCTTTGTTTCTGGTCTTTTATATAAAAATGCTGAACTTTCACCTTTCTTTAAAGAAGGATGAATACGGTAAGAATCATCTGGATCTTCAAGCGAGACTTCTGTCTGAAGAGATTGTACGACTCCCAGTGTAATTGATTGGAAGCTATCTAACATATCCAAATAACTTTTAGTATAATAAATAACATCAGTATACTGGAAAGTAGATGCTTTTTCATTGATTTGTACATCAGTATTTACAACAGGACCTTTAACCTTAGCAGATTTGGTCAAATTGATTACAAGAGGGGGAGAAGAAGAACGTGGAGGAGGCTTGTTACGACGGAGGTCAATAACAAGTGGCTCAGAAGAGGTGAGCTCCCTTTTTTCCTTGTTACGATTTAGATCAACAACAAGTGGCTCAGAAGGAATGAGCTGCTTTTTGTCTTTGTTGCGACGTAAGTCGATAACAAGTGGCTCAGAAGAGGTGAGCTCCCTTTAATTTTCATCAGCATCAACTGATTTCTTTTGAACTGGTAAGTGAATAACCAGTGGCTTGGAAGATTGAGGATGAGAGACTCACCCCTTAACTGGTATGATAAGAGTGTCTTGAGGTACTGCTTTTTGATCTTCTTCAGTATCCATAGCCAATACTACCTTCATAAATTCATCCTTGTACATACGAGCATCGTTGCAATAAGCTTCAATACCCTTGAAAGGATAAAGGTCCGCAACTTCCTTATGAACTTGTCCTTTGTCATCAACGTATTTAAAACATTGATGAAGAGTTGATGGAACGACATTGTGTTCATGGAGGAATGGCCTTCCCAGGAGAGCATTATAAGAACAACCATGATTGTCAATGATATAAAAGGTCACCTTTGTGCGAAGATTGCCTATTTGGAGTTTTAGACGAATCTTGCCCAAAGGTTCACTCTTCCCTTGATTAAATCCCAGAATAGTAGTGATCGTGGTTGAAAGACTATGCACTGGTATCTTCAATGTATCTAGCATTGTCTTTGGCATAATACTAAGTGCAGACCCTAGATCTATCAGGATACGATCAACCTTCATTGAATCTACATATCCCGTATAATAAAGAGGACGATCATGTCTATTATCTTCCATTAGCATATCATCCTGAGTGAAGGTAATATTTGGGATCAGTTCCAAGACGCTATGACTGTGATGACAAGAGACTGATTCTGATTCTGGCTTCTTGAGAAGAGTTAAGCAAGTTTCAGCCTGCATCAGAGCTTCACTTAGAGTTTCTCGTGTCTCTTTGGAAAGACGCAAGAGTTCAAAGATTGACAACCTGGCTGGTGTATTGGCTAATTGAGCCAATATATCAAAATTGTAAGGCTTCTCAAGCCCAGTAGGAGATGACTTCTTTAGAGGTTTGTCAAATCGAACTTGTTGCTTGCCTTTGTCAGCCGTTGTTGGCTTAGGAGGAATTGATACTACAACTGGTGAAGATGTAGAAGGGACCTCTTCAACAGATGCAGGTTGTACCAGAATAGGTTCGGAAGAAGAAACAGGATCCTTTTGACCTTCAGAATGATCTTTCAAATAAGCTTTTCCTGATCTTGTGCCTAACAGAATCTCTTCGTCAACAATGGGATCAAAAGATACCATGTTGCAGATTTTGGTCTTGCCTTTAGAACGAGTTTTCTTCTTGGAAGATATCTCAAATTCTGGAGCAAGATCAGGATGGATCCACATAATTTCACCGTTGTCAAGAGACAAGGGAATAAGACCTTCTTTGGATGGAAGCGGGAGATTCTCAATTTCAAGGGTTGCTTTAGGAATTGGAATGACACCATGCTATATCATATGCGGAGGGAAATCTCCAAATTGAACTGAAACCATATTTGCCGTAACAGTCTTCTCATCTTGTTGCAAAGTGACTACACCTGCATTAACAAGCTCTTGAATCTTACCTTTGAGCACATAGCATGCTCGAGTAGGATGTCCAATAAATCGGTGATAGACACAATACTTGGGATGATCAGTTTTATTGACTTCATCAGGTTTCTTTGGATCAGGGAGTTGAATTTTGTTGCTTTTGAGTAAACACTCAAAGATACTTGCAGTGTCATTTTCGTCAAAGGAATATTCTACCTTCGGACGAGGTTCCCTCGGTGGAGGTGCAGAAGGAGTAGGAGTAGATGTAGGTGGGGCCACATTGACAGCCAAAGATTCTTTATTTTTGTTCAAGTTAATGTTTAAAGTCTCTTTCGCTTTGTGATTGTTCTGGCAATTGCCACTACCTGAATTCTGATGCTCATCGCGATCAGGATTAGACATTTGTACCCCCAATTGTTTAAACTTGTCGGCACTTACTTCAGCGGCTTTGGCGTTGACGATGAATGAGGGCCAATCTTGGAATTGAGTAGATCCCGTCCACATACTGATAATAGGCAAAAGATTTGCCTTACAAGTATCAATAGTGACAGCAGCTGGAGTCCCTGGAGGCATTTTCAAAGCTTTACGGCGGAACCGTTCAATAAAGCTCTCAGCAGTTTTATTATGTTTTTGTTTGATTTTGTTGAGAGCTGACATCGTCATATCATTAAATCCTTCATAGAACCGTTCCAGAAAGATTTGTTTGAGACCTAAAAAAGAAGTAATGCAACCATCGGGCAAACTTCTGTACCAGTCGTATGCTACGCCGGCTAAACAACCGACGAACACTCTGGTAAGAAGAGCATCATTTGGCTGAAGTTGAACAGTCATTACCTCAAAATGATTGATGAATTGACTCGGGGAAGTACTGCCATCGAACAGAGAGATTGTAGGGATTTTGTACTTTGGGGGAAACGGGACGTCCTTCCATTCAACCGGATAGGGCTGTTTAATCCCTAACCTTTGTAGATTGTCTTTCTCTTTAAATGCTTCAAACTGGGTTCGTAAGAGTTTGACAGCTTCATTGGCGTCTTCTGATGAAGAAGAAGGAGCAGGTTGAATTGTAGTGGTAGGAGGAGGAACAGCGTTGTAAGTACTACCCCCAGCTCCTGAATGGCTAGGCGTAGTTTGTACTTGCACTTGTACAGGAGGCATTTGGGGAGGCACTACCCCCAGCCCAGTATTGGCAGGTATTGAAGATGCTATGATCTCTGGACTAGTAATAGGTGCTGTTGGTGGTGTAACATGCTGTGCTACAATGATGGAATGCATACTAGCGACCATTTCAGCCATGGTCTTTAGCTTATCTTCAAGTGCAGCAATTCGCTGTTCTTGATTTGCGGAGGTTGAAGCATCTGGATCATCGGTGACAACATAAGCCGTCACTTCTCTTGGCACAGTGGAAGATACTGTTTGTTCAGAACTTTTACTGTATGCATCATAATCAGAAAACGAATCATCTTCTGACTGGAAAACAGGAAGATGACTTGAAGGATTTTGAGGAAGATTCCTTTGACCGATTGTATCTCGGCTTCGGGAACGGGTATGTTGAAATACTCCTTCAGAAGATTCTTGAAGTAATTCCAAATACCGTTGGCTTGGCTTGCGGAGTCTACCATGCTTAGAGCATCTTTTACCCCCAGTGTCTCGGGAAGTCATGTTAACAGAAGCATACAAAACTTTATCTTCTTCTGACATAGGTTCAGATTTAGCAAAAGTTAAACGATCGAAGACAGATCGTTTTGTCGTTTGACAACAGCATTGGATGATGACTTTATGATTACAGTGATGATCAAATGATTGAACTGGAGGAGTTGAGGCATTATCCCGTTTTTGTCTGAGATGTTCTCGGAGATCAGAAACCATGCCAGGACGAGGAAAGGTTCGAGGAATATGTTCTTTAACAATATTCGGAACATGGTTCCGATTCTTCAAATGTTTAGTCCCTTGAGTATACAGGAAAGTACTCACTTCATTGGCATAGGTACCAGGATTTTTGTTCCTGGAGGTTTGTCTTTGAGGCTTGACCTTCGGCATAGGTTGCTTACGTTTTGCCGAAGTTGGCCTGTTAAGATATGTTCTTAGATCTGCAAATTCACCCCCAGGAGTTTCTGTTTGAGACACTAACAGTTTTCTCTGTCTCGAACGACAAATTTGGAGAGTCGGGAGGTCCTGGAATTCTGCTATCGGAGTAGGCAGAATACCTCTTTGTTTAGTACAAGTACTCTTGTTATAAAGGAAAGAAGAATCCTTGTTTGCCAGAGTTCTTGAATTGATTGGAGCCGAGACACATTGAGATGGATCTTCTTCAGTAAAGACTGAAGAAGACTGAGAAAAGACTAAAGGGCCTTTTCCTTTGTTTTGAGATGAAGGGTTAGCTAAAGAGCGTTTCCCTCTGTTATTTTCCAAGTCATGAGACAAGGAAGTTTGAGAAAAGACCAATGGACCATTTCCTTTGCTTTGAAGAGAAGGAGGAATAGTCAAAGGACTACCTTCAATGGATTGCGCAGGGGCAATAGGGTGTTTGGGAAGAGGAGTAGAATCTCTTCTTTTATCGTGAGAAGCCGGAAATTTAGCCAAAAGGCTGTTTTTCTTGGATTGCGCAGACTTGGTTTGTGCATGGGTGGAAGGTGCACTAGTCATTTGTGCATTAGAAGCTTTGGTAGGAAGTGCATCAGGAGTTCTTGTCTTAGAGTGCTTGGGATGCACTTTAGTTACTGGAGTGCTATTTTGCGCAAGGAAAGCCACTGCCAATTGTGCCAGAGTCATAGGAGTCTTCTATTTTGACAAGGCAGCATATGAAGTAGCTTGCACAACAGTTGCAACAGATTGTGCAGTCTTGACTGCAACAGATTGTGCAGCAGTTGCTGAGACAGACTGTGCAACAGTTGGCACAGCAGTTTGTGCAGCAGTCTGACTAGCAGATTGTGCAACAGTTGCTGAGACAGACTGTGCAACAGTTGGCACAACAGTTTATGCAATAGTCTGACTAGCAGATTGTGCAACAGTTGGTACAGCATCCTTGGTGGCAAAAATGCCAGATTGTGCAGACTTGGAGACCCAAACTGAGCGCACTTTGCTCTCAGCAGAAGTGGCTACAGTACGGGGAGTGGTCTTGGAGTTGAGCATCGCCTCGTAGGCTGTCTGATTGACCTTAACAACCAGCGTCTTCTGCGTCTTCCCGATAGACGCTACGTCACATTGAGTTGCTACTTCCTCGTCGGAGGAGAAAGTTGTCCCCAGCAGAGTCGCCATTTTGTTTGCAAAAACAAAAGTATAGAACTTTATTGATACAAACTGTAATAAAGATTACAAGAATTCTGGGAAAATTACAACTATAGGAATCCAATCTTGATGACGATTGCTTTATCCCTTGGACGATGTGAACTGTGAAGACGAAGCCTTTGAAAATGAAAACAACTCTGGAAACTTAAGGCAAAAGCCTCTGAAGTTGAAGACAAAAGTCTCGGAAGAATGCAGCAGCACTTTGGCAAGAACTCCTGAACTCTCTGATTTCTGATCTCTGATCTTGATCTCCTTAAAATGAAGACTTGAAACTCTATTTATAGAGTTCTGAAAATAACTAACTTTCAGTTATTTTGGACTGCGCAGGATGATTTGTGCAGCATTGGTTTGCGCAGCATTGATTTGCGCAGACAGTTATTGGATCGTGGGCCAACTATCATGGCACATGGCATCATTTGATAGAAATGCGCATGATCGTGCATAAACAGTTGCCACGTAATGAGCAATCGATGGCATGAATGCCACGTGTAACTTATCAATTATATTGATGGAGTGCGCAGAGTTGAATTGCGCATACATGGTTTGCGCAGACTCAAACTGCGCAGGATTGGTTTGCGCTGCCAGCTGTCAGCCGCCCTCGAGCACTGTACGGTACAGGAAACGAACAGATTCCTTGTTATTCGTGCTGTCAGTTGTCAGAAAAGATTTGATTTGATTTGGTAATGATGACTTCTGCCACGTCAGTCTGCGCAGTTGGAAGTGTGCGCAAAGCAGTATGCGCAATCGGATTGCTGCGCAATCTATTGTCTGCGCAATTCATCCAAATGATGGGTTTCTTGATTTCTTGACTTTGTTGATTGATGCAACTTGATTTTTTTAGGACCTATAATTACTTTCTCCAAAATAATGATAGATCTAATGATAAGAACATATTCCCAAAAATTGGCTTTGTTGTCCATGTGATCCTGCAAACAAAAATTAAAAAAATGCTTGTAAGTAAAAAAAAAGTATATGCTAAAAGAATGACAAATATCTATGAAGGCTATAAAATATATGAACACTTGTACAGTATTTTGTTTCACACAAAATAAACTTAGTAAAGAAAATGTGTCGACACAAACATTTGCTAGTGTTAACTCTTGAGCACATTTGTTAGTGTGTTAACTCTAGAAATCTTGTTATGAATCTGATACTCATATTGCAACCTCTATAATCTCTCCTTGAAGGATGTTATATATCTAGAAATCTTGTCATGTATGAGTGTGTGCTTAGTTTCAACACCATTAGGATCACAAATTTTTATACGGAAAAGTTGGTGTTATTTTCTTAAATGTTTTAATTTATTTGCTTTCATCTCATGCTTTAACACTATTAGCATGGTCTGTCATGAAACTAAAAATTTCAAAAGAAGTGCAGCACACATAGAGAGAAAGAGAGCAGTACCAAAAAGAAGTTGTTGCCTAACCGCCCTCAGTTGATTCCTCCCCACATTCATCCGACGAAAGTAATCCACATCTCAACAACACCTCTTGGAACTTTTCAAGTTTCTGGTTCTGCGCCTTAATTTGTTGTTGTTGAATCGCAAGTTGTTCATTTTGGGCCTCAAGTTGTTGTTGTTGAGTATTATTAAGTTCCTTTAGTGATGATAACTCCTCTCTTAGGATAATCACTTCCTCACCATTATCCATGGATGTGGTATTAGTATTACAGGGCTTACGGCCCACTCCATATCCTCTCAAGTAGCCCGATTTCTTTCCAAGCACTGCTACCGACATTTCTTCTTGTGACATTGGGATTGCATCCGGCTGAGAACACATAGTTCGCAAATTTTCAAGCTTACCCTGACATTTTTAAGGAACATAAGTAATTAGTTAGATTGTAAAGCAAAACTTAAAAACCTAGTGTTAACCCCTTTTTTAGTTTTAAGTAACAACCATACAACAAAACATTTGTTAGACTTACGTGTTTCTCCATACACTTATGATCCAACCAATCATCTTTCTTCTTACTCCAATGAGATTCCTTAAAAAAATCTACAAAGTGAGGTATCTCCGCCTAATTTCATGAAAATAACAGTTAAATATTGTATATGGAGAAGTAAATAAAATATATATTAAAATTTAAGTTAGAAATTGCAAAAAATGCATCACCTTCGTGGACATTGTCGCTGCAAATGACTTTGACCCGCAAGAATGATTCCATGGCAAAGAGGAACGTGCTACGACATTTTGCTCTGATCGTTTCTACAATATGAAACCAAAACAAAGGGTGAACATAAAGTAAAGTAGGGAAACAAAAAGGAAAAACCAGTCAAGTGCAGAACACTAAATTGGTTAGGAAAAAATTGCATACTTCCAAATGATTAGATCACTGAAACATAGAAAAAGCTTAATAAACATCATGTCAGTAAAAAGCAATATATTCTGCTGACTGTCATTTTCTAGCATATAGCTACACATCATGCATATTGATCTTGGTAGAGTGGTGAAGGTCAAACCCACAATCAACAAGTGCAACAAACACGAGCAACAGCAAAAAAGTACCTTAGTCAAATTGCTATCAATCTAATAAAGAGTAAATGCTGTGATGTACAGTCCCAGTTACTCCAGCAGGAATAACTTATTGAAAAACAATATCACCTGGACATAGCACATCTCACAAATTTCACCATGTCCAAACAAGAAGAATATCACATTACATCATACATGCCTGGAAAAAATGCTGTGTTGTGTCAATGCCTTGTCAAATGGATGCACAGAAAAAGTTAGATGAACAGCAGGCTTGAACTGCATTCCTATACAATGTGCTTATATTGTCACAGAAATCCATGTGCTTATATTGCACTGGATATGATGGAGTAATGGAGTTTGAAGTCTTTCTCCCCAAACCTCAAGCTTGAACTGCATTCTTATACAATGAAAGAGGCCGCACAAATAGAATCACAAAGTAGGTCACTTTTTCGACTACTTTGCCATTATTAATACCAAAAACATTAAGGGTGCATTCTACTATGATGGTGAGGCACATGACCAGTTTAATTTGTTGAGGATGCATTACGAGAGGGAATCACTTGGGAATAGATGAATGAAATTGTAGTGTGATCATATATGAGTTCAGAAATCATAAATTCATGGACTGTGGACAGCATTGTTACATTGACACAGAACAAAGTTGTCACATGTCCGAGTGACCTAAATTGTTCACCATGACAAATGCAAAACAAAAAAGAAAGAATGAAAAGAAACAGTACATCTGACATGGTGATACATGTGTATGGAAGCATGGATGTGTGGATGTATTTGTAAGTTTATAATTATAGACTTAACCAAAGTTCAATTACATATGACTTAGCTCATTTTGGTACATATTAGTCAAGAAATCATCTCATGGGTGACACAGTTTGTATTCTCAAGTCATAGTCAGTAAATAAAAAAGGAAAGAGACAGAAGCAAAGCCATATACAAGCTAAACAGGAAGCTTCAGGCACATACTATTATTTAATGGTTATTTGGTCCTTTATGAAGTATGAAGACTCTTTAGTAAATATTAATTGCAAATTCTTTCCAGTTTCTCTTGAAACTTCAGAGTTCAAAGGGGCACAGGAGAAGGATGGGAAAAAAACTCTTGTTTCCACCTTTAACAAAACTCTGATTTCCAGTACTAAATAAAAGGGACCTTGAAGCAAATGTTAAGAAAACAAATAATTTCATGAAGAGTAAGATTAGCAATAAGATAAATTCGTCTAGATGTTTGCTCCTTCAAACTGGTATCTCCGCGAAAGACAGTGATAGAAACATGATGCCAATTCCTGTCTTGTTAAATATAAGAGAGATTGGATGCAACAGAGATGTAACTACAGAGATATCAAGGGGTAACATTTGGTAAGGAGAAGCTAGGGTGCCCTAATCCCTGCCCTAAAAAGTGCCACAATGATACAGATGCGAAAACAATATCTTCAGGATGTGCAGCTTATCATAATACACAAAAAAGGGGCAAAACCGTTAAACAACTTGAAATATGCATCCTGAAGACTGTGCCGTCCGAGACTCAAATACACGAATAGGTTGATGTAGGTTCAGCTGAAGATGAATAAGGAAAGATCCCAAAATTCTGATCTCAAGAGGACAGTCAGTCACAGGAGTCATGTACAGATGAAATGCATGGATACGTCAAACTAGGAGGAAGTCAAATTAATTTCTCATTAACAATGAGTTTTAATTTAAATGTATTTTCCATATATAATTCCTTTATTTCTAAAATAGGTCAAATTATCATAGATGGATGTGTCCGTGCAGAGTACAATAGTTGCAATGCATGTATTAAGTCTTCCGGGAAAGATGAGATATTTCTGATGTCCAACAAAGGGGCACTCTATCTAAATCAGAAGAATAAATTCAAGTGTGGCAGCATGGCTAAAAGGGAAGGCTCCTGATATAACATGAAGTATATCAAGGACGTCAAACTAGAACACTAATCAGCATTTGAAAGTATATTACTAAGCACCAAGGCACTGTAATATCCACACTAAAGGACCGTGACATGAACTGAGAACAAACATGATGATCTTAATACATTTTTAGGCTAAATGAGCAAGATTAAAAGAGCCTCGTCAGTGTAATATCCACACTAATCCCATCAGTTGAATCCCTCAAAGCAAGAAGTTAAATGGCATATCCTATATAAAAATCATAAAAGTAGGAATAAAGTAATCGGGCATCATATACCTTAAATTTGGCATTTGTTGTCCAAACCCGATCAATCATGTGCTCCCAATCCTCTTGTGAAACGCCTTTATATGAGTTGTTTCTGGGGTTTATGTCATCTTTAACAACTTCTTATAATGTGCATGCATGCGACTCCTCCAATCTTTGTATCTCAGCTGGCATATTTTCGTAATAGTCTGCCTTACGACTTCATCCTCATCATAATTTTTGATCTCAAATTTATCCTGCAAACATGTACTCAATAATATAGATTATTAATAAACAATATATGGAAATAAACCTAATTATATGAAGTAGTAAATAGATCCACCAATACCCGAACTCTTTGAATAATTGACTTCTTTAGGGTGTCATCAATGTCATCCCAATACATAACGTCCTGAAGTGGTGCAGCAGCCCGAACTTCAACGCCAATCTGGTTTACAAGAGCAGTAGCATTATCCCCAACTGGAGCCCTTTCCCTAGCGGGAATTGACACTTGAAGCTTGCCAGTTTTTTGTACCATTTTCTCTACAGCTTTACCACGCATCTTACCCTGTATATTTTTCTTCGGTGAACCTGTACATCAAAAAGTAAAAGAAAATAGCCTTAAGCTAGACAATAGATAGACCAGATTTCTATTTCAGACTTCATTAAAATCAAATAAGATTATATCCATTAGATTACCTGAACCACTAGCTAGTGACTCCATAGGACTAGGCACATGCATTTGAAGGTTATTGGACCCCTCAGCAGTGGTATCTTCAGGTGTCGAAACAAGACGTGATGATTTACGAATGGGACCATTGTATACGACCTACACATACAAAATACATAGATATTAAGGCATTATTAGTAACATAATTTAAACACAACATATCACTCAAGGTTTATATCTTATATATTACCTTTTCCTTTGGTTGATTAGAAGGCACATTATTATCATCATCACTGCTGGATGAACTAAGCAAATTATCACACTGGCCCGGTCGATACTCATTACCATCTCTCTCACTCACATTTCTTTTGCTATTCTTACCAAAACTTGTTTGGGTGACCTTCTCAAATGGAGTTAATAAATTTGAGGCGCGAAGCAAACCCAAAGCATCTAATTTCCTTTGGTTACTAGCAATATTTTCATTTCTTTGCTTCTCATTTGCTGACGTCATCCGGGCTGCTTGTCCGGGTCTTAAATATACTCTGCTCTTTGATTTTTCCATCTATGACAATAAAGAAACAAATGAGTTCCACAATGTAATTCTAATTTTCATTGTATGCATTCCAAATACGTAAAGTTGGAGGCATTTGACACATAACAAATGTTATTTTAGACATTCCAATGCAATAAGTAAGAAGCCTAAAGAAACTGAACAATAGTGTGCAAGCTGTAATATCAAGATATAGATCACATATTATCGTATAAGATACATTGTTCATAAGATATTTGATTGGAAGCTAATATACTCCTGCATACCATTACTACAGATTTCCAAAAATAATGCAACAATAATACAACTCCCTGCACTGTTCAGATAAGCTCAGTCCACTGTTCACTGAGCAGTCCACCCATTGAATGTTTTGTCCTGCTCATCATGAGCAGTCCCTTTAATTTTGCAGTCCTTAGTTTACCTTGATTGCATCAATAAGCCACCGCCTTCATGAGTTTCAGTCGAATCCCTTTCATTTATTGTCCAGATAACTCATGTTCTGTCCAAAACATATCCTATAGCTTAGTCATAGCATTGAATCCCTTTCATTTATTGTACAGAAGAATGGCTTGAATTTTTAAAACAGAAGTCAGGTTCTATAATGACCAAATCCCTCACTCACCGGATGTTTTAACTAATTCAGTTTCAAAAACACATAAAAAAGAAGAAGGGGAAAATAAGCTATATCATTGAATCTCAAGGCCATACGAAGAAGAAAGAGGATGTTCTTTTAAGCCGAAGCACGATACCATGTTGAGAGGACTCAACTGGGAATTATATTGAGGTAGGAGGGTGGATATATATAGGATGAGGAGATGTGCATAATAGGAATAAGTTGCATTATAGGAAAAGGTTACACAATAGACCCATTTACATGATGCAAGTTTATGCAAGTAATAGAAAATTATAAACATATAGCAATCTGGACTAATGAAAGCTCTCAGTAGAAAGATACTAATAACATATCTAAATTGGAGAAAATCTTATCAACATCTTTCAAATATTTTACTTATACCATGCAATATTCTTCCAAACACAAGCAAATCAGAAATGTCATAATGTCAATTCATGAATATCAAAGAAAGAAAAAGTAGTACAAAAATGTTAAGATTATCAAGTCAATGTCTCTTATATATTGGAACATGCTACTTTATAAGTAAAATCATATCACTAACGCGACTTCCTCAATATATGGAAGGCATCATGGTTATGAGCTTAAGGATGAAAAGGAATCCTATCACTAAAGCAACTTCCTCAAACAAATATTGCTAACACCTGAATTAATAAGTAAAACAATAATCTTGGGTACCTTAGTATTATTGGTAATTATTGAAGCATTCAGCAAAGAAAGCCGAATGTTGTACTCAGCTAATAAGCTTAACAATGATGAAGTGAATAAAAAGTAATACCATGTTGTTTTCCAAACACCACTTGTTCTTTGGTAGCTTTCTCCTGGGTTTTTGGAAGATGCACTGGAAGAGGTTTATTTTATATGGCTTTTTGTCTCCATATATCAATCTGATATATTGTAGGTTTATTTTATATGGCTTTTTGTCTCCATGAGGTGTATATATATAATATATATGATGATTTTATGAAATAATATGTTCATTGATAAAAAAAATGTTTGAGCTAAATCTCAGGCTGATGTGTAAAAATGATTTTATTAGTCATCACTATGACCAAATGGCTGAGAGGAAATTTCTAGGTAATTTCTAATGATAACCAACGGCAGGGAACATTTATCAATAAATAATGCATACGACGAATCAATCTGTAACTTGATAATAGTACTCTTAACATATAAAGCAAGGAACAGGTATCAATAAATAATGCATACGAAGAATCAATCTGTAACTTGATAATAGTACTCTTAACATAAAGCAATATGCTAATCAAAAGCTGAAATCATGAAGCAACTACAACGCAAAACCAGGAACCCAACTACGAAAATGGTCATACCACAAAAGTGTTCTAAACATATGTGGCTGAGCCATTTAATTCCTCCATCCATAATGGGAAATTAAATGCTTTCTCCAAGACTTGTACCCAAGATCTCCCATCGCTTGGGCTAGGAGTGCTTGGATATACCGCGACCGTACAATTAGGTTTGTTTTGCTTAAGAATATAAGCTCTTACTTATTTAGGTAGACAAAGTACAGCCGAATATACGAATGAAAATGTAAGCATCATAAAACCTAATTTAGGTTCAGAAAATTTGATAAGTTATTGCTTAGTTAAACATATGTATTATTGATATGAAATGAAAGCAACTATTCTAACAATCTAACTGCTAAGTATCAGGAAGCTGCAGAAATGGGGGAAAATTTTCTTTATAGTGAAGCCAGTTTTAGTTGATTCCGTGTTCACCAAAATTGTTGATATCCTGTGTTGGGTAAACCTCTAAGGATACCCATACAGTGAATTGATAAATTTGTGCTAATTGAGCATAAGCTTATAAAAATTTGTCTCATGTGTTTGGAGTGTGTAAATGTGTCAAAAATCTATTAGGAAGCTCATAATTCATGAAATATGTCACTCGTTAAAAGAGCCAAGATGTCCAAAATATTTCAGTTTTTATTTAGAAATCTTGTAATCTTTTTAGTTAGTTGAGAGAGGAGAGGGGGCTCTATATATGGATATTAGTAACTGATAGTGGTATCCTATGGGTGGTCTATATATATGCATCAGTTATGTATAGGAGCATGTATCTAAGGAGGAGCAGTTGTGGGGATCGGGTTTAGGCTTTGACAGTAATAGGATGTTGGGGTTCACTTCAAGGTTAGTTAATATGTAGTTGGGTAACTGAAAGTGAAGGGAGAAGAGGGGCTCGACTATGAGGCAGAGTGCCAGCTGTAGGCAGGAAGTGAGGGGCCATGTGTGTGGGACCTGGGTTGGGCACTACACTATTGTACAAGTGGTGTGGGTGTGTTGCCAAGCCCCCCACACATAGGATGTGTCATAGGCATGTAGTGTGAGTGTGTTTGGGTAAGCTCATAGGGTTGTATAGAGGAAAGGGTTTATTTAGTTCAATTCTATACTAAACATGAGGTCAGTCAAGTAATAAGTTTGGACTTATACTTCAAGTACCATCCACTGCATTCCTTGCATTCACTACACAGACCCACATCAGTAAGAATACTCAATCCCTACACCTTGCATTAAATTCCTGCATATCCAATAAATTGGCTAATATAGTAAAATTCATGGGCATTCTACAATAAACTAAGGCGTACCAAAATTGTTGTTGTATCCTTATCATGTTCCCGTTGGTGTATTAGTGTCCATCTATGTTGCACGAATATGTACAAGGACACTGGCTACAGGATACAGAAAAATAATTTGGTATCAAAAAAACAGGATACAGAAAAATGATTTGGTATCCCTACACCTTGCACGAATATGTACAAGGACACTGGCTACAGGACACTCATTTCTGAAAATGATTTGGTATCAAGAAAACACATTTATGTGAAGGCAAAACAATATTGATATTCATCTCAATCACTCTATTCACAAAGCATTGTTCCAAAAGACATAAATCATTCTTTGAACATCAAAAGTAACTATAGATAATCTAATCAGGATGTAAAATGAAGTATTGTTCCAAAAGATAGATAATATTAGCTATTAAAACTGTTAATGATACCACGATTATATCTCCATTGTTCCAAAATAAACAAAGTTTATATTCAAAACTCAACATAAACTAGAAATCAAATTCAATATCAGGGTCAATATCAGAATCATAAAGTATGTGTCTGTCATCCTCATCATCCTCTCTAATATAGGCCATTGTTTTATCCTCATTATTGTCGAGATGCAAAGCCATATCACTTGGAATAATCTCAGGATCAACGCCATCCCTATTATATTGAACATTAGTATCTTCAATGATATGTGGAATAATTCTAGTGCTTTTGTCTTTTTGGAATGCATCAGTAGGCTCTGAAACTTCTATTGAGTCAGGCTCATCATCATCCAACTCTGGTACATCCCATGTACCCCGATGCCGAACCCGTTGCACGACTTGCCAATTTGCCCCTAATCGTGTATCATTGACGTAGAAGACTTCTTGCACCTGACTTGGTAGGACAAATGGATCGTCAGAATACCATCGGCGCCTGGCATCAATGCTAAGGCAATGTGCATCTTTGTTTAGTGTCCGACTTCCGCTCATGTTGAACCATTCACACTGGAACAAAACAACTTTATGGCCATACATGTATGTCAGCTCCCAAACTTTGCATAAATATCCATAAAAGTCTATAGGTTTTCCTTTATGAGCTCCTTCAGAGACTAAACCGCTATTCTGACTCTTACGACGATTGTCACGGTCCCTTGTATGGAATCGAACGCCATCGCAAATGCAACCTGAATAAAGAGTTACCATCACATTTGGACCATTTGCCAATGCCCATATTTCATCAGTTGCCTTTGGTGACTTTTGTGTTCGCAATTGATTCATCTACATACAAAACATATAAAGGCATATTAAGATAATATTAGTTAAATAGTATTTAAATATATGTTATACATCTTACATGTTTTTTGAACCACTTTGAAAATTTTGTCGTTGTATTTGAGTTATATCACCTTCACTTGAATTTTCTAATAGCTTCTTGTGTTCCCTACTTGAAGAAATTAAACTCATAAGTACCAACAAATCAATAATCAAAAGGCTTTAAGAAATGAATGCATATAAGGATGTTGAATAACATACTCTAGGTATGGCTCAATCTCATCGGTGTTGTAAAGCACAAACCACTTAGCAATTTCGAATTCCTTCTCTGAGATATCAGGAGCCCTTGTTAATCATCCAAAAGGACGAACATTTTGTGTGAATATCGTTAACCCATGTCCGCGTTCACTACGATCAGCATTTCGTTCTTCTCGATTAAATAATGTTTCGACATTGCTCAAGTACATTGAACAAAAAGTCAAGCTCTCTTTGACTATATAAGCCTTAGCAATTGAACCTTCTGGCCGAGCTCGATTGGTTACATACAACTTAAGAGTTCCAAGAAACCTTCAAACAAACACCAATTAAAATAATAAAAACATGTTCAACTTAAAATTTATATTAAGATGGTACAAATTACCTTTCAATTGGGTACATCCAACGATATTGCACTGGCCCCGCAAGGATGGCTTCACGTGGCAAATGAACAGCCAAATGCACCATCACGTCGAAAAAAGCTGGAGGAAAAATCTTCTCTAACTTGCAAAGTATTAGAATAATGCGTTCTTCTAACTTCACTAAGTCATTTTGCACCAATGTCTTAGAGCACAACTCCTCAAAGAAATTGCCCAACTCGAACATTATAGTACATACATCCTTGTTAAGGTAGCCACGCATCCCGATTGGAAGAATTCGTTGTAGAAGGATATGACAATCATGGCTTTTTAAGGTTGAAAACTTTCCATTTTTCGTGGTCACACGCCTTGATATGTTTTCAGCATATCCATCAGGATATTTGATTGACTTTAAAAATTCAATAAAACCCTCTCGCTCCTTTGGCGTCAATGTGTAAATCGTTGGGGGCTTGATCAAGGATCCAACGAGAGACCTTTGTACGTGCAATTCTTTCCTTATACCCATGTCCTCCAAATCAAAATGAGCTTTTGTTGTATCTTTGTTCTTTCCATCTATGTTCAATAACGTTCCAAGCAAATTGTCACATATGTTCTTCTCTATGTGCATGACATCAAGGTTGTGTCGGAGCTTCCGTTTCTTCTAATATGGGAGCTCAAATAGGATGCTTTTCTTTGTCCAATTCAATTCTGCTTGGTCACGAGGTCTCTTTTTGTTCTTATGGTTCTTTCCAAACTCGACATATGATAAACAATCCAACTGATTTAGTATCTTTTCCATTGATATCTCCAAAGATTTTATTTGGTGCTCAACCTTACCATTAAAGGCCTTACTCCTTCGCCAAACATGATTCTCAGGTAGGTAACATCGATGCCCCAAGTAAGCAATTTTATTTCTTAAACCTTGAGATGATGCATTCTCATTGCATGTGGGACAAGCCAAATAACCCTTTGTACTCCACCCAGACAAGTTACCATAAGCAGGAAAGTCATTTATTGTCCACATTATAGCTACATGCATTCGGAAAGTCTGTTTCCTAGATGCATCATAAGTGAGTACACCATTTTCCCATAAATTATTTAGCTCATCAATCAATGGTTGCATGTAAACATCAATATCTCTCCCAGGTGCTTGTGGACCAAGAATAAGTAAAGACATCATGAAAAATGGATCCTTCATGCACTTCCAGGGTGGTAAGTTATATGGCATAAGTATTACCGGCCACAAACTGTAAGATGTACTCATGTTTCCGAAAGGGTTAAACCCATCGGTTGCCATTCCTAGCCGTACATTTCGGGATTCCCAAGCAAAATCAGGAAAATTGCTATCAAACTCCTTCCACTCGGTACTGTCGGCTGGATGCCTTAGTACCCCATCATTCATGCGCTTCTCACTATGCCATCTCATGTTTGTAGCTGTCTTCCTCGACATATACAATCGATGCAACCTTGGTGTCAATGGAAAGTAACGCAAGATCTTGTGGGGGATCTTTTTTCTATTACCATCATTTAGCTTGTATCTAGACTCTCCGCAGATTGGACAATTTTCTAAGGCCGCATTCTCCTTCCAAAAGAGTGCACAATCATGTTGACATGCATGAATTGCCTCGTACCCCAAGCCCAAGTCACGTAAGAACTTCTTAGCTTCATAAATGGACTTTGGAACCAAATTTCCTTCGGGTAGAAGGTCTAATAATATTCCTATAAGCATGTCGAACGATTTATTGCTCCACTTGTTCATTACCTTCACATGAAGCAACGTAATCACAAACTTCAACAAAGTATACTTCTTACACCCTGGGTACACCTCACGTTGTGCAGCCTCCAACAGTTTATCAATGTTATGTAGCTCCTACCTCTGAGTGGTATCATCCTCCCATTCATGGCCCATATAAGTCCCCGTACAATAGTCTTGTACTAATTCAGCAAATTCGTCTTGATCGTCTTCTTTCTCTGACATTTCAATATCACCTTCATCGTTTGATACTTGATTTTGATACTCGGTAACATGTTCTCCATGGTACACCCAATTCTTATAAGATAGCATCATTTCATGTCGAACTAAATGATTCTTCACAACTTCCTCGGTATGCCACTCGAGGTTCATGCATTCATTACATGGACATCGAATCCTACCATTCTTGCATACTTTCTGCATTACAAATTCAACAAAAGAGTTCACCCCATCAATATAGGGTTGACTTATTCTCTTTCTAAGTGTCATCCAACTCTTGTCCATATCTGCAAGAAAACATAAATCAGAAAAGAAAAATATATAATTATTCTCTACATGTCCTCTACTTTGATTTTTTGGGTTAGATCCAATTAGCAGTTATTAACTTATGACCAGATAGATCCTTGAATTCGGAAAAGAGAGATTGTTCACTCTCATAATAGCATTTTACCCCCTTTCTTAATTGACGCTACAACTTGTGCTAATGACCAGTATCATATATGCATCCATGTTGAATCTATCCAGAACTGTTATATAAGATATTGGTGGATTAATGGCTGAGACACAGTTTGGCATATCTGGGCCAATAGTGTCTAAGACCTTCAAAATTCAAAATGTATATGTTGAAGTTATATTAGTTTCTTCATCTTGAGTCTGATAATGGGTGGCATCAAGTTGTGCAATATTCACTTATACCTTATGTTTGCAAAAACAAAAGTTGAAGAACTTTATTGATACAAACTTTGTAAAAGATTACAATTTGAATTCTGGAAATGGTACAACTTTAGAAATCCAATCTAGATGACGATTGCTTTATCCCTTGGACGATGTGAACTCTGAAGACGAAGCCTCTAAAGTTGAAGACAACTCTGGAATTGAAGGCAAAAAGCCTCGGAAGTGGAAGGCAAAAGCCTCGAAAGAATGCAGCAGCACTTGGGCAAGTACTCCTGGACTCTCTGAACTTTGAAGTCTGATCTCTCTGATTTCTGATTATTGATTCTTGATCCCCTTGAATGGAGACTTGAAACTCTATTTATAGAGTTCTGAAAAATAACTAACTTTTAGTTATTTGGACTGCGCATAATAGATTGTACAGCAATTGGTTTGCGCAGCAATGGACTGTACAGGCAGTTGCTGGATCATGGGCTAACTGTCTTGGACACATGGCATCATTTGATTGAAATGTGCATGATCGTGCACAAGCAGTTACCACGAAATGAGCAATTGATGGCATGAATACCACGTGTATTTTGTCATTTGTACTGATAGAACACGTACATTGAATTGCGCAGGCTTTGGATTGCGCCAACTTGATTTGTGCAGGAAATGGATTACGCCAACACAGATTGTGCCAACATGGATTATGCTGCCAGCTGTCCTCGAGCGCCGTGCTGCACGATTAAACGAACGGCCACCTCGATTTCCGTGCTGTCAGTTGTCAGAAGATTTGATTTGTGTCAGGTAATGATGGCGATTTGCCACGTCAACCTGCGTACTTGGAAGTGTGCACAGTCTATCCTGCGCAAACTGAAGTATGCGCAATCTGATGCCTGCGCAAGTCATCTGAAAGTTGTATTTCTTGATTTTTCTGACTTTGTTGATGTGTGCCACTTGATTTTTTAGGACCTACAAGACCCCCTTCAAAGTTTTCGAAAGTTAAACTTATTCAAAATTTTAAAATACTTTGAATTTTGAATATGACACCAATTTGCGCACATAATGGACTGTCTGCGCAATCTGAGGGTTTAGCCCATTTTTAGGCGCAATCTAAGGCGGCCGTTTCGACTTTGAAAACTATAAATAGTTTTCAAACTTCTCATTTATCATTCTTTACTTGTCTTTTTCGTGCTTGAGAGAAAAACTCCTAAGCTTTTTCCTCCTTCCTTCTCCGACAACCCCAATGGCTCCCCGACGATCCTCTGCTACCGCTAAGGACAAGGCCCCCGTCGAACCATCAACTAGGGCTGCACGTCGAGCTTCGCACCATGAAACTGCTCATCCAGAAATGGCAGGTAGAGAACCCAATCAAAAACTCTTTTTAGAGTTTTAATTTTATTATTCCTTTCATAATCCATCTCTTTTTAGAGATAGGATTATACTGTGCCACCCCCTTTCTAGGGTTCTGGTTTGCACAAATCAATCCACTCTTCATTTTTATGAAGATCGACTTTCTGCGCAATCGGTTGAATTGTGCTGACAAAAGTTAGCACAATTTGCTGATTTGCGCGCGTCTGTCAGCGCAAATTGATGTTTACTTGTTTGCGCAATCTGATTTTGCGCAATATGATGTTTGCGCAATCTGAATCTTTGATTTTGACTTTATACTGAAAATTTTTGTTTTTTCTGTCTGATGCAGTTAATACCAGGGAAGACCCAGAATATGAAAACTTCGTGGGGACCCTTTCAGAATCAGAGTATAAAGAGGATTTGTCACATGTTCATTATCTTCAGTATGATCTGCCGACCTCCCGTCAGGCCATTCTGGTTTCCCAAGACAATGAAATAATGCAGTGCTTAATGAACGGACAACCTCTGGAAACGGCAGATGCTGTTATCCACAAGAAACCATTATTCTTGTTTGGTGAAGCTTTCGAGAAGAGCTCTCAACCAAGACCGAGAATGGAAGAAAGAGTTGTCCATCAGACGGATAGATCTTTCTCAATACCAAATATTCCACGCTGCCTCCCATTATCCCGGTATGCTCATGCGAGTTACCCGCAGAATGGTGACTATGCCTGCTTTTAATGAGGAAAATGGAATAGAGGATGCCAGAAGGAGGGTGATGTCCACTCGCGAAGAACGGCTACAGACTCTTAAGCAGCAGATTGACAATCTGATGATACCGCCATCTTAAATATAACATTTTGTATTTTTGTGTCTTTTGAAGTATGTGTGTTTTTGTAATGTCTTATATTTCAATCAATAAAAGACATTTTTGTTGTGGCTCCATTATTTGTTGCATATCTTGTTTAGATAAAATAATAGAGATAGAAAATATATTCAGAGGTACAAGACATGATATATTTCTTGATAATTTTATAGAAAATAATTATATTTATTATATCTGCTTAGAGGTAATATGGACGTGGCAGAATATACTGAACATTATTATTTCAATTGACAACTTAATCGAAACGATAAGTTGCTGTTATGGATACGAGATGAACGGGAAAATCGTCAAATGATGGAATGAACGGACAAACCGTCAAGTGATGATGAATGAATGAACGGATGAACCATCAGATGATTGTAATGAACGGACGAACCGTCAAATGAGTGTGAATGGGTGAACCATCAGATGAATGTAATGAACGGACGAACCGTCAAGTGAATTAAATGAACGGATGAACCATCAGGAGATAATGAACGGATGAACCGTCAGGAGATAATAAACGGATGAACCGTCGGATGAATGTGTCGCTTCGTTATTTGAGAAATCTCTGTCTATAAATAGAACAAAATTTTAACAGAAAAGAACACTTCCAATTTTCTAACATAAAAATGTCGTCTGGAGAAGCACTCAAGAAGACTGAACTCACCCCGAAGGCTGAAGAAGGCGTTGAAGAACGTCCTGTCAATCCAATTCAGCCAAAGGAGACAGAAGCAGGCGAAGGTTCGTCTGCACCCAAGCCACCGTGAGACATCCTGGACTTTCTATTTGAACCAGGAAGGACCGAAGAGGAGAAAGCCATGAGGATGGCCACTTGCAAATTCCTAGTGGGCTCCAGTAAGGAGGTTCTCGACTCTTTTGCTGACCGTATTTTTGAGAAGGACGGCAGTGGTCCACGTCCACATGTAGAGAAGGATGATAGTGACCTTAATAAAATGTACTATCATTCATGATGAAATAAAATTTTATTTATGAACATGAACTTGTCTGATGATTTACAAATATTTACATTTACACATAGTACTTTTTAAGGAATTTGCCATTGATAGGCATCATTGCAATTCGTCCATCCAATTCTGAGAGTTGATACGCTCCATTTGAGAAGACTTTGTTCACAACGTATGGACCTTCCCACTTTGCGTCGAACTTGCCTTTGCTCATATGAGTCATAGTCATAGGACGTCTGACTGTTAAAACAAGTTCTCCTTGCTGAAAGGCTCTGACTTCACTTTACGGTTGAAAGTCTTAGAAATGCGAGCTTGGTATAACTTAATATGTTGTTGAGCCATTAACCGCTTCTCATCAAGTGCCTCCAATTCTTGAAGTCGAAGAAGGTCATTGTTCTCTGTAGTAAGCTCGTTAGCAATGGCAATCCTTAAAGAATAAATTTGAAGTTCCAAAGGAAGAACAGCTTCACAGCCATATACCAGAAAGAAAGGTGTAAAACCTGTAGGGTTGCGGACTGTAGTTCGGTAAGCCCATAGACACTCACCAAGCTTTTCACTCCAATTTTGTTTGTTAATGGATACAAACTTTTCAGAAGCTTGATAATAGTTTTGTTGAAAGCTTCAGCTAAACCATTAGCGGCAGGATTGTAGGCAGTCGAGGCGACATTGTCAATCCGGTGATCATCACAGAATCTGGTAAATTTCTGGCTGATGAATTGCGGTTCGTTGTCATGGATAATTCGTCGAGGGACACCAAATCGATAAATGACATGGTGTTTGACAAAGTTGATGACACTACTAGTCTTGACTTCAGCCAAGGGTATAGCTTCAGCCCACTTAGAGAAGTAATCTGTTATTGCTAAAATGAACCGATGTCCTCTAGAAAAAGGAGGATTAATAGGACCTATGACGTCCATGCCCCAAGCTTCGAAAGGCCAGGAAGCGGCTATCGGATGTAGAAATTCTGACGGTTGATGAATGAAATCTGCATGGATTTGACAAGCTCGACATTTCCTTGCATATTCGATGGCATCTGATACCATAGAGGGCCAGTAGTAACCCATTCTTCGAATACGATCCTGTAGTTTAGGACCAGGCTGATGTGCTCCGCAGACACCATCGTGAGCTTCACGCAATACTTGTTTCTCTTCATCACCAGCTAAACAGCGTAGAAGAAGACCATCATAAGTCCGTCGATAGAGAGTCTTGGTGGTTTGGTTGTAGTAGAACCGTAAAGATCGTCGTCGAATACTTGTAGCCTCTTTAGGATCTTCAGGGAGTATATCATGAACCACGAAGTCGATGAAAGGAGTTCTCCAATCTTCATTAATAACATTAATTTCTGCAAAATTACTGAACTCGATGTTACGATTGTTTTCAACACAAAACAATTCTCGATTAGAGATAACCACCACTTGTTGTCTTCTGATAGGAACAGCTAAGACTGCTGCAAGATTGGCTAAGGCATCTGCTTCAGTATTGCAAGCTCGGCGTACATATTCAATAAAGAAAGCTTTGAACGATGTAGCCATGTTGATTACTGCTTCAAAGTAAGGTACCAGATCTTGATGACGAACCTCGTAAGTTCCTCTAACTTGATTAACAACCAGCTTAGAATCGTCGTAAACTTTGAGATACTCGACGTCTAGTTGTTTAGCTAGCTGAAGGCCAATGAGTAAAGCATTGTACTCTGCTACATTATTGGAACAGGATTCATCTAAAGAATAAGCTCTTTGGATAGTCAATCCTTCTGGGGAAACGAGAACAACTCCAACTCCTGCTACAATAGCACCATTGGGTCCAATTCTGGATGCTCCGTCAAAGAATAAATGCCAAGTTGGAAATTCTTCAGAGATCAAGTTGACTTCCAATGTCTCGTCTGGAATTTTATCGTAAAGCTTGGATGTTTCTGGTACGGGATGAGCCGACAAGAAATCCGCCAGTGCTTGACCTTTGACAGATTTTTGAGGAACATATACCATGTCATATTGGGCTAGAAGGATGGCCTATGTAGCAAGCCGAAAGTTAAGTGTGCTAGGCTTCTTCATCAGTACCCGAAGAGGATTGACTCGGGATATGACATGAATGGTTTGACCAATGATGTAATGCCTTGTCTTTTGAACGGCGAACATAAGGGCTAGACATTCTTTTTCGACCGGACTATAACGGTGTTCAGCACCAATCATAGTACGACTGAGATAATAGATGGCCTGTTCATGACCTTCTTTGTTCTTTTGGGCGAGTAAAGCACCCAATGAATGATCTATAGCACAGACGTACATTAAGAATGGAATACCTGAGATTGGTGGCACCAAGACTGGTGGGTTCATAAGATATCGTTTGATATCATCGAATGCTTGTTGATATTCTTCAGTCCAAATGAAAGATACACCCTTCTTCATTAGTTGAGTGAATGGTCTGCAGCATCCAGACAAGTTCGAAATGAATCGCCTGATGTACGCAAGTCGACCTTGGAATCCTCGTAGCTCTTTTAGGTTGCATGGAGGACGCATCTCTTGAATGGCTTTGATCTTCTCGGGATCCACGTGTATACCCTTAGAGGTAATGACGAAGCCGAGAAACTTACCACTAGAGACACCCAAGAATGACTTGGTGGGATTCATCTTGAGCTGATGTTGACGCATGAGATTGAAGATTATTCTCAAATCTTGGATATGATCTTCTTTCAGATGACTTTTAACAGCGATATCGTCAACATAATATTCGACTGTTTTACGAAGATGTTCTCTGAAAATGGTACTCATAGCTCGTTGGTAAGTTGCACCAGCGTTCTTGAGACTAAATGGCATTACTGTGTAGCAATAGACTCCCCGAGGAGTACGGAAAGATGTGTGTTTTTTATCTTCAGGATTCATCTTGATCTGATTGTATCCAGAAAATCCATCCATAAAAGATATTCGCTCGAACCCACAGGTATTGTCAATCATGATGTCCGTAATAGGAGAGGAAATTCATCTTTCGGACATGCTTCATTTAGATCCCGAAAGTCGATGCAGACTCGAACTTTGCCAGTTTTCTTCAGGATTGGAACAACGTTGGCTACCCAATCAGGATGTTGTTCTTCTCGAATAAAGCCACAAGCTATAAGCTTCTTGACTTCATCATCAATTGCGTCCATCATTTCAGGCTTGAATCGTTTTTGCTGCTATTTGACTGGTTTAGCATTAGGCAGAATATTCAATTTGTGAGTAGCAATTTTGGGATCTAAACCTGGCATGTCTTCATAACTCCAAGCAAAGACGTTAATATATTCTTTAATTAGAAGAATCAACTCTTGCTTATCTGCTTCCGGAAGATTCTTACTAATAAAGATTGGACGAGGTGACTCGTTTTCTCCTACATCAACTTGAACTAGTTGATCTTCAGTAGGAGGTTCTCTTTGTTCAAATCGGAGTACCCACTGATTATCCATCTGTTGAGCCCAAGGATCTGTTTCAGAACTTTCTTCAATGTCCTCATCATATCCTTCCGGAAGTTCAGCAGAAACCATATTAGAAGATACGATTACACGATGGACTTCACCAATGCTAGTGTCAAAATCCCATGATCTGGAATCGGAAGAATTAGAACGTTCTTCGCTATCAGAATCAGAAACTGCTGGGGATAACATCAGAGGGGAAGCATATCCGAGACCTCTTTTGGTCCTGCTGTAATATATTTCTGACTTTTCTTGTGGAACAGCAGTACGGAGAGGAGTTTTTCTTCCCTTACCGTAGTTGAGGCCGCTTTTGAAGTCGTAACCCATTTTTCGGACGATGTCTTTTGATTGTTAACTGTAACGACGGAATTGAAGATGTTCCGTGTCGTTAACTTTGCTATCATCTGTGTAGCTAAATTTTTGTTCTGGTCTTTTATTAAAAAGTATTGGACGTTCACCTTTCTTGCGAGCAGAAACAATACGATATGAGTCTTTTGGATGTTCACATGAAACTTCTGTTTGAAGAGATTATACAACTCCCATTATAAATGACTGAAAGCTATCTAACATATCCAGATAGTATTTAGTATGATAAATAATATCAGTATACTGGAAAGTAGATGCTTTTTCATTGATATGTACATATGTATTTACAGCAGGACCTTTAGCCTTAGCAGGCTTGGTCAAATTGATTACAAGAGGGGGAGAAGAAGATCGTGGAGGAGGCTTGTTACGACGAAGGTCAATAACAAGTGGCTCAGAGGAGGTGAGCTCCCTTTTTTCCTTGTTGTGAGTTAAATCAACAACAAAAGGCTCAGAAGAAGTGAGCTGCTTTTTGTTCTTGTTATGACGTAAGTCGATAACAAGTGGCTCAGAAGAGGTGAGCTCCCTTTGATTTTGATCATCATCAACTAATTTCTTTTGGACTGGCAAGTGAATAGCCAGTGGTTTAGAAGACTGAGGATGAGAAACACGCCCTTTGACAGGTATGATGAGAGTATCATTGGGCACTGCTTTTTGATCTTCTTCAGTATCCATGGCCAATACCACTTTCATAAATTCCTCCTTTTATATACGAGCATCATTGCAATACGCTTCAACGTCCTTGAAAGGATAAAGGTCTGCAACTTCCTTGTGAACTTGTCCTTTGTCATCAACATATTTAAAACATTGATGAAGAGTTGAGGGAACAAGATTATGTTCATGAATAAAGGGTCTTCCCAGGAGAGCATTGTAAGAACAACCATGATTGTCAATGATATAAAAGGTCACCTTTATGCGAAGATTGCCTATTTGGAGTTTTAGGCGGATCTTGCCCAAAGGTTCACTTCTTCCTTGGTTGAATCCCAAGATAGTAGTGATTGTGCTTGAAAGACTATGCACTGGTATCTTCAATGCATCTAGCATTGTCTTTGGCATGATACTAAGTGTAGACCCTGGATTTATCAGGATACGATCAACTTTCATCGAATCGACATACCCTGTATAGTAAAGAGGACGATCATGTCTATTATCCTCCAGTAACATATCATCTTGAGTGAAAGTGATATTTGGGATCAACTCCAGGATACTATGACAATGACGACAAGAGACCGGTTCTGATTCTGGCTTTTTAAGAAGAGTTAAGCAAGTTTCAGCCTGCATCAGAGCTTCACTTAAAGTTTCTCGAGTCTCCTTAGAAAGGCGCAAGAGCTCAAAGATTGATAGCCTAGCCGGTGTATTGGCCAGTTGAGCCAATATATCAAAATTGTATGGCTTTTCAAGTCCTGTAGGAGATGATTTCTTCAGAGGTTTGTCAAAACGGACTTGTTGTTTACCTTTGTCAGCAACCACCGGCTTAGGAGGAATAGGTACTACAACTGGTGAAGATGTAGAAGGGATCTCTTCAGTAGAAACAGGTTGTGCTGGAGTAGGTTCAGAAGAAGTAGGATTCTCTTGAACTTCAGAATGATCTTTCAAATAGGCTTTCCCTGATCTGGTGCCTAACAGAATCTCTTCGTCAACGATGGGTTCAAAAGACACCATGTTGCAAATTTTTGTCTTGCCTTTCGAACGGCCTTTCTTCTTGGAAGAAGAGGGCACTTCAAATTCCAGAGCAAGATCGGGATGAATCCACATAATTTCACCATTGTCAAGAGACAAGGGAACAAGACCTTCATTTGGTGGAAGTGGGAGATTTTCAATCTCAAGAGTAGCTTTGGGAATTGGAATGACACCGTGCTGTACCATCTGCGAAGGAAAGTCACCAAACTGGACTGAAACCATGTTCGCAGTAACAGTCTTCTCATCTTGCTGCAGAGTGACGACACCAGCATTGACAAGCTCTTGAATTTTGCCTTTAAGCACGTAGCATGCTCGAGTAGGATGTCCAATAAACCTGTGGTAGACATAATATTTAGGATGATTTGTCTTACCGACTTCATCAGGTTTCTTTGGGTCTGGGAGCTAAATTTTATTGCTTTTGAGTAAACATTCAAAGATGCTTGCAGTGTCATTCTCGTCAAAAGAATATTCTACTTTCGGACGAGGTTCCCTCGGTGGAGGTGCAGAAGGAGTAGGAGTGGAAGTCGGCGGAACCACATTGACAGCCAAAGATTCTTTATTCTTGTTCAAATTTATGTTCAAAGTCTCTTTTGCTTTGCGGTTGTTCTGACGGTTGCCACCACCTGACGTTTGATGTTCATCTCGATCGGGGTTAGACATCTGTACCCCTAGTTGCTTGAATTTATCAGCATTAACTTCAGCAGCTTTAGTGTTGACGATGAATGAAGGCCAATCTTGGAATTGGGTAGATCCCGTCCACATACTGATAATAGACAAAAGATTTGCCTTACAAGTATCAATAGTGACAGCAGCTGGAGTTTCGGGAGGCATTTTCAAAGCTTTATGGCGAAATCGTTCGATAAATCTCTCAGCAGTTTCATTATGTTTCTGTTTGATTTTGTTGAGAGCTGACATAGTCATGTCATTAAATCCTTCATAGAATCGTTCCAGGAAGATTTGCTTGAGACCTGAGAAGGAAGTGATACAACCATCGGGCAAACTTCTGTACCAGTCGTATGCTACGCCGGCTAAACAACCAACGAACACTCTGGTAAGAAGAGCGTCATTTGGCTGGAGTTGAACGGTCATTACCTCAAAATGATTGATAAATTGACTAGGAAAAGTGCTACCATCGAACAAAGAGATTGTTGGGATTTTGTACTTCGGTGGGAACGGGACATCCTTCCATTCAACTGGATAGGGCTGCTTGATCCCTAACCTTTGCAAGTTATCTTTCTCTTTGAAATCTTCAAATTGAGTTCGCAAGAGTTTGACAGCTTCATTGGCATCTTCTGATGACGAAGAAGGAGCAGGTTGAGTTGGAATGGTAGGAGGAGGAATAGCATTGTAAGCACTACCTCCAGCTCCGGACTGACTAGGTGTAGTTTGAACTTGTACTTGTATAGGAGGTATTTGAGGAGACACTACCCCCAGCCCATTATTGGCAGGTACTGAAGATGTTATGATTTTCGGACTCACAGTAGGTGCAGTCGGTGGTGTAGCATGTTGTGCCACAATGATGGAATGCATACTAGCAACCATTTCAGCCATGGTTTTTAGTTTGTCTTCAAGTGCAGCAATTCGCTGTTCTTGATTTATAGAGGTTGAAGCATCTGGATCATCAGTGACAACATAAGCTGTCACTTCTCTTGGTACAGTGGAAGACACTGTCTGTTCAGAGCTTTCGCTGTATGCATCATAGTCTGAAGAAGAATAATCTGAAGGGTTTTAAGGAAGATTCCTTTGACCGATTGTATCTCGGCTTCGAGAACGGGTATGTCGAAATACTCCTTCAGAAGATTCTTGGAGTAATTCTAAATACCGCTGGCTTGGCTTGCGAAGCTTGCCATATTTAGAGCATCTTCTACCCCCAGTGTCTCGGGAAGTCATGTTAACAGAAGCATACAAGACTTCGTCTTCCTCTGACATAGGTTCAGATTTAGCAAAAGTCAGACGATCGAAAACAGATCATTTTGTTGTTTGACAACAACATTGGATGATAACTTTGTGATTGCAATGATGATCAGATGGTTGAGATGGAGGTGTTGAGACATTGTCCCATTTTTGTCTAAGATGTTCTCGAAGATCAGGAACAACAACAGGACGAGAAAAACTCTGAGGGATCTGTTCTTTGATAACATTCGGAACATGATTTCGATTCTTCAAATATTTAGTCCCTTGAGTATATAGGGAAGTGCTCACTACATTGGCATAAGTGTCGGGATTTTTGACCCTAGAGAATTGTTTTTGATGATGTTTGATCTTCGGCATTGGCTGTTTGCGTTTTACCGAAGTGGGTCTATTGAGATAAGTTCTGAGATCAGCAAATTCACCCCCAGGAGTTTCTGTCTGAGACACTAACAGTTTTCCCTGTCTGGAATGAGAAATCTTGAGAGTCGGGAGGTCCTGGAATTCTGCTACCGGGGTAGGCAGAATACCTCTTTGGTCAGTACAAGTTCTCTTGTTATAAAGGAATGAAGAATCTTTGTTTGAAAGAATTCTAGTACTGATTGGTGCCAAGGCACGTTCAGATTGATCGTCTTCAGTAAAAACTGATGAAGATTGAGAAAAGACCAAAGGGCCTTTTCCTTTGTTTTGTGACGAAGGGTTAGCTAAAGAGCGTTTCCCTCTGTTGTCTTCCAAGTCATGGGACAAGGAAGTTTGAGAAAAGACCAACGGGCCTTTTCCTTTGTTTTGAGGAGAAAGAGGAATAGCCAAAGGACTACCCTCAGTAGATTGTGCAGGAGCAACAGTGTATTTAGGAAGAGGAGCAGAGCCTTTTCCCTTGTTATGAGAAGAAGAGAGTTTAGCCAAAAGGCTGTCACTCTTGGATTGCGCGGGAATGCTTTGTGCATGAGTTGATGGTACACTGGTTCTGGCCACAGAGACTGTGGTTTGCGTATCAGGAGTTCTTGCCACAGAATGCTTAGATTGCACTCTGGTTGCTGGAATATTTGTTTGTGCAGGAAGCTTGGCAGCCAATTGCGCCAGAGGCATAGGAGTTTTATACTTAGCCATGGCAGCATATGAAGTCTTTTGTGCACTGGCCATAGCAGACTGTGCAGCAGTAGCAGAGACAGATTGTACAGTAGGCTTGGTGACAGAAGCTTTAGACTGCGCAGCAGAATTGCTGGCAGATTGCACAGGAGACTTGCTGTCAGCATTAACAGAATGCACAGCAGTCTTTGGGACCCACACTGGGTGCACTTTGCTTGTGGCAGCAGTGGTTGCAGTGCGAGGAGTGGTCTTGGAGTTGATCATAGATTCGTAGGCTGTCTGGTTGATCTTCACAACCAGTGTCTTCTACGTCTTTCCGATAGACGCTACGTCACATTGAGTTGTCACTTCCTCATCGGAGGAGAAAGTCGTCCCCAGCAGAGTCGCCATTTTATTTGCAAAAACAAAAGTTGAAGAACTTTATTGATACAAACTTTGTAAAAGATTACAATTTGAATTCTGGGAATGGTACAACTTTGGGGATCCAATCTAGATGACGATTGCTTTATCCCTTGGACGATGTGAACTCTGAAGACGAAGCCTCTGAAGTTGAAGACAACTCTGGAATTAAAGGCAAAAAGCCTCGGAAGTGGAAGGCAAAAGCCTCGGAAGATGCAGAAGCACTTGGGCAAGAACTCCTGGACTCTCTGAACTTTGAAGTCTGATCTCTCTGATTTCTGATTATTGATTCTTGATCCCCTTGAATGGAGACTTGAAACTCTATTTATAGAGTTCTGAGAAATAACTAACTTTTAGTTATTTGGACTGCGCATGATGGATTACGCAGCAATTGGTTTGCGCAGCAATGGACTGCGCAGGCAGTTGCTGGATCATGGGCTGTCTTGGACACATGGCATCATTTGATTGAAATGTGTATGATCATGCACAGGCAGTTGCCACGAAATGAGCAATTGATGGCATGAATACCACGTGTATTTTGTCATTTGTACTGATAGAACGTGCACATTAAATTGTGCAGGCTTTGGATTGCGCCAACTTGATTTGCGCAGGAAATGGATTGCGCCAACACAGATTGCGTCAACATGGATTGCGCTGCCAGCTGTCCTCGAGCGCCGTGCTGTACGATTAAATGAACGGCCGCCTCGATCTCCGTGCTGTCAGTTGTCAGAAGATTTGATTTGTGTCAGGTAATGATGGCGATTTGCCACGTCAGCCTGCGCACTTGGAAGTGTGCGCAGTCTATCCTGCGCAAACTAAAGTATGCGCAATCTGATGCCTGCGCAAGTCATCTGAAAGTTGTATTTCTTGATTTTTCTGACTTTGTTGATGTGTGCCACTTGATTTTTTAGGACCTACACCTTACAGGAACACCTGTGAAGTTCTAATTCGATCAAGATTTTAACATACCTCTACCTTTCAGATGTCAAAGTTCATAGTATCAAGTTTTCTACAAGCCAATGTCAAGTTTGCCAAGAAAAAGATAAGAAGATTTCATAATGTCTGGTAGTTGTAACCGTTGCCTGTCTATTATGTTGGGTATCTATCTATTCAATATCCTCTTCTTCTTTTTTGTTTATTGCAATCTTCATCGCTCTAGTATTGTTGTCTCATTTCAGTTCCTAGTCATCATAAGTGAGGATTGGGGCTTGGTTCTCTGCATTCTCTACATGCTTTATGATCACTTATATATAGTTATGATAACTTTGAGGACATCCCCAGTTCATTAGATGTGCAAAACCATTACACATTGTCGGTTTACCTATAACCCCGACCTCTTGCAAGTCACTCAGGAACCAGGGGGTTTTCCCGAATCACTCATCTGTTTTGTCGTGGATGCAACGGGTGAAAATTGCGGTAGGAGTAGCAAAAAGGACTTGAAAAGCTTCATGAGTAATAGTTCACCATGATATAAATTCCAACAATATTCTAATCTTTGATAATGATATTGCAAAGATAACTATTTTCACCCGTCGAATGAATCTCCTAACATGGCAGCACATGCTTGACTACTCCTATGTTTAGTTGTCAGTTGCAAGGCCATTAGGTTGTCAACTATGCCCCTTGTCAAGGTGACAAACCAAGGCTATTGAAAGTCTAGGTTTCCTTTGTCAAGAAGATGGTTGGTCCCGTGGTTGCCTTTACAAAAGAAAGGAGATGATGACTCGATCTATACTAGTTAGATTGATACTCTGAGCTATACTAGTTGTACTTGTCTGATTCTTTCTCTGTGCTTAACCTTCACTGATACTAGTTATATTGATATTATGAGCTAATATTAATACTCTTGATACTACAATGATACACTAATACTCTTGATACTACACTGATACTCTGATATTATGTGCTAATACTAAGACCTGAGAGTTGTTTCTTTTGTTAACCCCAGTCACAAAATGGTTCTTTTTCTAGTTTTGCTAGGAGCTTATAGAATATTCTCTTACTGAAATTACTGACTAATTAGAATTTTCAAACTAATAATGCTAGAAATAGGAAAGGTTAACATATTTTTTCTAGATTAAAATATTATCAAGGACATTTATAAGTCTATTCTCTTGTGTTATTTCCTCACAAGACACATTATATCAAAGTAATGAACCTGAATAGATAATTCTGATACGGCTTATGACAAATATTTTCGATAGCATACACAGGGCACTGATTTTGGCATGTACTCATGTATTCCTTATTACCTTATCTAACATGATACGTGCAGGGTGACATAAACAGGGCGCTGATTGTGGCATGTGCTCGTGTATTCCACTTTTTGGAGTCTCCATGTTATGTCTAATACATATCTGACATGGACATGACACAATATGGGCATCAATTTTGGAGTATCGAGCTTCCTAATCTACCACACACCCTTTGGAGAAATTGGTAAGTCTTTTTTGCTCATGCATTATTATAAGTCTATAATCTTCAAATTAGGATGGTATATATGTGCTCATTATGAACCAAACAATATATACTGAAATGCATTTGATATTCATGTTTCTGCTTTATATAAATGTATACTTACATTTTCTTTATAACAAATATATCCAATAAAAGAAATATGACTTGTTTTGTTGCATTTGAAGTTTTTCAATGGAAGATATAACTGTGGGGAAGCTAATGCAAGTCGCACTTGGATGAGTACAGTTTTAAGGTACTTCTATTCTTGCATGCTTTCCCTGATCAAGGGTCTGTTTTGATTTTTGTTTTATTATCGTTCGAGGATTATGGCCATGACTTGCCATTCAATGGAGCATGAGTTTGCATAAAATTTCCATTCTAAAGGTACTTACGTTTTACATTGATTACTGAAGAATATGAGGTAACTTGGTCTTTCGTTCTAATACTTGTTATGTTGGTTTTGGGTGATATTTAACATTTTATACTAATTGTACTAATATATGTATTATTTAGAGCTATTTCTTTTTCTTCCATGTCTCTGAGAGCACTTCGGTCCTGATTTGGAGATGATAATTATAGTTGCATTTCCTTGCATTATTTGTGCTCCTTACTGCTATAGTCCTGACAAATGGACTACTTGATTGATGCACTATATTGATAGCTATTGCAACATGCTGAAGTTCTCTACTTGATTAGTTATGTAGGCTTAATCTTGATGATATCTCTTTCGATATATTATTACTGTGTCTTATATAATTTGGGCTGAATTTTACTTGTAATTATGGAGCATGGGTTTCTCTCTTTGTATCGACACGGACACGGATACTTCATAAAGATAAAAATAAATTTACAGAAAATAAAAAGGAAAATAAAACCAAAAATCATACCATTCATATATACATAAATCTAAAAATGAAACCCTAATCTATCAACTAACATTATATCCAAATCAAACCCTAACAAAATTGATTGAGAGAGAAAAACCCTAACAAAATCAAACCTAACAAAATTGAAGTTGAGACAATCATTTCACTATGGTATATGTATAAAATAAATGCCAATCATATTCTCAACTCTAAGAAAATTAACCTAGAAAAAATATTAGGGAAGAAGCTCACCACCGGAAGGATCTCAAATCTCGATGGAGGAGGGAGTGCGCGCAAGTGGGAAACCCTAGGAACGATTTTGGAGAGAGAATGAACGATTTTGGAGAGGAGGGAGCGCCCGCGGAGAGAGAACCAGGGAGCGCCCGCGGAGAGAGAACCAGGGAGCACCCGCGGGAGATTTTATTTCTTTGATAGTGTTTTTAGGTTATGGTTATAAGTAAAAAATTATATAAGTATATTTCCCTACATAGTTAGATGTCGCTGTTGAGAACTTACCTTTCTGTGACAAGTTGATGTGTGTCGCTGAACATTTGTTACCTTTCCGCGACAGGTAGATGTTGACGCTGAACATATGTTACCTTTCTGCGACATGTGCATGTCGCAATATGTAGAAAATTTTTGGCGGGTCTAACTTTTGGTTTCCCTCCAGTCAATTTTGGGTGGATTTTGCAACATACTAAAATGGATGTCGCCAAAACATGTAAAAAAATAGCTTTTGGGGACATAATAGGTCCTATGTCGCTAAAACATGTCGCTAAAAATGCAATTTCTTGTAGTGGACAAATAAGAAATACTAAAAATAACAACTGAAAATAAGAATATATAAATTACAGAGTAAGGTGGCAAGATATCTTGCCAGATTCTGCGCCGTGAATATGAAACGCCGCTCCCGCGTCCACACCTCCGGAACCCGACGCTCCTAGATAATTAATTAACTAGATTAAGTTACTACTCACGAAACTTATGATACGACCTAATTAGTCAAAGTACTGAGTTAAAATTATATTCAATCTCTCGTGCAACCATTTAGATCCATACAATCACACGCAGGTTCCACAAGACAACAAAACACAGTTTTAGGGTTCCTAACTCTTAATTAGTCGGTTATGCCCCTACTTCAATATCATACTTAAAAATCATATAAATATCATAAAAATAATATTTAAACTAATTTTTTACAGATTTATCTCTGAAATTCCAGAATTAATATTTCTAAAGACATTTATGACTAGTTGATTACTAAGTCAGCTAGTCTACCCGAAACTCGCCCGGAACATAGTTAATGACTCAAAATTGCTAAAATAACAAAAAAAATATTTTAAATATCAATAAAATATTTTATTTCACAGAATCATAACAGAGGTAAAAGGGTTGAGTTATATTACAAGTTTGGGACATTCTAGGTCAGCCGGAGCCGGTTACCCGAAATTAGTTAGTTTTGACCTAAAATTTTCTCGACCAGATTTGAGTTGCTAAAATCATGGAAAAATACTTAAAAATCTTAATTTATGTAAATGAACATACATAAAATTCAGTTTCGAGGATAGATACCAATAACTCATAGTTCCTTTACAATGGGGTTAATTTTGATCATACCGAAACATAAATATTACGCCTATATTTCATGAAACCTTTATGGATGATTATACTTAACAAAACCCCTCAAAATATAATTTCTACAAATTTAATAACATATTTTCTATAGAATTATAGTGAGGGTTTGAGATGGAAAGATTAAGATTTCTTACCAAAGGTCCTTGCTAGAGAGGTTGTGACGACTTCTCCTCGCCAAAGCTCCAACATTTCTCGCTATCCTTGCTTGCTAATCCTCTTTTGGTGAGTATGGAAGGGTTGACAATGGCTATAGATGGTTGGATGGAGAAGATGGAGTTTTTAGGGTTTGTTTTGAGGGGTTGGGTGGATGTATGGTGGAGGAGATGAGTTTTTATGAAGGATGGAGAGATGTGCAATGGAGGAGATGATGTATTGAGGTTATGGGGGGAAAGGTGTTGCCAAAAATATGGAGAGGGAGAGGGGTGGTCAGCTATGGAGATGGAAAGAAAGGAAGAATTAAGTTAGGGTTAGGGTTTGGGCTAAGTTGATGTATATATATCGGCTTTATTGGGTTGCATGCATGAAAAGGAGTGGAAAACCTATTCCTATGTGGTTTTTGGCCATGGGGGGGTTTGCTTGGCCGAATAATCCATGGTGGGGTCCACTTGGCATGATTTGGTTGTTTGGTGAGTTGGCTAATTGATTGGATTGAGGATTTAAAAAGGTCTTTCCTAATATAGAACTAATTAATTCTATCTATAAAATACAATCCAAATCTGAATTAAATATAAATATATAATTATTAATATTTATTAATAACCAACATGCCTACATAGGGTTGGGTTTGGCTTGGAAGAGGTTTGGAGCAACCGGGTCGCCTAAAAAGTTATAAAGGCTTTCTTAACTAATTAATTAAATAAAATATAACTTTTGCCATAATTTGAATGGTTAACATACAAGAGATTACCGTGTGACCATGGCATTGTTAACATGGCTAACATGCTAGTTAAAGCACCAGACTACGCTAGGCATGCCATACTTTCTAGTCGTCTTGCATATTTAAACTCAACCATGACTATAGTCCTTTTATAAAATATAAATAAGATAAGAATAAATTAGAATTAAATAAAATCCAAAAAAAATTTAAATGTTCCTTTAAGTTTTGAGGGATTTTACATCCTACCCATCTTAAAGAAATTTCGTTCTCGAAATTAAACTAAGGTAGGGGGTCGAATGCAGTGCAATGTAATGCAAGGAACTATAAAGAACTAACATATGCAGGACATACCTTGGTTGTCAAACAATTGTGGGTAATGATTTTGGAAGTCGTCCTCGCGCTCCCAAGTAGACTCTCCCGACGTGTGATGCTTCCATGCCACGCGAACCAATGGTATAGATTGATTCTACAATACCTTCACTTGGTGATCAAGGATGCCTACCGGTTGCTCTTGATACGAAAAACTCGGCCCAACTATAATTTCGGAGTGATCGAGCATATGACTGCTGTCTTTCACGTATCGCCTCAGCTGCGACACATGGAATACGTCATGTACTCCCTCAAGCGACGGTGGCAATGCCAATCTATAGGCAACCTCTCCAACTCGTTCTAAGACATCAAAAGGTCCGATGTATCTTGGACTCAACTTGCCATGTCCTCTGAATCGAATCGTGTCTCTAGTGGGGGATATCTTCAAGAATACATGGTCGCCTTTCTTGAATTCTAAAGGTCGACAACGATTATCTGCCCACTGCTTCTGTCGATCCAGCGCTGCTCGCAGGTGGTCTTGTATCTTGTTCACCTTCTCTAATGTGCTCAAAACTAACTCGGGTCCCAATATCTGTCGCTCTCCTATGTCGCTCCAACAAGCAGGAGATCGACACTTCCTACCATACAACGCTTCAAACGGAGCCATCTGAATGCTCGCTTGATAGCTATTATTATAGAAAAACTCTACTAGATGAAGGTGGTCTTCCCAAGATCTGCCAAAGTCCAGCATACATGCTCTCAACATATCCTCTAGCGTCTGAGTAGTACGCTCTGACCGGCCGTCTGTCTGCGGATGACACGCTGTGCTAAACTTCAAACGCGTACCCAAACTGTCCTGCATACTCCTCCAAAAGTACGAGGTGAACCTCGAGTCACGGTCCGACACGATGCTAACTAGTACACCATGTAGCTTCACTATTTGCTTCATATACATATTCGCTAAAACTTCTGTGGACTGCCCCACTCTAAAAGGTAAGAAGTGGGCCGATTTGGTAAGTCTATCAACAATCACCCATACCGTATCTCGTCCACTAGGACTCCGAAGAAATCCTGTGATGAAGTCCATCGTAATGTGCTCCCACTTCCACTCAGGAATGGGTAGCGGCTACAATAATCTGGCAGTCCTCTGGTGCTCAGCCTTCACTTGTTGGCATACCAAACACTTGACCATGAAACGAGCTATCTCCCGCTTCATTCTGTGCCACCAATAATACTGCCGCAAGTCCCGGTACATCTTAGTTCCTCCGGGATGAATAGAGTAAGTCGAACTGTGTGCTTCCGCCATCAGCTCCTGTCGTAGCTCTCCATTAGGAACATAAATACGATCGCCACATCACAATCTCCCATCGGGATGAATCCTCAATCCCGTCTGCTCTCCTGCTTCTGTCCTCTCTCTATGCCGTCGAAATCTAGCATCCGTGGGCAATATCGCCTTGATCCTCTCTACTAATTATGATTGCACTTGGAGATTGGCTAACATGCCATCTGCTCCAGGCAATACTACCTCAATACCAAGCTTCGGTAAGTCTTCTATCAATTCCTTCTACGTAGTCAAGAAGTGTGCCATGGGCTTACGGCTTAATGCGTCTGCCACAACATTAGCCTTGCCCGGATGATAATATAGCTCGATCTCATAATCCTTCATCAACTCCAACCAACGTCGTTGTTGTATATTCAACTCTTTTTGTGTGAACACGTACTTGAGGCTCTTATGATCAGTGTAGATATCAACCTTCTCACCGTACAAGTAATGTCTTCATAGCTTCAAGGCAAAGATAACTGCTGCGAGCTCTAGATCATGGTTGGATAATTCTTCTCGTGCACTCTCAATTGTCTAGATGCATATGCTACTACATGACTATGCTGCATCAATACGCATCCTAATCCCTTCTTAGATGTATCTCTGTAGATTATAAATCCTCCCGGGCCCGATGGTAGTGTCAAAATGGGTGTTGTGGTCAAGCGCCTCTTCAACTCGTCAAAAGCGGCTTGACACTCATCTATCCATACAAACTTCTGATCCTTGCAAGTGAGTCGAGTCATAGGCCCCACTATTCGAGAGAAGTCTTCTACGAACCTTCGGTAATAACCCGTAAGTCCAAGAAAACTTCTCACCTCGGAAGCTGATATGGGAGCGGGCCATGCCTTGACTGGTGTGATATTCTCCGGATCTACCGATATGCCGTCTCCAGTAACAATATGTCCAAGAAATAATACTTCCTTGAGAAAGAACTCACACTTGCTAAGCTTCGCGTAAAGTCGCTCATTTCTCAATGTTCCCAAAATAATCCGTAGATGTTGCTCATGCTCCTCTTGGCTCTTAGAGTAAATCAAAATATTATCTATAAAGACGACCACAAATTTGTCCAAGTACTGGTGAAAGATCTTGTTCATTAAATTCATGAAAACTACGGGAGCGTTGGTCAAACCAAAAGTATGACCAAGAACTCGTAGTGTCCATACCTCGATCGAAAGGCCGTCTTTGCAATGTCTTCATTCCGAACCTTCAGTTGGTGATAGTCCGATCGTAAGTCAATCTTGGAGAATACTTTTGCTCCACTCAGTTGATTAAATAGATCGTCTGTACGTGGTAAGGGATACTTGTTCTTCACCATCACTGCATTCAAAGCTCTGTAGTCGATGCACATGCGCACTATCCTATCTTTCTTAGGCACAAAAAGAACGGGTGCTCTCCATGGTGACGCACTGGCACGAATAAAGCCTTTCTCCAACAAGTCGTCAATCTGTGTCTTCATCTCTACCAACTCCTTCGGTGCTAGTCGATATACTCGAGATGAAATAGGCTCGGCTCCTGGAATAAGCTTAATAGAAAACTCGTTGTCTCGGTCAGGCGGTAGTCCCGGCAGATCCTCGGAAAATACATCTTCGAACTCAGTGATGACGGGGTGCTGAGGAGTGTCCTGCATCATTATGTGAGTCCCCAATGTGGGTATCATGACCCGCACCCAGTATTTGGGCATGAGCCGTGGGTACGTCCAGCCTACGCCGCAGAGTCGGCAGTAGTACGCTGTCTAGTCATCTCCACATTTATAAATACAACCATGCAGTTTATATTCATTTGCACAATGTAAACCACATCAACAGATAAGATCAAGACAAGATGAATTTTTATAATAACCATAGTTTGGAGAGAAAGATAATAAATGATCTGAAAAAACTCCAAAATAGATCAAAATGTACTAAAGTGACATAGTCTCCAAAGAAAATGAAATGTACTGAGAGAACATCCACAAATCAACTCATGAACCTCAAAATAGAACTAACATCTAAAAGTCTCAAACTAAACAAATCTGTGAGAATACTAAATAAAGTCTACTAAAAGCCATCTGTAGCAGGTAACTCCGCAAAAGCAGCCTCCAGTTCGTCATGTGCGCCAAAATCGGGATCTGCAGTATGATCATAATATGTGGTACAGAAATCCTCTAACTCATCACCTAAAAATATTAGTTTTCCAGTCAGGAATGGAACAAGCACACAAACCGAAAAGCTATCTGCAACATAATAGATTCGACAGTGCATGAAAATAGCATATGTGGAAGAAACTAGAAAGTAAACTGATGATATGGTATATCTAGAATGAAAGCATGAACCGCAGAATATGGTATGTCAACTAGAAGGAATGTAAAAGCATGATGACATGGCAAATGGTGAAATATAAAAAAATAATAAAAGACAACTATCTAAGTGTGTTGAAATATCTGTTTCGACATGTAAACGTCTAGGAGTAAATCAGGCACCCCGTACGTGAAATGTGCGACTGTTATTCTCCACGAAAGATACGGGGGATAGAAAGGGTAGTTCATACGTCTAATAAGATATTTTTCCTCCCGACCAGTATACATGGGCCCAAACAAGTCACGAAACACAAAGGTAAGATAAAACAAGAATATAATAAATGGGGTCCATGATACTATCTCGTGTGTCCATCGTGTCATCAAGTAAGGGAGCATATGTATAGTATGTACTGAACAAAACTATCGGAATTAAAAGCAAATCAGAAAGTGCACTTGCCTGTGGTCCTGAGCTGCGGATACAGTTCAAAGTTCGAGTTAAAGTCCAAGGAACCTATTTATAATTAAATAGAATCAATACGCAAATTAGAGAGTACAAACGAGCCTACCTAATTGGTTATTAGATTCATGGTATAGGCTTTTATTGTGTTAGGTAAATGGCACTATGATTTCCCCTAATTTGTTTTGCTTAGTCATGGTAGATATACAATACCATGAGTACCCTAACCCTGTATCATATTTATACCCCTAAAAATTGCTTTGGAATTCCTTACTGTTAAGGTGTTGTCCTACAACCCAACACTCTTGTAATTGTCTCAACTCTGTTACCTTATATGTAGCATATCTGTGGATATGAGTTAGTATTTGGGTTACTTACCACTCCTCTCCCTATTCTTCCCTAATTCATCTTACTATCCAAACGGGAATTACTCCAGAGCAATACAGTAGACACTCCCAGTTGGGGAAATACGTGGTGAGTCGATTGTAGGTCAGGTATATGGAAGAAACTGACCCTCTGACACACAACGACTGCGTATTTCTAAGTCTATTTATCGCTGAATTGGTCCTGGGGTTTGGGCATTACTGATACTTATGTGTCGAGGTCAAGGTAGGACTATAATTGATATATTAGTTCCCAACTGATGTATTGTTTGTAGCTAACATACTAGTCCTATTTGATACCAGGTTTATGAGGGACCAAATCAGTGTAAATTGACATAATATGTAGGCTAATGCATGCAAACCGATATGATTGGTGACCAAAACAGAGTATCTGATACTAGTGTCAAAATCTGGTGTCAGATGTAATATGATGCCAAACATCAAATCTGATGTCCGGTTGCCTCGACTCCATATTGTCCCTACTTTTCCCAGGTTACTTGTTGGCTCAACTCTAGGTATGTATAGAGGTATCCTCATCTACTATTAGGATCTAAAACAAAGTGTCAATTTGGTATCAAAAGTGATCGAATACCCCGTACTAGCTCTGACATCAAGTATCAATTCAGTCACTAAGTATTCTCGATCCCATATTGTCCCCTGTCCCAGTCTCGATTGCTCACACTTACTCATGTCCTAAGTTCACTTATAGGCTTCTCCTACGTTTGGTTAACTGAAAACTCATACTAGTATTTCATATCTCTGGTGTCACGATGACCATCCTCTCACATGAGACACACCAGTTCATCTTGGTTGGTACTCCATATAAGGTTCCTTAATAACCTATCTAACCATTACATGAACATCTGTATATGGAGGTTTACACTAATATAAGCAGTTAGGACACCGACCCTATTTTTTTGTCGTCACAACTCACCTCTCCTCCTTCCTGGTAGTTTCTTCCCCCATGGTGTATCACCACTTTACTGTCCGGCTACTCACCGAGAAGTTGATGATGCCCCCAGGTTCTCCTTACAATTTCCCCCCTTCCCAATTACTGATACTCTATGGGTTAACCACACACTACATTCATAGGCATGTACAACAATGTATCCTTACTTCAATTTACCCAAGTTTAACTTTTCTACTATTTACTCAACTCGATCATTGCTACCTTGACAAATTACTGCTATTTTACTCTAGGCTTACTGTTCTAGTACCTTTCCACGTAGGACATGGTCTGATATCTGCCCAAGCCGATACCAAGTGATATCAATTATCGTATTGAGTTTATACCTGCTGCTACGCCCTCCATGTATCTATAATCTCAGATACTGATGTCCGAGGTAAAATTGGCATCACACTAACACCAAGAGCTGACTTCATATGGGTTTAGTTCTAGGATCAAAACAAGTGTCTCAGAGTTCCAAAACTTAGAAGTGTTCTACTAACCTTCGTGTCTATACCTGCAGTGGTCATCTAGTCGAGATGGTTGCAGACGGCCTGAACCATACGAATTTGCTAACATGTAATCACCAACACCTATAGGTGAGCGAATAAGACGACACAGGGGTCTGTCCTACAGCTGCTATAAGGAGCATTACTACTCCATGAGCCTACAGGTTTATCCAAAGGTTCATGGATATTGTATCTGTGTAGTACCCTCTCTTATCGGCAAAGTCAGATACGTAATGGTCGCCTAACACCAGCTACTATGATCTAGTTTTCCCGATGTTATTCCCATCGCATATGTCATTTACATCATCTACTAGGCCTTCTTAGACATTAACTCAATTACCTTTATTGTAATGGAATTATGAACAAAATCAACATGTTTAAGGAATCACATGATATGATAATCGAAAAGGGAAGAGTTACCTGCTTTTGGAGAACCAAAAGCTTTGCTCCTGTCAACCTCTTGGCAACAACTTTCACGAACTACAGGTACGGGGGGGGGGGGGAATTTAGGGTTTGGGGAAGAGATTGATCGATCTCTTAAGCTTATATACAAGGTTCTAGATAGGATTAAATTTGGTTTTGAATCGGACTAAGATTCAAACGAAGGATTTGAGAAAACTCCCATTCCTATCCATTCTATTTCCGTACAGAACTTGGTTGGGGTCGGCCAGGTATTCAAATTTGAATTGAGACAATTGCAACCAAGCCCTTCTCATAGTATGAACTTGCACGGGTTTCCTTTTTGAGTAAAGCCCAATGTAGAATTGACTAATTTCTTCTTCGGTTTTGATTGGAAACACTGTTCAAGCATAACTAAGTTTGTTATAATTATGGTTTTAGTTAGTGAAGAAAAAAAAATTAATAATAGCAAAGTTTTGGTTCAGGGGCCCACAAATCTATCCTCCTTTCGTCCTCGAAATTAAAGGATAGACACAAGTGTAGAATTATACCTCATGCCTCGAAAAGGTAAGGATAGCGCTCCTGCATCTTGTCTTCCCTCTCCCAAGTGGATTCGTCCGAAGAATGGTGCCTCCATGCGACACGCACCAATGGAATAGTCTGGTTGCATAGCACCTTCTCCCTGCGATCCAAGATCTCTACGGGCTGCTCCTGGTAACTAAGGCTCGGTCCCATCTCAATCTCCGGGTGGTCTAGTACATGGCTGGGATCCGCCACGTACCGTCTCAGCTAGGACACGTGGAATACGTTGTGCACTCCCTCCAATGCAGGTGGTAATGCCAAACGGTATGTCACTGCTCCGATCTTCTCATGGATGTCAAACGGCCCGATGTATCTCAGACTGAGCTTCCCGCCTCCTCCAAAACGTATCGTGCCATGCGTCAGAGATATATTTAAGAACACCATATCGCCGACCTAAATTTAAGCAAGAGGTTACGACCTATTTCTATAATTATTATCAACCACAAAACTAAGGAAGACTATACCTCAAATTCTAATGGTCTTCGGTGACTGTCAGCCCAGTGCTTCTGCCTGTCGTGAGCCACGCGAAGTCGCTTTCTAATCTGCTTCATCTTTTCAGCAGCATCTACGACCATCTCGGGCCCCAATAGTGCTCTCTCACCTACGTCGTCCCAAGATAGTGGGGTACGACATATCCGTCCATATAAAGCCTCGAAAGGGGACATCTCAATACTAGCTTGGTAGCTGCTGTTGTAGAAGAACTCCACGAGGTAAAGGTGATCCTCCCACGAGCCACCAAAATCTAGTACACACGTCCGTAGCATATCCTCAAGTGTCTGAATGGTCCGTTCCGACTATCCATCTGTCTGTGGATGATAGGCTGTGCTGAACTTGAGCGATATGCCCAAGCTAGCCTGCAGACTCCACCAAAAGTGGGACGTGAACCTGTTGTCACGGTCGGAGACGATACTTACTGGAATGCTATGCAACCTGACGATCGGCTTCACATACAACTCTGCCAACCTCTCCGTGGATAGTCCCACTTTGAATGGTATAAAGTGGGCCGATTTGGTTAACCTGTCAATGATGACCCAAATCGTATCCTTCCCTCCTGGCGAACGTGGAAGACCGGAAACAAAATCCATAGTGATATATATGTTCCCACTTCCACTCGGGAATCGACAACGGCTGAAGCAAACCTCCGGGTCTCTGCCTCTCGGCTTTGACCTGCTGACACACAAGGCATCTAGAAACGAAGCGTGCTACCTCTCACTTCATGTCGTACCACCTTACGTGGGCTCTCATATCCTTGTACATCTTGTTGGCTCCTGGATGTAAGAAATACTGAGAACGGTGTGCCTCCTGTATAACCTTCTCTCGTAGCTCTCTACTAGGTACACATAATCTCGTCCCGTGCCTCAATGAGCCATCCTCTGTAATGGTGAAATCCTCTAACAAATCGGCCTGTGCCTGTGCTATGACACCCCTCAACTGCTCGTCCTGGTGCTGTGCTTGTCGTATCCTATCCATCAGTCCAGACTAAATCTGCATGCCCATCTTCTGTATCTTGACTCTGGAAATGACGACCTCAATGCCTAAGCTCTCTAAGTCTGCTAACAAGTGCCGATCTCTCGTCAAGAACATAGCCACTGGGTACCGACTCAAGGTATCTGCAACTACGTTTGCCTTCCCTGGATGATACTGCAACAAGATGTCGAAATCTTTCATCAATTCCAGCCATCTGCGTTACCTCATATTCAGCTTCTTCTGCGTGAAAATGTACTTTAAGCTTTTGTGGTCAATAAATATTTCCATACGCTCTCCGTACAAGTAGTATTTTTACAACTTCAGGGCAAATATAACTGCCACCAAATCTAGATCATGGGTGGGGTAATTCTTCTCATGTGGTCGCAGCTGTCTGGATGCATATGCTATCACATTCTTGTTCTGTTCTAGAACACACCCAAAGCCCTTCCCTGAAGCATCGTTATAGATAGAAAAACCTTCGGAACCAGATGTCAATATAGGAGCTGTCGTCAGCCTCTTCTTCATCTCAACGAACGTAGTCTGACAGTCCTTTGTCCACATGAACTCTACGTCCTTCTAAGTGAGCCTAGTCATCGATTCCGTAATTCGAGCAAAATACTGCACGAACTTTCTGTAGTATCCCGCCAATCCTAAGAAGCTCCGACTCTCAGCCACAGAAGTCGGAGTAGCCCACGACTCAACAGCAACAATCTTCTTCGGGTCTACGGATATACCGTCTTCTGTCACCACATGTCCAAGGAATTCTACCATGTCTAGGAAAAACTCACACTTTGAAAGCTTTCCGTAGAGTTTCTCCTTCGTGAGGGTCTCCGGCATGATCCTCAGATGCTCCTTGTGCTCTTCCTACGACATAAATGAGGATGTCATCGATGAAAACCACTACGAACTTATCAAGATATGGATGAAATACCTTGTTCATCAAATTCATGAAGACTGTCGAGGCATTGGTCAACCCAAACGGCATCACCATAAACTCGTACTGGCCATACTTGGTCTAGAGAGCTATCTTCGGAATATCCTCTTTCTTCACTTTCACTTGGTGGTACCCCGACCTCAAGTCGATCTTCAAAAATATCCGTTTACCGCTCAACTGATCGAAAAGATCATCAATTCTTGGTAGCGAATATTTGTTCTTGATCGTCTTATTATTCAAGGTCCGATAGTCGATACACATACGCACTGTCCCGTCCTTCTTTGGCACAAACAAAACTGGTGCACCCCAAGGCGATGAACTCGATCTAATGAACCTTTTCTGTAGTAGCTCATCGATCTGTTTCTTCAATTCTACAGCCTCCTTGTTATTGATCCTATATACTCGCTACGACTCTGGCTCCGAGCCTGGCACAAGATCAATGGAAAACTCAACGTCTCTGTCTGGTGGCAGTCCTGGCAGCTCATCGGGAAAAATATGGAGAAACTTCGTGATGATAGGATGAGGTAGCTCCTTCTCTGCTACCATGGCTCCACAAATAGCGTCGCTAAGCTGCTCTACTGCTCCTCTAACGAACTCGAACACGGTCTCTCCAGGCAGAGTAAAACAACACATCTATGACGACAATCAATGCTGGCATAATATTTACTCAACCAATCCATGTCGAGCACTATATCAAAGCTCGAAAGTGGCATTATGAGTAAACTAGCGCATATTTCCCGGCCCCCTATGGTAATGTAGCGTCTGATGCAAACATCCTTGACTAGGATGAAGCCTCCGCCAGTCGAGATTTTATAGGTGCAATCTAAGGGCTCAGATATAATACTATGTCTAAAAATAAAAGCTGCAGATATAAAGCTATGACTGGCTCCAGAATCGAACAAAACAATAGCTGAAAAAGACTCAAAGAGAACAGAACCTGCTATCATGTCAGGAGATGCTAGTGTCTCCTTGGCCACCATGGCAAAAGATCTGCCCTACTGCTGGTGCTGGACGAAGCACTGCTGCTGTGTGGGCAGGGGCCCTCTCTGCTGCTGGGGTATCGCGGGCTTCGTCGGTGCCTTCGGGGCAGAAGCTGTCCCCTGTGCTGAACGGGGCGGTACTTGTGTGCACTCCCTCAACTGGTGCGCACTCGAGCCACAGAATAGACATACTTCGAGTCGCTTCCTGCACACCTCCCATGCATGTCCTGGTTTCTTACAGTAGGTACAAGGACCAACTGGCTGTCTCTGCTGGTTCTGCTGGAAAGTCGGGGCTCTAGCTGGCGACTGGTACTTCTGCTACTGGAAATGGGGCTGTGGCTGATGCTGCTGTGCTACGGTCTTTCCTGGAGCATTGGATTATTTTGTCGATCCGCACTGGTTGTTGCCTCCTCCGTATGCGTCTCGGTCCCTCTTCTTCTTGTGCTTCATCTTCTTCTCTACTGCTTGTGCAACCTTCAGGATTCTTTCATAGGTGGTGGCCTGGCTGGTGGCAATGGCGATACGAATTTCATGCGATAGCCCTTTTCTGAACTTCTTCGCCTTGGCTTCAGGGGTCAAGGCATCTGCGAAGCGACTGAGGCGGAAGAACTCGGCGGTGTACTCGTCGATGGAGAGGTTGCCCTGCTCCAGGCTCTCGAACTCATTTTCTAACTCTTCTCTGGCCGCATCGGGGTAGAACTTTATCTTGAACAGCTCCTTGAATTCTTTCCAAGTCACATCTGGCACGGTGAATCGAGGCTCGTCTCTATACCACGTGCAGGCGATGTCATAGAGCTGCATGCTAGGTGTTTCGACCTTCTTATCTTCAGGAATTCGAGCCATCCGGAGATTGCGATCCACGTTCTCTATCCAGTCGTCCGCGTAGAGGATCCCTTTCGTTCCTTTTAATTCCCTGGGCCTAAGGTCTATGAAATTCTTGGAAGTCTCGGGGCACAGTGGAGAAGCATCCCTAATCTGAAAAGCCTTCCTCAAGGTGTCACGGAAGGCGTTGGCCTGCTCTGTCTGGGAAGTGATGAGCCGTTGGAAGATCCCAAGGAGCATAGCGTTGTCCAGTACAGGTGTTGCAGGCAAAACTGGTACTGGATGCTGGACGGGTGCTGGTGGGAGAAACGGTGCTGGTGGCGGAGTCGGCGGAGGGAACTGGAAAGGTGGTGGAATGTCATCTCGACGAAATCTCGAAGTCTGTGGCTGTGGCGTCTCGCCTAGATAGGTGAACTGGCCTCCGTGGGTCGGTAGGGTCCCGTTCGCGGAACACCCGCCGACGGTTGCTGGGGTGTTCAAGGGAGCGGTGTTCCTGCCTTGGGAATCCATTTAACTATCGCAAAAGAAAATCATTAGTCGGTATGAAGATTCAAACATGATGTATATCAAAGGAGCAATTGAAATCAAGTATGGAAGTCAATAACGGTTTAAAACAGGTGGAGATGGTCCTTAAATCTAATCTTATTTGCAGGCCCGCAGTAGTATATCTAAGTTGAGTACTACCACGAGCTTCACAGTTTTTGCGAAATCTGACCTGCATGGGCCACCATAAAAACGTGTTATGACCTGCACCCAGTATTTGGGCATGAGCCGTGGGTATGTCCAGCCTACGCCGCAGAGTCGGCAGTAGTACGCTGTCTAGTCATCTCCACATTTATAAATACAACCACGCAGTTTATATTCATTTGCACAATGTAAACCACATCAACAGATAAGATCAAGACAAGATGAATGTGTATAATAACCACAGTTTGGAGAGAAGGATAATAAATGATCTGACAAAACTCCAAGATAGATCAAAATGTACTAAAGTGACATAGTCTCTAAAGAAAATGAAATGTACTAAGAGAATATCCACAAATCAACTCATGAACCTCAAAATAGAACTAATATCTAAAAGTCTCAAACTAAACAAATCTGTGAGAATACTAAAATAAAGTCTACTAAAAGCCATCTGTAACGGGTAACTCCGCAAAAGCAGCCTCCAGTTCGTCCTGTGTACCAAAATTGGGATCTGCAGTATGCTCAAAATATGTGGTACAGCTAACTCATCACCTAAAAATGTTAGTTTTCCAGTCAGAAATAGAACAAGCACACAAACCGAAAAGCTATTCGTAACATAATAGATTCGACAGTGCATGAAAATTGCACATGTGGAAGAAACTAGAAAGCATGCTGATGATATGGTATATCTAGAATGAAAGCATGAATCGCAAAACATGGTATGTCAACTAGAAGGAATGTAAAAGCATGGTGACATGGCAAATGGTGAAATGTAAAGAAATAATAAAAGACAACTATCTAAGTGTGTTGAAATATCTGTTTTGACATGTGAACGACTAGGGATAAATCAGGTACCCCATACGTGAAATGTGCGACTGCTATTGTCCACGAAAGACACGGGGGATAGAAAGGGTAGTTCACACGTCTACTAAGATATTTCCCCTCCCGACCAGTATACATGGGCCCAAACAAGTCACGAAACACAAAGGTAAGATAAAACAAAAATATAATAAATGGGGTCCATGATACTATCTCGTGTGTCCATCGTGTCATCAAGCAAGGGAGCATATATATAGTATGTACTGAACAAAACTATTAGAATTGGAAGCAAATCACAAAGTGCACTTGCCTGTGGTCCTGAGCTGTGGATACGGTTCAAAGTCCGAGTCAAAGTCCAAGGAACCTATTTATAATTAAATAGAATCAATACACAAATTGGAGAGTACAAACGAGCCTACCTAATTGGTTATTAGATTCATGGTATAGGCTTTTTATTGTGTTAGGTAAATGGCACTATGATTTCCCCTAATTTGTTTTGCTTAGTCATAGTAGATATACAATACCATGAGTACCCTAACCCTGTATCATATTTATACCCCTAAAAATGGCTTTAGAATTCCTTACTGTTAAGGTGTTGTCCTGTAACCCAACACTCTTGTAATTGTCTCAACTCTGTTACCTTATATGCAGCATATCTATAGATATGAGTTAGTATTTGGGTTACTTACTACTCCTCTTCCTGTTCTTCCCTATTGCATCTTACTGTCCAAACGGGAATTACTCCAGAGCAATACAGTAGACACTCCCAGTTGGGGAAATACGTGGTGAGTCGATTGTAGGTCAGGTATAAGGAAGAAACCGACCCTCTGACACACAACGACTGCCTCTTTCTAAGTCTATTTATCGCTGAATTGGTCCTGGGGTTTGGGCATTACTGATACTTATGTGTCGAGGTCAAGGTAGGACTACAATTGATATATTAGTTCCCAACTGATGTATTGTTTGTAGCTGACATACTAGTCCTATCTAATACCTGGTTTGTGAGGGTCCAAATCAGTGTAAATCGACATAATATGTAGCCTAATGTATGCAAACCGATACTAATGGTGACCAAAATAGGGTATCTGATACTAGTGTTAAAATCTGCTGTCGGATGTTGTTGGTGTTTTTGCCTTTGGACTAGAAAAGATAGTCCCACATCGGCTACACCAAATGGTGAGTATCTCAATATAATGCATTGCTTGTGTTGAGGTGTGCACATGAGGTGTAGTGGGGCACAAGTGTGTGCCATGTGGGAGTATTTTCCTAGAAGGAAAAAGGATTAAATCCAACAAGGATGCAAGTTGATTTTTGTTGTGCGGACTCGGACACGGACTCCAGGATGTCTCATACATGTACGGAAGTGTTCGGGGGGTAGGCGTGGACTGGCACACTTCTATGCTGATTGTGGGATGCTCTAAAATATCAAACTCTATTTTTGAGTATTGGTATTTTAGTCCCACATCGGATAGGAGAAGCGGTGAAGTCTCAACTCCACTCTATAAATAGAGCCCCTTGGCCTCCTTTGAAAAATGCACCAAGAAAAGAGTTAAGGGAGTCTGTAAAGTCCAAGAAGCCCGTTCAAGTCTCAAATTTTGACTTACAAGCGTTCCAGAAGTTCTTCGTGAACTTGCTGGTTCCTGAAAGCAGATCGTGGTGGGGCGAATCTTGCTTTGAGCAACGGTGATCTTAATCACCCCAGCAAGAACCTTTCCTCTTCTTCTTTCTTCTTTCTTCTCCTTCATCTGAGTTGTAACTCAGTTCTGTCCGTCTGCAACTGCGATTGCAAGGAAGAACATGAGATTTATTTTCTGAACTCAGTTCTGTCCGTCAGCAACTACGATTGCGAGAAAGAACGTGAGATTTACTTTCTGATTATTGTTGCTTTTGTAATCAGATTTATATTATAGTGTTCCTCTTGGATCTCGAGAATAATCAGATGGTGAACGTTTGTTGAACCTCTGATCTCGACATCGAGTCTACCATCTTTGATCAAGCCCCGGGACTAACAATCTCAAAACAAGATCCTTGTAGATGAAAAACTCTTGTGCTTCTCTCATCGATACCAGCTTTAACAAGTTGGAGAAATTCGACGAAGAACATTTCCAAATCTGGAAGAGGAAGCCCTTAATCTTCAACTCATGGACGTAGACCATGTGTTGATTGAGGATGAACCGACGATTCCAGAAGAAGGAACTGCCGATGCTACTGCTGCTGCACTCGTCAAGCAGAGCAAATGGAAGAGAGAAAACAGCATATGTAAACTGCTGATTCTCAATTCTATGGAAGACTCTCTGGCTGAGTCATATTCCAAGAAGGAGAATGCCAAAGAGATTTGGGATTCTTTGGGTAAGCTATATAAAGATGATGAGAACAGTTCCAAAATCTTCATCGTCGAGAAGTACCACAAGTGGCTCTTCGAAGACGAGATGGCGATGCTACCTCAAGTAAAGGAATTCCTGAAGTTGCGCTAGAAGTTAGATGACGAGGAGATGTCCCTCGTCGACAAGTTTATCGTTAGAGGGATAGTCTCGAAATTTTCTGCTGGTTGGAGCAACTTCTATGCTAGAATGTATCAGAAGAAGCTGGACATTAGCTTGGAAGATCTTCTACAAGAGATCCACGTTGAGGACGAAATGCGATCTCAACAGAAGATGGACTCTCTGTCCAAACAACTGGCTAAGGCAACTTGGTGCAGACAAGACAGTTCAAGGGGAAGCAGGTGGCTTCTCATCACAAGAAGAAGGACTCCACTAAATCTAAAAGTGAACGGTCCTTCGTTCAAGCAACAGAACTCCAAGTCCCACGTGACTTGCTTCAACTGTAACAAGAATGGCCACTACATGAGTGAATGCAAATCCAAGCCCAAACCAAAATAGCAGTGCATCTGACCACGTGTGCTCTCAAAGGAGCTGTTCACCAAGGATGAGCCATATTATGACGAAGGTCTCGATGGCGAACATGTATCTAGCAGAAGTTCTGAAGATCGAGACAGTGATTATTAATCACCGACAAGGACACTGGAATGCGTGTTGCATGTACTAGAGATTTTTTGGTGATCTAATCTCAGAAAGTCTGTTATCTGATACAGACTTGAAAGATGGACATTCGTACTAGCCAGATGGTAATTTCTTGGCGAGAAACATGCTTCAAAAAGATGTTTGGTGCTGAAGGAATGTTCAAACTTCTGCTGATGGCGATGAAGTTACTTCATTGAGTGGACTGAGAGTTGTTCTATGACAGAAGCAGACTCAAGCTGTCCTACCGGGACCTTATCTTCGGAATGTGGGGGTAAGGAGGTGGAGGAGTTTAAGGTCTGTGCAGATACAAGACTGTTGGGAAGCTGCTCAGACGATTGAACTAAAGTACTGATCATCTAGAGTCAGTACACTCAGATATCTGTAACTTTTATCAATTCTCCATAGAGGCCGGTTCGAAGTGTTTCTCGAAGTGCACGTTCGCATGACTTCTCAAGTAGAAGGATGCAGCATTCGAATAGTTTAGATACTTCAGGACTGAAGCTGAACGTTAAATCGATCTACAACTACTCAGAAATGATCGAGATGTAGAGTATATGTCTCATGAATTCGCATCGTTCTACAAAGAACATGGAATCATCAATGAGACTACTGCTCCGTATTCTCCTCAATCTAACGGGATAGCGGAGAGGAAGAACAGAATGTTGACAGAAATGATGAACTCAATGCTGCTAACTACGAGTCTTCCTAAATGCTAATGGGGAGAAGCTGCATTGACGACCACTTTTATTCTAAATAGAGTGTCGTATGCAACTTCGGACATAACTCCTCATGAACACTGGTTCAAAGTCAGACCTAACTTGAATGTCATTCGAGTGTGGGGGTCTCTGGCTTATGTAAAGCTCCCAGATCTGAAGATTCAGAAGCTGGGGACTTGGACTACGAAGATGATCTTCTTGGGGTATGCCGAGAAGAGTGATGCTCGAAGATTTCTTGATATTGAGTCAAATCATATCATCGAATCTCAGGAAGACAAGTTTATAAGGCACAAGAATATTGTTTTAACAGACATTCCGGAGAATGATGAAGGTGCAAAGGTGACTGAGATCTTCAATGAGCCAGTTGTCCAAGATGAAGTTGCTACTGAGGAGACAATGATTGAACCAGAACTCGCTGAGCCGTCGTCGAAGCGAGCAAGGAGGCCGAAGAACTTCAGAGATAACTTCGTCACCTATCATGTGGAAGCAGATCCGCTTACCTATAATGAGGCGATGAAGACCAGAGATACTGTTTTCTGGAAGGAGGCGATAGACAATAAAATTGAATCAATCACCTCCAATAACACTTGGGTGTTGGTTGATCTACCTGAAGGAGCAAAACCTATCGGATGCAAGTGGATCTTCAAGAAGAAGATGAAAGCTGATGGAACCATTGACAAGTTCAAGGCCTGGCTAGTGGCAAAGGGGTTTTCTCAGAAGCAGGGGATCGACTACTTTGACACGTATGCTCCAGTAGCCCGGATGACCACCATCAGAATGTTGATTGCTCTCGCAGCGATACATAAGATTGTGATACATCAGATGGATGTAAAAACGGCATTCCTGAATGGCAAGCTGACCGAAGAGATCAACATGCAACAACCAGAAGGGTTTGTCATCAAAGGTCTTGAAGACAAAGTCTGCAAGTCGGTAAAATCTCTGTACGGTTTAAAACAAGCTCCCAAAATGTGGCATGAGAAGTTTGACAAAGTCATAAGGTCAAATGGCTACAAGGTCAGTAAAACAGACAAGTGCGTCTATATGAAATTTGCTGACGGAAGAGGAGTCATTGTTTGTCTATACGTGGACGACATGCTAATCCTAGGTACGGATATAAGCTGTGTCACAGAGACAAAGAAGTTCCTCTCGACGAAGTTCAGTATGAAGGACTTGGGGGATGCTGATGTTATCTTGGGACTCAAGATCATCCGGACAGATACTGGATTAGCGCTGTCACAATCTCATTACATTGAGAAGATGCTCACTCGATACGGGTATCATGATCTTTCTTTAATTGATACGCTGTACCAGGGTGATCAGAAGCTGGAGCCAAACTCAAAGGAAAGTGTCAGGCAGCTGGAGTATGCAAGCATAATCGGGAGTTTGATGTATGCCACTACTGCCACAAGGCCTGACATAGCTTTCGCCGTGGAAATGCTGAGTCATTTGACGAGCAATCCAGGCATTGAGTACTGGAAAGCTGTGAAATGGGTTATGAGATATCTCAAGAAGACTTAGACATATACACTGCACTACAGTGAAGATCCGTCGGTAGTGGAAGGCTTCAGTGATACCAGTTGGTGCTCAGAATTAGAGAGTGAGAGGTCCACAGGTGGATTCATATTCATTATGGGTACAGCTGCTATATCGTAGAAGTTGAAGAAGCAGACTATGCTCTCACGATCATCTATAGAATCTGAGTTCTTTGCACTTGATACCGCAGCAGATGAAGCAGAGTGGCTTCGGGAGCTCATGTATGATCTTCCAGTGGTTGGGGCGCAGATACCGACAATTCCGATATACTACGACAACCAGGCGACTACAGCGGTGGCATCGAATGATCTCTTCAATGGAAAGAAGAGAACTGTGCGATTGAAGCACAGGGCAGTGAACGATCTCATCAAGAGAGGTGTTATTGTAGTGATTGATGTTCGGAGTCAGGAGAACCTGGCAGATCCGTTCACCAAGGGCCTCAAGCGCCAGCTGGTCGATAACACAGCTTGTAAAATGGGCTTGAAGGCATTCTGATATTGTGTTATTACAATCCTACCATAAAGTTTTATGTTATTAGTTGAAAGAGAAATCTACTAGGCATCTAGCTTTTGGTTCAAGGGAGGACTATTAACCAGAAGAATATCAGAAATGGTGGGTACTTGTCATATGTGACATGGAGAGGTTACGGACCTACAATCACTATTGTCTACTATTATTTTTTGCAAAAAAAGGATCCTGTGGGAAGGTTGGCTTAAATGCCTTAATGAGTTCTCAAGCAGAGTGAATGCCTGGAGTGCTTTACAGAAAGCACGGTAGTGCAGCACTACAAGGAGTGTAACTCCATGCTACAGTGAGGTGACTTCACCATAAGGTTCCCAGGTAGGAGTTATGTCTCGGCTTTGCAAGCCAAGTCACAGCGGAGTAGCACCGCAAATAGGCAGGTAGCCTAATGCTGTATGATAATCGTAATAAAGAGAGGTAGACAGCACTACAAAGAGGATGATGTCCTTATGTTACAGTGGTATGACACCATGAAGAGGTACCAGATAGGGTAAAGCCTCGGCTTCGCAAGCCATGTCATAGCGGCGTAACACCGCACGGAAGCGCAAGACTTCATGCTGGGTAGTTTGGCACTACAAAGAGGCTTGTGACCTCATGCTACAGTTGTATAACACTACGATGAGGTACCCAGGTGGGGTAAAGCCTCGAATTTAAGCCATGTCATAGCGGCATAGCACCGCAAAGAAGCACAATGCTTCATGCCATGACTCTTTATAAAGAACTCACCTATAGTGTATGGACAGAGATATCAGGCCGTCTCTTGAGGGTAAACTTGTAGACGCCCAAAAATTATATACTAAAACCAGGCTGGCACAAGGCCTTCAATGTGTAGCCAGAAGCACAGTTGATGTCATTATGTGAGTAGGAAGAATTGCAGTTATGATGCAGAATTCAAGGCTTAGTCCATTCTTGTATCATGATGTTATTTAACCTATACGGGAAGATTCAAGTCGTAGCAACATCTCTTCTAATACATGATGGGCAGTCACTGTGGGGAACGCTCAACCCATATATTGAGATATGTGGAGGATTGTTGGTGTTTTTACCTTTGGACTAGAAAAGATAGTCCCACATCAGCTATACCAAATGGTGAATATCTCAATATAATGCATTACTTGTGTTGAGGTGTGCACATGAGGTGTAGTGGGGCACAAGTTTGTGCCATATGGGAGTATTTTCCTAGAAGGAAAAAGGATTAAATCCAACAAGGATGTAAGTTGATTTTTGTTGTGCGGACTCGGACACGGACTCTAGGATGTCTCATACATGTACGGGAGTGTTCGGGGGGTAGGCGTGGACTGGCACACTTCTATGCTGATTGTAGGATGATCTAAAATATCAAACTCTATTTTTGAGTATTGGTATTTTAATCCCACATCGGATAGGAGAAGAGGTGAAGTCTCAACTCCACTCTATAAATAGAGCCCCTTGGCCTCCTTTGAAAAATACACCAAGAAGAGAGTTAAGGGAGTCTGTAAAGTCCAGGAAGCCCGTTCAAGTCTCAAATTTTGACTTACGAGCGTTCCAGAAGTTCTTCGTGAATTTGCTGGTTCCTGGAAGCAGATCGTGGTGGGGCGAATCTTGCTTTGAGCAACGGTGATCTTAATCACCCCAGCAAGAACCTTTTCTCTTCTTCTTTCTTCTTTCTTCTTCTTTATCTGAGTTGTAACTCAGTTCTGTCCATCTGCAACTGCGATTGCAAGAAAGAACGTGAGATTTATTTTCTGAACTCAGTTCTGTCCGTCAGCAACTGCGATTGCGAGGAAGAACGTGAGATTTACTTTCTGATTATTGTTGCTTTTGTAATCAGATTTATATTATAGTGTTCCTCTTGGATCTCGAGAATTATCAGAAGGTGAACGTTTGTTGAACCTCTGATCTCGATATCGAGTCTACCATCTTTGATCAAGCCCCGGGACTAACAGATGTAATATGAGGCCAAACATCAAATCTGATGTCCGGTTGCCTCGACACCATACTGTCCCTACTTTTCCCCAGGTTACTTGCTGGCACAACTATAGGTATGTATAGAGTTATCCTCATCTACTATTAGGATCTAAAACAAAGTGTCAATTTGGTATCAAAAGTGATCGGATACCCCGTACTAGCTCTGACATCAAGTATCAATTCAGTCACAAAGTATTCTCGATCCTATATTGTTCCCTGTCCCAGTCTCAATTTCTCACACTTACTCATGTCCTACGTTCACTTATAGGCATCTCCTATGTTTGGTTAACTGAAAACTCATACTAGCATTTCATATCTCTGGTGTCACGATGACCATCCACTCACATGAGACACACCAGTTCATCTTGGTTGGTACTCCACATAAGGTTCCTTAATAACCTACCCTAACCATTACATGAACATCTGTATAGGGAGGTTTACACTAATATAAGCAATTAGGACACCAACCCTATTTCCTTGTCGTCACTACTCACCTCTCCTCCTTCGTGGTAGTTTCCTCCCCCATGGTCCTGTAGGTATCACCACTTTACTGTCCTTCTACTCGCCGAGAAGTCGATGATGCCCCCAGGTTCTCCTTACAATTTCTCTCCTTCCTAATTACTGATACTCTATGGGTTAACCACACACTACATTCATAGGCAGGTACAATAATGTATCCTTACTTCAATCTACCCAAGTTTAACTTTTCTACTATTTACTCAACTCGATCATTGCTACCTTGACTAATTACTGCTATTCTACTCTAGGCTTACTGTTCTAGTACCTTCCCACGTAGGACATGGTCTGATATCTGCCCAAGTCGATACCAAGTGATATCAATTATCGTATTGAGTTTATACCTGCTGCTATGCCCTCCATGTATCTGTAATCTCAAATAGTAATATCCGAGGTAAAATCGGCATCACACTAACACCAAGAGCCGACTTCATATGGGTTTAGTTCTAGGATCAGAACAAGTGTCTCAGAGTTCCAAAACTTAGAAGTATTCTACTACCCTTCGTGTCTATACCTGCAGTGGTCATCTAGTCGAGATAGTTGCAGACGGCCTGAACCATACGAGTTTGCTAACATGTAATCACCAACACCTATAGGTGAGCAAATAAGGCGACACAGGGGTCTGTCCTACAGCTGCTGTAAGGAGCGGTACTACTCCATGAGCCTACAGGTTTGTCCAAAGGTTCATGGATATTGTATCTGTGTAGTACCCTCTCGTATCAGCAAAGTAAGATACGTAATGGTCGCCTAACACCTGCTACTATGATCTAGTTTTCCCGATGCTATTGTTTGCCATAAAATATAAAAGAGCAGAACAATTATCGGAGGACTGGACTTTTACTTCACGTTACAAACTCGCTTGTACAAAGAAAGCCTAGGGACAAAAGCCTAGGTACAGCAAACTAAGTACAATTATTTATTTTAGATTCTGGAGGGTAACAATAGAGGCTCGGGAAGGCGACGGCAGCCCTGCCTTACTCCTTGGACGATCGGTATGCAGCCTTGGCTCCGGAAGATTGCTCGGCGTTGAAGAAATGCTCTCTTTGCTCTCTCTATGCTTCTTCTCTCCAAGTATTCTGATGCTCTCTGATCTCGAGAAAGTACCTCTCTCTCTGTGTGCATATATCTTTTTTGTCAGTCCTTGTATTGCAAAGGAATAGCACCCTGCTATTTATAATAGTGGGGGGGCATCATTAGGGTTTGCAATGATTGTCCATTCTCAAAGTGGCGGCGGCTTGGTAAATGATCAATCTGGACCATTCATCTTGAGCGTGAAGGATCTGGACCATTAATGAGGATTATGCCAAATTATGTCAGTCATTAATGTTGATTGCAATAAATCCCCATCATGATGATTTGCTGATATCCGCAAATCTAAATGAATCAATTTAACTCATTCTCTTGCCACGTGTCCCAAATCATTGGGATCTGACCCAAAATTTGATTATCTTTAGGACACGTGTCCTGTCATCATTGTTGAGCCGCATGAAGAGCGTTCATATTTGGGCCGTATGAAGGTCGTCATGATCGAGCCGTATGAAGAGCGTTCATATTTGGGCCGCATGAAGGTCGTCATGACCGAGCCGCATAAAAGATTTCATGACCGAGCCGCATGAATAGTCTCTATACTCGAACCGCATGAAGGTTGTCATGACCGAGCCGCATGAATATGTTCATGACCGAGCCGCATGGGGGTCTTCATGGTTGTGCTGTATGAGAGTCTTCATGGCCGGGCCGCATGGATTTTTTTTATGGCCGAGCCGCATGGAGGGCCTTCATAATTGAGCCGCATAGGTTTTTCTGCGCTGGCCGCATGAACTCGCCTAGTCTGGCCGCATAAACTTGCCTCAAAGCTGTGAAGATTTTCTCCAATTCTCTAGTGCTTTTTGTGTCAGCCATTATGACTACTTTACGTCAGGGCTGTCTGCTGTCAGCTGTCAGCCGTCAGAGCATTAATTGCGTTTGAGTGATGCTGGGTACAGCCGTTCTATAAAGACACGTGGCTTGCTGGCCGTATAGAGTCCACTCTGTGTTTGAGCCGTATGGGACTCTTGAGCCGCATGTGGCCTCTTGGCCACATGGATCATTTTTCCCTTTTTTTCATGCTTCTATAAGATCCCCTTCAAAGTTTTCAATTTGCAAAATTGAAATACTTTGAATAAGAAGCATGATTAGAGCCACATGGATGTATTCTGTCCTAGCTGCATGGATTTGACCAGCCGCATGATTACCTCAACCGCATAACTCTCTGAGCCGCATGGACTGTTTTGGCCGCATGAGCTTCTTGCCACGTCTTCCTGCCATGTGTGCAAATCTTCTGTGAATCTTCTGTATTTAATGCTCTTGATTTGCTGCAAATTTTAAGAGCTGCTTTCTTGGGCCAGGATCCCAAGAGTCAGGCTATTATTCAGCCGTTTTGCCTCGATGACCGAAGAGTCGGTCATCATATTGTACGCGGATCGAGGCATTCCTTCTTTGTCTATAAATAGGAACACTTTCATTCTAGGGAATCTCCTTTGCTCTCTTCGATCTCTAACTCCTTTCTCTTCCAAGCACCTATGGCTTCCAAGAAGGCTGCTGCGTCGAAGGTTGCGAAGGGCAAGGCGGTCGCTTCTGCGGCGACTGCGGCGACGAACGTGGCCATTCCTCCGCCGGCCGTTGTTCACTCTGTTCATCCCGACGTTCATCCACCTATTGTCGGTAAGGGCATTGCCTTAGAACTCTAACTGCCATGGCTCTGCTGTATAATTTATGCACAAGCCGTATGTACAAGGTTCGTCGACTATGACCGTATAAGCACTTCGCCCAGGAGGCCGCATGGGCTTGTCATACTCGATCTGAACCGCATATATGTTTTCGGTTTGGGCCACATGAGCGTAGTTCACTTTTGAACCGCATAAGCTCATCTGTTTGTAGCCGCATGAGTCTGTCTGTTCAGGGCCGCATGAGTCTGCGTGGACTTTAAACCGCATAGTCTCACCTGAATCCGAGCCGCATCAGCGCCTAGGTTTGTCTGTTGAGTTCATGTGAACCTTGTATCCGCATAGGCCCTTCTGAACCCAAACCGCAGAAGCTTCATAAGCTCATCTGAACTTGATTTGTATGGACTCGTCTGACTCGGAGCCGCATAAGGCTGTGATGTACCGAACCGCATGGACTCATATAGTTTTGAGCCGTATGAGGCTGTGACGACCCGAGCCGCACAGCCTTAAATGATCTTTAAAATGCTTTTTGTTTTGACTACCTTCTGATCTTTATTTCTTTCGTCTCTCTTTAGTGAATCTGCCAGTAAATCCTGCGGGGGAACTCCTGGTTGGCTCGAATCAACTTGCCTCGGATGTACAACGGGACGATTTAGTTCGCCAAGTGTCAGAGCAGCTCCTTGTTAATGAGCCTTTGAAGCGACTGAATATTATCAGGGTTCAATCTTTCCAATTCCTTAGTGACATGATGAGCTTCGGGGAGCCAAATGGGAAGTATCTGAGGCCGGTCTTCCTCTTTGGGGATGCATTGACCATAAAAAACTCCCGAGTGTTGGATATCTCCGAGAGTTGGGATTTTAATCTGTACGGGATGCCGATTCATATTCCCATTATGAAGCGTCATTTTCCTCTTACGTGGTTCAACATGATTTTATTGGACAGGCAGATGACGAACTCCCTCACTCCAACCAGACCGAGGATATTTGTGGGTAACATCCGTTACAATAAAACTACTGGGTCAGTACACGTGATCAAGGATCCGGCCAGCCGATCCGTGATGGGGTTAGCTCCGGGTACCTTTATCAACACAACCGGTCCTAACTTCTTATTTTCTCAGGCTGATACCTTTCTGAGCCAGCTTGCTCGAAAAGAGTCCTATCCTGTTGGCAGATTGGTACTGCCGAGCTGGTTACACCCCATTCCCTCGTGGGCCAACCTGACCTCATGGATTTTGCAGAACTACGGGGCATTTTTGTGAGAAGTCAATCTTTATGATGCTATTCGGGGTACCAGCCACGGATTGCCCATTAATAAACCATTGTTCATGGCCCTTTTGGAGATGTATAATCATCGGACAGGGACTTTCTTCACACCTGTAGGGGAGTTGGGGCTCGCTCTCCATGAGATGTATGCTGTCTCTAAGCTTCCCTGGGGAGACGAGCCCTTCGAAGCGTACACTCCGATGAACGAGGAGTTCCAGGATCGAGATCGACGATTCCCAGGCTTCGTCGGTGTGTACCAAGAACTGTTATGTCACCATAGTACCTGTCACCAAACGACTATCAAGAAAAATGATAGCTCGGAAGGGGATACTCCCTATACCAACTCTTGGGTCTCCTATCTTTTTAAATTCAGTGCTGCTGGCCGAGTTACTTTCCGAGGACGTCAAACTCCAAGGGAAGTAGAAGGCTTGGTGTCGACTGCTAGGAGGTCAAAGTCTAAGGGTGACAAGTTTGGGAGCCAAACTGACTCCTTCAGCTATTTTTATTGTGGTACTCGACGGCTGTCAGAGAAGGCACCTTTGGCAGGCTTTTTAATGGTATGGCTGCGCAATTATGTGGTCTCAGGAGGGGCAGGTTCCATCGAAAGGATCGGTCGTCACTTTATTCTTCCTGCCGTGAAGTTGGTCTTTAGAGTCAGGCTGGCTCTTCTTCCCGCTATGGTGTGCGGTATTCATCATGGTCTCCGCGCCTTCTCGTCCAAGGTCATCGCTCGTGACGTAGTGACGGACTTCGAACGTATAGAGCTGCCTTATTATTACCTGCTGGGGTGGCTGTTGTTGCATTATCGGTCTTTGATGAGGCCTGGGACGGGAGACGGCGTTACGGACGACGACGCTTTTCTTTTCAGACATCGCCATCAGCCTTGGGAATATAGTACCATGCCGGCGTGTCGGAGGATGCTGGCGAGGGTGGACGGATATGATTTCTTTGTGTCCATTCCCTATTTTACCGACCAGGAAGTGAGGAGTGTCCATGTTGATGGCGCTGGATCTCCTCATTTCTTACCTGAGAAGATGCGTTTCTGGTTGCGTAACATTCGCCCGGCGCATTTAGTTTATTGCAACCGCAACACTGTGTACCTGGAGCCCTACTTGCCCAGTAGGTTTGCCCGTCAATTTGGGTACAATCAACTGTTCCTTGGGCGTCCCAGTTCCTGCCTGGGATTTGAGGGTAGCATCCTTGATGGTATTAGGGCATGGAGCTACTATGACACTTGTCATACTCGAACTAGTTTTTCAGTTCCTACAGCAAATGTGCTGGGGAAATCTTACATATGGCGGCCTTATATCATGTCATGGTAAACTAGCCTCCTGTTGATTTTGACCCGAGGACCAGCTTCATCGTGGGCACTCGTTTGGTGGAGAGGGCTACGGTGTCGAAGGCAAAGAAGAAAGGGGCGAATAAGGTTTCCGTGCCCGATTCTGAGTCCTTTGACACATTTGAGGGAAGCAACGAACGGGACAACGAGGACTCTCTCTCTTCTGATAGCGGAGCAGCGACGGATCAACCGCCCATCATGGCAGATGAGATGATAACGGATCAACCGTCGGTCGCATTAGATGAGGTGGTAGATCACTTGCCACCTGTATCAGAGGTGGTAAGGGTAGAACCGCCGCCTGCCGTGCCTGGTCCCTCGCGTAAACGAGGCAGGCATGAGTCTACTGACGGAGGAGTAGCCTTTTCTGTAAGGGGAGCTGCGGTCAGACCTCGTAGGCTACTTATTACGGAGAGGGATGAGGATGTTGACGATGCTCCGGAGGTAAGACTATGTTGGAGCTGTCTCCTTATTGGGGTTTTCTTTTTTTCTTGGAGATATGACCTAATCACTTTTCTTTGTAGGTGTCTGACGAACCAGGCTCTCCTGAACCGTCTGCTGCCCTGGGAGTTGATTCGGCCCTCACTGCTTTGATTAGCGGCGTGTGTGTCGCGGTCATTTCTGCGGGGGCTCTCTCAGCGGCGGCTGAGGACTCCTAAGTTACTGAGGCCCCGGCCCGGGGTGACGAAGATTTCCTCGGGCCTGCCTCCAAGATTACTGAATTTCAGCAAGGTGACTCCGATCTTGTCGCATCCCCTCCCGAGGGTGCCAGGGCGGAGGAGTCTATTATATTCGACTCGAAGGCCGCTGGTGGAGAGGTTATGGTGGCCGTAGGCGAACCTCAGCCTCCACACTCTTCCGCTGGTAAGATAAGCCAAATATTGACTAGTGAGGGGGCTTATTTGCTCTATCAACATATCCTCCAGGTCAAATCGATTAATGGTTGTCTTGGCCCTACAGGTCCTGACCCTTTACTTTCCACAACGGATGTTCTTGGGGAAGGCTCGGCCTGCTACGATCCGGAGGAAAGGAGCATTTCTTCTCCTTCACCGACTCATGTCGAGGGGCCTCCCGCCAGCTCCGGGCAGATGGGAGTGGAGCTTATACCGGGAGCGATAGTCTCTGCCTCATCCTCCGCTGCTTATACAGCTTCGGAGATTGACTTCTCGGCCCTGCCGAGCATTCAAGTTCTGCGGGCTGCTGAAGAGGAGTTGGCCGCTGTTCAGGCGTCCTTCCGTACGGAGTTTGTTTCTCTTGTGGCAGGAGCGGCAGATTCTGTTACATCTTCTTCAGTATTGCCAGCTACACTCCCGTTGACGCCGACTTCTTCGGAGGCTCTGGACGAGGTGCCTCAGGATGTGGTCGACAGCTTCTATCGCCATTTAAAGTGGGGCGTAGATGCTGCCGTAGAACGGGGGACCCCTTTTTCTCTGTCTCTGCGGTGCGCTCGGGGTCAAATTGAAACATTGAAGACTCTTTCTGGCGGGGTGGGGTTGGCTGCGCTCCTTGAGCCCAAGTTGGCAGAGGCTTATCAGCTCGTGACCCGATTGCTGGTGTTACGGCAGGCTGACTTGTCTGCTGCGATTGAACGGGAACGGGGCTTCCTTATTGACGTTCGGGATAGGATAAAGCTCGCTCGAGATACCGCCGGGCTAGTTGTGAAGGGGGACCTTGACGAGCTTTTCGCTTCGTATGACCGGTTGGGTCGTAGAAGTCAAGCTTGTAGGGCTCGGGAAGAGGCTGCTTCTCGTGGAATAGCTGACACGAAGGAGCGGATTCTCGTACTTCAGAAGGAATTGGCCGTCCTAGAGTCGGAGCTGAAGGCTGCTCATGCGGAACATGAGTCAATTGTTCGGGAGGCCGAGAAGGTTTCCCGATCTTCTGTTAACCTGGAGCGGGCTTTCAAGAAATTCGAGGACAACTGGCAAGCTCATGCTCATCTGGAGGACACGGCGGTGCTGAACCAAGAGACGGAGCGTCGAGCTAGACAGAGGTTCGAGCGGTCGATTGCCTTGCTGACGGACCGTCTCACGGTGTTATGTGTCCCGGAGTAGTGATCAGTTTTCTATTTTCTTTCACTGTTTTCTTTTCTTCTTTTTTTTCTTCTTTTTGTCAAGGGACATGATCCCAGATGATTTAGTACTTTAAATTTTGAATAAATGAGCATGTTTCAACTCATCTTCTCTTTCTTGTACTTGTGGTGTTTGTGGAATTGGATCTGCTGGGGAATTATTTGTGGACCTGTTACCCTGGGAGTACCTTGGTTTTAGGTACGGATAACAAGTTTGTCAGGATATCCGAAACAGCCATGGTAAAGTGGTCATGGGTGCTCTCGGTATTGGAAAAAAGAATGCCGTAGAGCAGCTGGACTCCCGGGGCATGATGAGATGGTGGGTTTATGCTAATGAACTTAACAGAGGATATTTGTGGGCCTATTATCCTTGGCGTACCCTGGTTTGGGATACAGATAATAGGAAAAAAGGAAACCAACATATTTGCTCAGAGGTTATGAGGACATGGCAAGCATGAGGGTTTTATCGTGGAATCTTCCTGCTCAGAGGTAATGAGGACATGGCAGGAGTGACTTCATGGAGGATATTTGTGGTCAACAGAGGACGTTTGCGGTCAACAGAGGACATTTGTGGTCAACAGAGGACATTTGTGGTCAACAGAGGACATTTGTGGACCTATTATCCTTGTCGTACTCCGGTTGTGGGTACCGATAATAGGTTGAAAGGGAACCGACATACTTACTCAGAGGTAATGAGGACATGGCAAGTATGAAGGTTTCTTCTACGGAGCCTTTCCACTCAGAGGTAATGAGGACATGGTAGGAGTGGGCTCAATGAAGAGGGGGTACATAAAACGACTCAGAGGTAATGAGAACATGGAAGTTCTATGTAGGGGGTGATTTGTTTTTGGCGGAAGTGAAACGACTCAGAGGTAATGAGGACATGGCCGTTTTGGAAATTTGTGGATCGCTTACCCTATTTTGTGCACTGGAAGTGCGGGTATTGGATCATGAGGGAGGATCTCTTTCAGGAAGAAAGTTCAGAGGTATGGTCATACATGACTTACTATCTGAGAGAGTGACCGAAAAGTGAGTTCAGAGGCACCAGCGGGTACATGACTCGATATTGTAAAAGTGTGAGTTCAGTGGCACCAGCGGGTGCGTGACTCGATAATCTGGAATGTTATGGATGTGAGTTCAGTGGCACCAGCGGGTACATGACTCAATGATCTGGAATGTTGTAGAAGTGAGTTCAGTGGCACCAGCGGGTACATGACTCAATGATCTGGAATGTTGTGGATGTGAGTTCAGCGGCACCAGCGGGTGCATGACTCAATGATCTGGAATGTCGTTTAGACATAATATTTCTTCAGGAACTTGCCGTTGACGGGCAACATGAGCAAATCCCCATTTTGCTTAGCGAAGCGGTAAGCACCGTTGGAGAATACGGCCTCGATGATAAATGGACCTTCCCATTTTGGCTGGAACTTGTCGGCGGTCTTATGAGTCATGACCATCGGCCTCCGGACTGCCAGAACAAGATCGCCCACTTGGAATGTCCTGATTTTGACCTTCTTATTGAAGGCTCCAGAGATACGTGCTTGGTATATCTCGATCCTTTGCTGAGCCAAGAGGCGCTTTTCATCCAAGGCCTCTAGCTCTTGTAGTCGGCGTCGGTGGTTATCATCCGTCGTTAGTTGATAAGTAAGGGCGACGCGGAGTGAGGGTATTTGAGTCTCCAATGGGAGAACTGTCTCACTCCCGTACACCAGGGAGAATGGTGTATTCCCGGTAGCTGTTCGGACTGTAGTACGGTACGCCCATAAGCATTCACCGAGCTTCTCGTTCCAGTCGTGTTTGTTGGAAGAGACAAACTTTTTGAAGAGTTTGATGATTATTTTGTTGAATGCCTCTGCCAAACCGTTTGCTGCCGGGTTGTATGGTGTCGAAGCAATATTCTGGATGCGATGCTTGTCGCAGAACCGATAGAAGGTGTGGCTTACAAACTGTGGACCATTGTCATGGATGATCCTTCGGGGCAGTCAAAAGCGATAGATGACGTGATGCTTGAGGAAGCTGATCACGTTTGAAGTCTTGACTTCCGCAAGCGGGACAGCTTTCGCCCATTTGGAGAAGTAATCTATGATTGCGAGTATGAAGCGATGTCCTCGGGAAGAAGGTGGAGTAATAGGACCGATGATGTCCATTCCTCATGCTTCGAATGGCCAAGACGCCACGGTCGGATGTAGAAATTCGGATGGCTGGTGAATGAAGTCCGCGTGGACTTGGCAGGCTTTGCACTTTCTTGCATAGTCTATCGTATCTGCCACCATCGTGGGCCAATAGTAGCCCATTCGGCGAAGACGGTCTTGCAATTTAGGGCTAGGCTGATGGGCCCCGCAGACACCGTCGTGAGCTTCTCGTACGGCTTCTTTGGCTTCTGTGTTCGACAGGCACCGAAGCAATACTCCGTCGTAGGAGCGGCGATACAGCATCTTTGTCTCTGTATCGTAGAAGAATCGGAGGGAGAGCCGTCTGATGGAAGTAGCTTCCTTCGGGTTCTCGGGCAGGATATCGTAGACAACGAAGTCAATGAATGGTTGTCTCCAATCCGGGGTATCGTCAATCGTCTGGGCGGAATAGCACGCCACGAATTGAACATTGTTCTTGGGGTAGACCAGTTCGTGGCCTATCACATCTACTGATTGGTGAGCATAGTTCGGAACCGCTAGGGAAGCAGCAAGGCCAGCTAGGGCATCGACTTTGATATTTCGGAGTCTGAGGACATGTTCAATGAAAAACCCCTCGAATGATGAGATGATGTCGATCGCTATCTGGTGATAGGGGATCATGTCTTCATGGCGGACTTCGTATGAACCCCGGATCTGATTGACGATTAACTGAGAATCGCCGTATGCTTCAAGATATTCTACCCCCAGCTCTCTCGCAAGTTGGAGGCCAATGACCAGAGCGTTGTACTCGGCCACATTGTTAGAATAGGGCTCTGTGAGAGAGTAAGCGCGATTAATCACCAGTCCGGAAGGAGAAACCAGCACCACCCCGACTCCGACGACGATGTTGTCCATGGGTCCAGTTCTCGAAGCACCGTCGAAGAACATTCGCCATATATTATCATGAGAGGTTGCATGCGAGTCGGCTACCTCATCTGGGATTTCTTCATATATTCTGGATGACTCTGAGCCTGGGTGAGCTGCCAAAAAGTCCGCCAGGGCTTGACCTTTGACCGCCTTTTATGGGACGAAGATCATATGGTAGGGGAATAGCAATATTGCCCATGTAGCGAGGCGAGAGCTGAGTGCCCCTGGTTTTGTCATGAGGACCCTGAGAGGGTTGACTCGTGAGATCACATGTATCATTTGTCCGATGACATAGTGTCGCGTCTTTTGAATGGCGAATACCAGGACGAGGCATTCCTTTTCCATGGCGGTGTATCAGTGCTCTAGCCCAATCATCATTTGGCTGAGGTAATATATAGCTTGCTCATGGCCTGCATTATTATTTTGTGCTAGCAGAGCCCCAAGGGAGTGCTCCATTGTTCGTACGTAGAGCAGGAATGGTTTTCCAGCAATCGGGGCCACCAGGACTGGGGGGTTCGACAAATATTCTTTGATGCTGTCGAAGGCCCGCTGACATTCTTCGTCCCATACGAATGAGACGCCTTTCTTCATGAGGTGGGTGAATGGTCGACATCGCCCGGAGAGGTTAGAAATTAACCTCCGGATGTAAGCTAGCCTCCCTTGAAGGCCTCTGAGTTCGCAAAGATTTCTCGGATGACCCATCTCCATGATTGCCTTTGTCTACTCAGGGTCTACATGGATACCCTGGGCGGTGATGATGAAGCCCAAGAACTTTCCGCTGGATACGCCCAGGAATAATTTTGTGGGGTTCATTTTCAAATTGTGTGTTCGTATTAGGTCGAATACTGTCTTCAGATCCTGCAGATGGTCTCCCTTACAGCGACTCTTGACGGCGATGTCATCAACATAGCACTCCACCATCTTGCGTAAGTGGTCTCTGAAGATGATACTCATGGCTCTTTGATATGTGGTGCCAGCATTCTTCAAACCAAAAGGCATGACTGTGTAGCAATATGTGCCAATCGGTGTTCGGAATGATGTGTGTTTTTCGTCGTCAGGGGACATCTTGATTTGGTTGTACCCCGAGAAGCTATCCATGAATGACATACGTTCAAAGCCGCAGGTATTGTCAATCATGATGTCCGTGATGGGGAGGGGGAATTCATCTTTAGGGCATGCCTCGTTCAGATTTCGAAAGTCGATACAGATTTGAATTTTTCCATTCTTCTTGAGGACTAGTACTATGTTGGCGACCCAATCCGGATGTTGCTCCTCACGAATGAAGCTACTGGCTATCAGTTTGTTGACTTCGGCCTCGATCGCATCCATGACGCCCGGGCGAAAGCGTCGCTGTTGTTGCTTAACTGGTTTTGCATCCGGCCGAATGTTGAGTTTGTGGAGAGCAAAATCGAGATTTAACCCCGACATGTATTCATAGCTCCAGACAAACACATCGATATATTCTTTGACAAGTGCTAGTAGCGATTCTCGCTCTTCGTCTGTTAGGCTTTTACTGACGAAGATTGGTTTTGGAGAAGATTCACTGCCGAGGTCGATCTGTATAACCTCATCTTTCGTAGGAGGTTCTCTTAGTTCGAACCGCTTTTCCCATTGCGCATCCAACTGTTGGGCCCATGGCTCTAGCTCGAGGATTTTGGGGATGTCTTCGTCTTCTTCATAAGCGTCGGCGAATGCCATGTTGACTGACATGACTTGTCTGAATACGTCTCCGATGCTGGTATCCGAGTCAGAAGTTGGTGATCCTGTTGAATGTGAATGCCAGTCACATTCTTCATCTGAACTCTCAGGGGTCGTCGTGGGTGTAACATACCCTAATCCACATCGAGTTTTATTATAGTAGTTCCGTGGTTTGCCAGCAGGGACTAGTGGCTTCAAAGGTAATCGTCGTCCGATGCCGTAGTTCAAGCCTGGTGTCGTCTCTAGATTATACCCCTGTTTTTGTATGAGATATTTAGATTGGGGGCTATAAAGATACAGGGGCAGTCTCCCGGCATCTGATTCAAGGTCATCTTCCTCTATGGTGACGGGATACGGATCGTCCTTCCGACCGAAGATGATTTGATGGTCCCCTCCCTTGATTATGCGGTAGGCGTCTTCCACTGGGGTAAGCTGGATGGCGGTGTACACATTTGTCACCTGTGTGTGGAGGTGAGTGCCTATACCGTGTTCCATAGCATACATCGTACAGAGCTTATTAAGCTCGAGGTAGTTCAAAGATAGCCATTTATTGATGGAGTAAGGTATCTTTTTTAGGGGGATTACATCATCTGCAGAGGTAACATCAGTATGGGCGGCCACATACTTGGCTAGCTCCGGTTCCTCTTCGGCTACCCCCTGTGTAAATGAAGACTGAGGGGACGACCTGGACAACTTGATCATCAGCGGTTCAGCTGATGGAGCAGAGCGTGGAGTTGTTGGCAGACTAGCGACCCCCAGTTTGGTACTCGATGTGGGGCGGGGAGTGGCTAGTTCGCTAGAAGTGTCAGACCTTGCATCGGGGTGACGACCTTTTTTAGGAAGGCGTGTCGTCAGTGGCTTGCCGGAGGGATTGAGCTTCTCCGTTTGGGGCTGACCGACTCTCGGCAGTCTGATTGTCAGTAGCCCCGTTGTGGGTCTTGGCACTTGGCCGGACCTTGGCAGTCGGATTATCATTTGTTCTTCTTGTGCCGAGAGGCTGATTGCGTCCTTACGCAGAGTGGCGGTAAGGGGTGCCGACTTGCCAGGTTTGCGAGCTTGGAGGTGGATCGTCAGAGGCTCTTCTGATCCTGTGGTTGTCTCGGTACTAGTTTGTACATCTCCTTCACCAAGATGCTTCTTCGACTTTTCGTACAGGCAAGAGTCTGAGTAGTAAGATTCGACCCCTTTGAAGGGATCGATATCAACAAATTCCGTCCTCACGAAGCCGTGTTTGTCGACATATTTGAAGCACTGGTACAGCGTGGAAGGCACGATCATATAATCGTGTATCCATGGGCGCCCCAAGAGGATGTTGTAAGAAGTATCTGCATCGATGACGTAGCAGGTGACTTCGGATTGGAGGTCGCCAATTTGACACTTCAGACGAATCTTTCCAATATGATAGCTCCTACCCGAATTGAACCCGCTGATAGCGGTGCTTGTAGGCGTCAGGCGATGTATCGGGATGCGGAGATGATGTAGCAGATCCTTCGGGATAATGCTTATGGAAGAGCCAGGATCAATGTGCATCCGATCTACCTTTACGTCGCCGATGTATCCAGTATGGTATAGTGGGCGATCGTGCAGATTAGTTTTGATGAGCATGTCTTGCGGAGTGAAGATGATGTTTGGCATTGCGCCAGTGCAGGCACTGTCCTGGAGATCCACAGGTGAGTCCTCCCCGGTGAGGTTGGATTGAGCCAGATAGGCATCGGCATTTTGGAGTGCTTCGCTCAATGCAATACGAACGTCCTTGGAGAGTCTCAGGAGCTCGTGTAATGACAGTTTGGCCGGTGTGTTGGCCAATTGCGCCAAGATGTCGAAGTTGTAGGGCCTCTCCAGTCCCTGCGGTGCCTCTTTTCGGAGGGACTTGTCGAAGCGAATCTCCTTCGGCCTAGGCTTGTCGGTCGTCGAAGGCTGAGCCGGTCCCGGAGCGTCGGTCGTAGCGGGCTGATGATCTTCAGCCGAGTTGTCAGCCGCAGGTTAGGATTGTGCCCCAGATCGTATGACGACGGCTGTAGCTTCCTCAATATCTGCTGAGATTGTGCGGCAGGACTTGACTTTTCCACTCTTTTTTTTGCCAACGGAAGATTGTGTGGGCTGAGTCAATTCTGATCCCAAGTCTGGATAAACCCATATGACTTCCCCTCGTGATGTGGTGAGGGGCACTAAACCAGTGGCCTGATCTCGGGGAGGTGGAAGATTAGTAATCTCCATTGTCGCCAGAGGGATGGGGACCACACCGTCTTGAGTTTCTGTCGGATGGAAGCTGCCGAATTATTCTGACACCATGTTGGCTGCCACGGTTACCTCTTCAAAATTGATGGCCAGTGCGCTCGAATCTATGATATTTTGGATGTACCATTTTAGTTGGTAGCAGTCGTGTGTGGCATGGTGGACATAGCGATGATAATGGCAGTACTTTGGGTTCTCCATCTCTGCCGGCCGTGGTTCCCGCCTTGGTGGAGGAAGCTGAATTCTGTCCCCTTGTATGAGCATGTCCAAGATGGGCTTGACGTGACCATCTTCGAAGGAGTAAGTGATTTGTGGCCATTGTTTGTCTGCCGACTTTGGCTCAGACTTCTGTGCTGTGTCGGCCACCATAGCCTGCTTGCCCTTCTTGTCCCGATTGTTGGAGGGATTACCCCAATTATCATTGTTGGGACGCTTGCCCTTGTTTTCTCTGTCCGAGATGTGCAATCCCAGCTGGCGAGCCTTCTTCAATCGTTCTTCGGCGCTTGTGGCGCTGATGATGAACGTCTTCCAGTCCTTGAATTGACTTTCACCCATCCAGAGACTGATTGTTGGGAGGAGTCTCTTTTGACAAATTTCAATCAAGGAGGAATCCGGATTTCCAGAGGGCAACTTCATTGCGGTTTGGCGGAACCGCTCGATGTAGTTCCTTGTCAGCTCTTTCTCCCCTTGGACGACGTCCATGAGGGTGGACATGGTGATGTCCTGCCCTACTTCGTAGAATCTCTCCAAGAACATACGCTTGAAGCCGACGAAGGAGTGGATGCAGTTGTCCGGCAGGTTGCGATACCAGTCGAAGGCAACTCCTTCCAATGCCCCGATGAATAATCATGTGAGAATGGCATCGTCATGGGGCAGATGGTCGGTGGTGACCTCGAAGTAAGTGATGTACCGACTTGCCGAGGTCTTGCCATCATAAGGATTGATATTGAACGTCTTATATCTTGGTGGGAATGGAACATCCCTCCATGCAGCGGGGTATGGTTGCCGTACTCTGAGGTCTTGAGAGTTTTCCCGAGCGTGGAACATGGCTCGGAGCTCCTGGACTTGTCTTCTCGCTTCGCGTGCTTCGTCCACGGCGGTGGGGGCTGTTGTTTCCGGAGGATTGTTGCCCGGGTTTGGTGCCATCGAATTCGAGTCCGTATTGACCGCGGGACCCATGCTTGTTTGGCCAGGCGTCCCTCCTTGCAGAGTTGGAAGGGCCGCTTTAATCTCGTCTACAGACTTGACCAAAGTAAGCAATATGGCTTCGAGACTGTCGATGTGCTGGCGATCACTGGAACCACCTTGGTTGCTGTCTGTCATGAACACCGTCTTCACATGAGGAGAGATGGACGGAGCGGTGGAGGCAGCGCCCTCCGAATCGTACCCCTGTAGCGAGAAGTCATCGGGGTATGTGGGTATGTTCTCTTCTGGTTCGGACTCGGAAAGAACAGTGCCCCCAGTCTCCGAGTTTGCCTCGTCTTGGGAGTTGTGGACGTCTTCGGGGACGTCGGGGTTTGCTGCATCTGATGGGAGAGTGGTCTCCCCCGGCTCATCTTCTTGGAACATCGGATTGCTGTGGAGGCTCGGAGGGGTGCTACCCCCAGCTCCAGCAACCCCTTGCGTTATGGATGATGAATCCCCCAATGTAGCATATTTCGTCTTAGAGCGAGTACCTTGGAAAACTCCGGTGGTGGGTACCCGCTTAGATGACAGTCTTTTAGTCGCAGTGGTTGAGATCTTCGGGCTGGGAATATTCGTCTTTTTCCCTCTTCCATCCGCGGGGGCTTTCCGAGCAGAGTTGCAGGAGACGGCGGGTAGTGCCTCGTCTTCTGAAGATGGCTGTTGCGGTCTTTGAAAGACAGACTGTCGGTCTTCTTGTATCGTCGTGCTATTGCAGCAGCAGTTAACGATGACTTGGGTGCAGTGACGTCCGTGGGAGGACTCTTTGCACCCCGATGCATCTTCTCTTTCCTTGTGTTTGTGGAGGATGGCCTCGCGCAAGTCAGATGGGTCTGGACCGACCATGTTTGCTCCCGGGATTTTGGAAGACTTTTATGAACCTCTCTGTCCGTCTGCCGCCGGGGGCTGGATTCGAGTGGTTCTGTACAACTTTCCATCCGAGGCCCGCGTAATAATCAGCGGGATGCCCCGATAGTCAGAGGTTGGGGCAGCTGACTGGGCTTGGTGGGCCCGTGCTGTCCTAGACTTCATCCTTTTACCACTCGCGGGTGCGTAATAGAAAGAGTCCAAGTTGAATACTACAGAGTCTGGCTTATCATCCAGAGAATCATCAGGGTCAGGACCGCATGAGAGACGGTCGAAGACTGATCGAGAGAAGCGTGGAACAGACATTATGCGGCTAGGATTGGGAACCGTGCAGGCTGTCTACATGTGGCTGTCTTTAGCTGTCGGATGAGTTGCTCTTGTGCGACTAGGAGTCACGACCGTGCAGGCTGGCCGCATGCGGTTAGCAATTGTGGCTGCATGGGTTTTCTGCAAACGATTGACTTCAGTAGCCGCATAAGTTTCATCCATGCGGTTGGCAACTGTAGCCGCATAAGCTATGCGGCTGACAGATATGGCCGCGTGAGTTTTCTTCCTGCGGCTGGCGGATGTGGCCGCATAGGCTTTCTCCATGCGGCTAGAACCCTTATGCGGCTCGGACCGCATAGAGTTCCTCTTTGTCCCTGCAAGTCCAGCATCATAATGTTTTCTTCTGTCGGACTTGGGGACAGCAGAGTCGTCTATGATCTGAAGTGGGGCCACAGGAGAGTCTTCTCCACCGTTTTGAGTGACAGAGGGTATCTCAGCAAGAGCTTCAGTAGGAACGAAGGATCGGGTCTCCACTCCTTGCGGGCCTTCTTCGTGCGGGCTCACTTCTGGACCGGGACAGCGCTCTTGTCGGAGAGCATTTCTTCGAATGCCTGTTGGTCGAACCGAGCGACCATCTTCTGTTGCGTAGAACCAAGCTTGGCTGCATCCGATTGCATCACCAACTCCTCGGCCGTGGAGAAGTTAGTCCCCAGCAGAGTCGCCATCGTGTTTGCCATGAAATATAAAAGAGCAGAACAATTATCGGAGGACTGGACTTTTACTTCACGTTACAAACTCGCTTGTACAAAGAAAGCCTAGGGACGAAAGCCTAGGTACAGCAAACTAAGTACAATTGTTTATTTTAGATTCTGGGAGGTGACGATAGAGGCTCAGAAAGGCGACGGCAGCCCTGCCTTACTCCTTGGACGATCGGTATGCAGCCTTGGCTCCGGAAGATTGCTCGGCGTTGAAAAAATGCTCTCTTTGCTCTCTCTCTCTGCTTCTTCTCTCCAAATATTCTGATGCTCTCTGATCTCGAAAAAGTACGTCTCTCTCTGTGTGCGTATATCTTTCTGTCCGTCTCTGTATTGCAAAGGAATAGCATCATGCTATTTATAATAGTGGGGGGGCATCATTAGGGTTTGCAATGATTGCCCATTCTCAAAGTGGCGGCGGCCTGGTAAATGATCAATCTGGACCATTCATCTTGAGCGTGAAGGATCTGGACCATTAATGAGGATTATGCCAAATTATGTCAGTCATTAATGTTGATTGCAATAAATCTCCATCATGATGATTTGCTGATATCCGCAAATCTAAATGAATTAATTTAATTCATTCTCTTGCCACGTATCCCAAATTATTGGGATCTGACCCAAAATTTGATTATCTTTAGGACACGTGTCCTGTCATCATTGTTGAGCCGCATGAGGAGCATTCATATTTGGGCCGCATGAAGGTCGTCATGACCGAGCCGCATGAAGAGCGTTCATATTTGGGCCGCATGAAGGTAGTCATGACCGAGCCGTATAAAATATTTCATGACCGAGCCGCATGAATAGTCTCTATACTCGAACCGCATGAAGGTTGTCATGACCGAGCCGCATGAATATGTTCATGACCGAGCCGCATGGGGGTCTTCATGGTCGTACTGTATGAGAGTCTTCATGGCCGGGCCGCATGGATTGCTTTCATGGGCAAGCCGCATGGGGGCCTTCATGATTGAGCCGTATAGGTTTCCCTGCGCTGGCCGCATGAACTCGCCTAGTCTGGCCGCATAAACTTGCCTCGAAGCTGTGAAGATTTTCTCCAATTCCCTAGTACTTTTTGTGTCAGCCATTATGACTACTTTACGTCAGGGCTGTCAGCTGTCAGCTATCAGCCGTCAGAGCATTAATTGTGTTTGAATGACGCTGGGTACAGCCGTTCTATAAAGACACGTGGCTTGCTGGCCGCATGGAGTCCACTCTGTGTTTGAGTCGCATGGGACTCTTGAGCCGCATGTGGCCTCTTGGCCGCATGGATCATTTTTCCCTTCTTTTTCATGCTTCTACAGCTATCCCCATCGCATATGTCATTTACATCATCTACTAGGCCTTCTTAGACATTAACTCAATTACCTTTATTGTAAATGGAATTATGAACAAAATCAACATGTTTAAGGAATCACATGATATGATAATCGAAAATGGAAGAGTTACCTGCTTTTGGAGAACCGAAAGCTCTGCTCCTGTCAACCTCTTGGCAACAATTTTTACGAACTACAGGTAGGGGGGATTTAGGGTTTGGGGAAGAGATTGATCGATCTCTTAAGCTTATATACAAGGCTTCTAGATAGGATTAAATTTGGTTTTGAATCGGACTAAGATTCAAACGAAGGATTTGAAAAAACTTCCATTCCTATCCATTCTGTTTTCGAACAGAACTTGGTTGCGGTCGGCCAGGTATTCAAATTTGAATTGGGACAATTGCAACCAAGCCCTTCTCATAGTATGAACTTGCATGGGTTCGCTTTTTGAGTGAAGCCTAATATAGAATTGACTTGTTTCTTCTAGGGTTTTGATTGGAAACATTGTTCAAGCATAACTAAGTTTGATATAATTATGGTTTTAGTTAGTGAAGAAAAGAAGAAATTAATAATAGTAAGGTTTTAGTTCAGGGGCCCACAGTGGGTGCATCACAACTCTCTGCTTCTTGTTTGGTGAACTCGAACTCCGTCATATTCGATGGTCTAAAGATGATACTGCCCCTATGGCAATCTATAAGAGCAAAATGCTGGCTCAACCAGTCCATCCCGAGAACCACATCGAGCGTAGGTATTGGGAATACAAGAAGTCGCGCCTTCATACCTCTACCACATATCGCTACATGACAAAGTCTACAAACACCACTAACAGGTACAACTCCTCCTCCAGTAAGGATTCTAATGTTCTTAGATAAGGGTGTGATGGGAATACTGTGTCTAGTGGCAAAACTAGTGGATATGAATGAATGAGTGGCTCCGATGTCAAACAAAGTAATGACAGAAAATGAAGCAACTAAAACCATACCTGCTATGACCTCTGCCTCTGTCTCTATCTCTGTATTCTTAACAACTAGAGAGAATACCTATCCATAATTATGTCCAGGGCCCTAAGCTCTGGCCCTCTCGAACTGTGCTGACTGGGGTGGTAATGGTGGGCGAGGTGCTCCTGCTTCTGGCCGAGGTGCTGGAAGTGCTGGGGTTATCGGTCTCGGGTTCTGCTGGGCATAAACTAAGGATTACTGCTCCGGACAATCCTTCACCTTGTGCTGTCCTGACCCGCATCTCAAGCATGCTCCAAGTCGAGTTTGATAGTCCGTCAAGAGGTGTCCCTCCTTCCCATAATAGTTGCAGGTGGGCTTCTGATAAGGTGTGGGCCTCTTCTGGAACAGTCCTGTGGGCCTTCTGATAGGTCCATCCTGAGTAGCTGGGGCTGGTGTCACTGCTGGTGTATGATGCCTTAATGTCTGCTGTTGCTCCTTGCGAAGAATCTCTTGAGCACGAGCTTCCTCCAGGACAGGTGAATGGAAGACTGGAGACTGTGTAGTCGTATAAGACTTGAGCTCTGGTGCTAGCCCCTGATGGAATCTTCTCGCCTTCTCTAACTCTGTCGGGATCAGTCTCGCACCAAATTTACTCAGGCGATTGAACTCTGAGTCATACTCATCAACTGTCATATTTTCTTGCTTCAGATGAAGAAACTGGTCGTAGAGACCGCCTCGAACATGGATGGGGAAGAATCTCTCATAGAATAGATCATAGAACTACTTCCAGGTGATCCCAGCACCTAATCGTCTCTCTTCTGCCTTCCACCAGTGGTGGGCATTATCCTCTAATAGTAGGTCCACTACTGTCATCCAATCTCGAGCTGGCAATTGGGATGCCTTCAGTAGCTTCTCCGTACTAATGAGCCATTGTGATACCTCTAGTGGCTTCTCCATTCCTCTGAAGGCCTTAGGGTTCGTGTCTGTGAAGTTCTTTATAGAGCCTTCATAAGGATGAAGAGCCGGTGCTGGTGCTGGTACTGGAGGTGGAGGTGGAGGTCTAGCCAATGCTGACATCATAGTCTGTCTCATCAGCTCAGTCTGCTGCCACTGAGCCGGCATCATGGTATACATAAACTGGGAAATAGGGCTTCCATCCATCGGTGGTGGAGGTATCTAGGACCCGACTATGGTGGAAACTGCTGAAGGAATGGTTGTGGTGGAGGCAGTGGTGCATTCCCTCCTGGTGGCATGGTAGTATCCTGCCCAGCCTGGCTGACTGGGGGTGCTGCGATCTCTTGGTGAACCGTCATCGGTGTCGTAGTAGGCTGCGACTGTCCTTACTGGTACGATGTCACCAGAATCATTGGAGGATTCTGTCCCTCCGGGTAGCCCCTTCACCAGATGTGAGGGCCAAGGCAGAAGTGCATCCGCTTCTTAGATTCATACTGTTGGCACGAAAAAGAATAGGACGATATTATGAGAGGTTAGATATGAGGTAATTCAAGTAATCAGAGGAATTTAAAAAACAATATTTTTATGACCTGCATGGGCCACCACAAAAATATGTAATGCTCCAGTCCCAAAATACTTAGGACCAAGTACGCAACATGCCAGCTGCACATATACGGAGAATACTCCAATATATGGAATCCTCATATACGTACATAAGTTGTATATATATAATAAAGTCACATGCCAGAATATAAGTATCTAATCTCATCACAGCTTAGCACAGAATAAATAAGAGTCCAATAAATAATAAGTGCATTAAAGAGATAGCCGGGTGGTCATTCCCACTCCAAACAGCTATGATAAATAGTCACAATGATCAGAGTCCAACCTCCGCAGAATAGAAAGTAAAGAGATGTAAAAATGTCCACTAAAATATCTCAAGGAAAATCAATAAGCTAGAAGTCAGCGGGAGATGCCTCGTCATCAATGTAGGATGGATCTAGTGCAGCTTCGTACTCCTACGGGAAGTTATCTAATCCTGGAGAGATAACCAGGTCCTCAGCGGGACGTAACAAGATACAGGAAAACACTATGCCATATAAACTGTGATATATAATATAAGAAACGATGAATGCAAATCGGGTGCCTACCAGTTCTACAGTGATAATGCAGTTAAGAACAGATCTTCAACGCATGGGCATCTGGCTCAGGAGCAGGTAACTCAGGTATGGTCCCATCAGGATACCAGGGACCTCAAAGCATAACATTCCTCGAATGTCAGAGGCCAGCAGGATTAGGAATAGAAAAGTGCATAAAGGACTACGTTAAGGAAACTGTTCTCCCTACCAAATGCCTAATAGGGTCACATACATGACTCATGAAACCTCTAGTAACTGCCAAGTCTCCTAGCATGCAATTCTATTGGCAGTTACTCCTATTCGTCGCACGTCTCAAACGTATCGGTGGCCAGCCGACTACGCAAACACGTATCCTACATGTGACTCACAACACGTGGTAAAGCAAGTGTCAAGGCCGTACAAGATATACCAATACTTCATCAATAAAGGGATGGTCACTAGACTAAGTTAATGCAAGAGAAATAAATAAAAGCGAAAAAAACGACCGATAGAGTCGCTTGTACCCAAGTGTGATTTGGACGCACAGTTTTGTAATATCGACAAATAAGAAATACTGAAAATAACAACTGAAAATAATAATATATAAATCACAGAGTAAGGTGGCAAGGTATCTTGCTTGATTCTGCATTGTGAATATGAAACGCCGTTCCCGCGTCCACTCCTCCGGAACCCGACGCTCCTAGATAATTAATTAACTAGATTAAGTCACTACTCACGAAACTTATGATACGACTTAATTAGTCAAAGTAATAAGTTAAAATTATATTTAATCTCTCGTGAAACTATTTAGATCCAAACAATCACACACAGGTTCCACGAGACATCAAAACACAGTTTTAGGATTTCTAACTCTTAATTAGTTGGTTAAGCCCCTACTTCAATATCATACTTAAAAATTATATAAATATCATAAAAAATAATATTTAAACTAATTTTCTACAAATTTATCTCTAAAATTTTAGAATTAATATTTCTAAAGACATTTATGACTAGTTGATTACTAAGTCAGCTAGTCTACCCGAAACTCGCCCAAAACATAGTTAATGACTCAAAATTGCTAAAATAATCAAAAATATATTTTAAATAGCAATAAAATACCTTATTTCACATAATCATAATATAGGTACAAGGGTTGAGTTATACTACAAGTTTGGGACATTCTAGGTCAGCCGGTTACCCGAAATTTGCTAGTTTTGACCTAAAAATTTTCCGACCAGATTTGAGTTTCTAAAATCGTGAAAAAATACTTAAAAATCCTAATTCATGTAAATAAACACACATAAAATTTAGTTTCAAGAATAGGCACCAATAACTCATAGTTCCTTCACAATTGGGTTAATTTTGATCCTACCGAAACATGAATATTACGCCTATATTTCATGAAACCTTTATGGATGATTATACCTAACAAAATCCATCAAAATATAATTTCTACAGATTTAATAACATATTTTCTACAGAATTGTAGTGAGGGTTTGAGATGGAAAGATTAAGATTTCTTACCAAAGGTCCTTGCTAGAGAGGTTGTGACGACTTCTCCTCGGCAAAGCTCTAACCTTTCTCGACATCCTTGATTGCTAATCCTCTTTTGGTGAGTATCGAAGGGTTGGCAATGGCTATAGATGGTTGGATGGAGAAGATAAAGTTTTTAGGGTTTGTTTTGAGGGGTTGGGTGGATGTATGGTGGAGGAGATGAGTTTTTATGAAGGATGGAGAGATATGCAAATAGAGGAGATGATGTATGGAGGCTATGGGGGACTTTGCTTGAAAAGGAGTGGAAAACCTATTCCTATGAGGTGTTCAGCCATAGGGGGGTTTGCTTGGCCGAATAATCTATGGTGGGGGTCCACTTGGCATGATTTGGTTGTTTGGTGAGTTGGCTAAATGATTGGATTGAGGATTTAAAAAGATCTTTCCTAATATAGAACTAATTAATTTTATCTATAAAATACAATCCAAATATAAATTAAATACAAATATATGTAATTATTAATATTTATTAATGCCCAACATGCCTACATAGGGTTGGGTTTGGCTTGGAAGAAGTTTGAGAAGGTTTGGTGCAACCGGGTCTCCTAAAAAGTCATAAAGGCTTTCTTAACTAATTAATTAAATAAAATATAACTTGTGCCATAATTTGAATGATAACATGCAAGAGATTACTGTATGACCATGGCATTCCTAACATGGCTGGCATGCTAGTTAAAGCAGCCAACTACGCTAGGCATGCCATACTTTCTAGTCGTCTTGCATATTCAAACTTAACCATGACTATAGTCCTTTTATATAACATAAATAATATAAAAATAAATTAGAATTAAATAAAATCCAAAAAAAATTAAAAGTTCCTTTAAGTTTTGAGGGGTTTTACATCAGAATTCGGTTATTTCTGGTATACGAAAAGTGGCCTTCTTTTCTGCGTAGTCAATGGTAGCATTGTAAGGGCCGAGCCAATCCATTCCCAGAATGATGTCGTAGTCCTTAATGTCTAGAACTATCGCATCAAGATCGACCTTCTGACCACCTATACAGATAATTTTATTTTTGCAGGCTATGTTTGCAAGTAGTGACGTGCCCGACGGTATGTTGACGCTAAGATTAAGACATAACGGTGTCACTGGAAATTTGTGTTTGATGACATAATCTATCGATATAAAGCTGTACGTGGCACCTGAATCAAACAGTACATGAGCAAGTTTATTATTGAAATGCAGTATACCTGTCACGACTGTGTCAGATACGAATGCTTCATCCCGGGTCATGGCGTAGATGCGGCCCTGGGCATTGGGGCGACGGTCTTGGCCATTTTGTGGTGCGATCTATGGGGTTCGAGGTGCTTGGTCTCAGTTTTATTGGTGTTGCAGGGGGCGTTGGTTCGTTCCACCTTCAGTGCAGTTGCGTGCGACATGCCCTACTCGACCGCACCCTTAGCATGCTCCACTCTTCATTAGGCATTTGTTAGCCGTGTGCCTCATCTTTGTGGCAATGATTGCAAACTACTCGGTTCCTCCCCTGGTTTTCGCCTCTGTTGCCGTTGTTTGGACGCTTATACACATTGTTACCTCCTGGGTTGCCATGGCGCTTATGATTGTAGGTATGCACAGTGACTATGGTGACCGAGGTGTATTGAGGCTTGAGACGAAGGGCATGGTTGAGTGACTCACCCATTGTTTGACACTCGGGCACCGTCACATGAGAAAAAATGGAAGGCCTCAGGCCTACTTCGAATTTTCATACTCGACTCGCCACCATTAGCAGGTAGACACCGACAAATTGGGCCAATTTATTGGATTCTGCAGCATACTCGCCTACCGTCATATTTTTCTGGTTCAACTGCACGAACTCGTTCTCCTTCGCTTGGCGGATCGCTGCAGGTAAGTACTCAACTTCGAAGGCCTTGTGGAACGTAGCCTAGGAGATCGACATGGTTGAATCATCGTGATAGAGAGCTTACTTTTGTACCGTCCACCCGTTGTGTGCGTTCAACCGAAGTTGAAGTTGAGCACATATTTTTTGGCCTCATCGATGTCGAGGAGCTCGAAGTTGTCTTCGATCTCTTCTAAACAGCCGATAGCGAAAGAAGGATCTTTGGTGCCAGAGAAGGAAGTTCGAAATGCCTTTTGTAAGTTGGTATAGTCGGAGGTGTTATTCTCTAGAGACACAAGCTGAGATGAAGGCTCCCCAGGTGAGACTTAAATGGGTCGGTTCACGGGTTCGACAGTACGGATTGCAGAGTTTCCGTTGGTTATGAATTTTTGTACCAACTACTGTAGCATATCAAGTTGCCCTTGCTGCATCTTGAATTATGCTTCGAATCGGGCTTCAAATTGGGCATGTCGTCTTTCGGACTACAGGCACAGCTTCTTATTTTCTTGTAGGGATGTTGTGGCCTGCCTCTGCTATATTTTGAGCATATGCAGCATCCACTCCATAGGATTGTCGGAAGGTTCGGCTTCGGTAGGCATCCTTTCCATTGGGTTGACAGAAGGCTCGGCTTCGAAACTACTCGAGCCGCTGGAAGCGCTCGCCTCGTCCTTTGCCCGAGGTTTCGCAACTCCTGGGGAAAAGAGGTAACTCTCGTTAGTTTCATAAAATATCTTGGGTTCGACGTATGAAACAAATCATCTCATGGACACGAGGTCAACGGTTCAAGATTGGAGGCCAAGGACATAAAGTCGTGCTCTTATATCATTATGTCACGTCCTAATTCCGAAAAATCGATAGTCGTCCCCCGGACGTGATGCCGTACTAACCTAGGTTGTGATCGCACAAGGCATAGTCATAAGGTAATCTGAAACACAACGTCTAAGAGTGAGAGAGCAGACAAATTTAACAATACATTGAGACAGAAAAGCTTTGTATATTTTATTGATAATAAACATTATTTACAAACTCTATTACAATTATGTCGCACGGGCTTTACAACATGACTCGATTACAAAAGAAGTGTTAATGAAATAGCTGTTCCATACATATATTTCTCATTTACAACAAAAGTACTCCAGCCACCTGGATTGGAGGGAGGCCGAGACATGTTTCTTGGACTGTTGTAGAGAGTCTTCAAAAGTGGTGCGACGGGAGTCTTCGACGCGTGGTCGAAGCTTCAAAACACAAACGTCGCCTTGGTCAGTTGGCGCATTCTTCTTGATTTATAGCACCTGCGAAGAGCGAGGGTTAGTATGATCATATGTACTGGCGAGTGGCTAATTAAACCCAAGCTCTGTATTTGGTTCAAGCAGTTTTGTAAAACATGTTAGCTATTTGGTGGTCTTTCTAACCATCCTGATCGATTTGCATGTTAACATGTTTGAGGCAAGCATATAAAATTATATACATTGAGTAGTTATCATATTCATCCCGTGTCACGTGTATTAGTTCAAGCATACAGTAAAAGGGTATGAAGGTCACTGACAATGTCAAGCCATCATGGATTATAGCTGGGTTAGATGGCAACCCTTTCGCGGATAGTGAGCCCTATGAGAAAGTTCCGGAATCATCCGGACCAGTCCTGCTAGGACTTGCTATACTCGGTCCTTCCGGGCTGAATCGGTTCCTTGGCCTAGGCAACCGTTCGAGGAAACTATCTCTTGTGTATAAGTTGTCCAATGACCGTTTTTGTAGATCATGAAATAATTCTATCTCTTTTCTAGAACTTTATCTTTTCTCTTTTTGGTGTGAAACTTACATTTTTGAGTAGATTACTTAAATTGATACAGTTATACTGAGTTGCCTTTAGCAAGTGTTTCGTAAAGAATCGTGCCTCAATTCATTGATTATACACTATAGCGACAAGCATTTCCTTTGTGTTTCATGATTGATTTTGAAATAGAGGGTCGAGACGAAGGAGGTTAGCCACTCACCTTAGTCTTTACTTCAGGCGAGGGACTGGTTGGCTGCGCTTAGATGTCGCCTATGCAATCACCAACAATCGCATAAGCAACTGATCAGAACACTGTGTTATTCAAGGAATTCGATACGAATGTGAAGTTTGAAAATGCAAACCATAAAAACCATCGAAAACATTCACGAAAATGCATGTACGAAAACCAAAGCCAAAGCAAGTACGACATGAAAAGTAAAAAAATGGAAGGTCTCTCTCGACTCAGCCGCAGAACCAATCCTCGAGGCGCAACCCGCTAAATATGGGACTTGATTCCAAAGAAACCTTTCCATAAAGAGAAAATGATCTTAATTCAATCTTTCTCGTTCGACCGATTCAACCGATCCCAATCAATCGGTCCCGACTGAATCGGTAGCAACAGTGTTCCTTTCTTGCGCATCCCGTAGACGAAAACGGGGCACGATGTAGGGACGGGGCGCTACAAGATTAGGCTCTGGCTCCGATGCTAAAGACACAAGTTTTCCGTATGAGGTCCACTGATAGTAATTCGGCATGAAACCCCTCGAGTATAAATGATGTCATGTCCACTTCTGGATGATATTTCAAGTTGCGAAATCTCACACATGGGCACTTAATTTTGGTACGGTCCATGTACTAAGGGAACACCTTAGTGATCTGCAGGAACTGTTCTACTCCATGTATAAATTCATCCTGCACACCGCACATGTTATCAAGATGACGATTGTTGTAAACCCTTGGACCCATTTATTGCTTATTTTGTCTTATTCCTGAAATACTAAATGATTTATAAGAGTGGATGAAATTATTCTCTCCAAACAAGTAAAGGAAATTGTGGCCCTTTGCAAAACTGGTTTTTAAAACCATAAGAGCAGTTGGTCGTTGTTAACCTCAATATTTGAGGATTGATCTCAAATCAAATTTGAACCCTTCAAATCCCTGTGATAAAACCAAAGGAAATTCAAATCCTTTTCCTCTATCTACTCTTCCCATACGATCAAATCCAAACTGTCATATATATGAGAGAGTGGCAGCCGACCTTCTTCCCTTAGAAAACCTAGTTCTCTACTTCTTTCCCTATCGCAAGGAGATATCAGAGAGGAGTCAAGGAACGATCGAGTTTCACTTCAAAACCAAAGTGGTAAACTAAACCACCCCTAAACTTACCGTTACTGTCTTTAGCAAAGCACGGGATGAGGGAATTGATAGATGTTTGAAGTAATTACCAAGTAGGAACTTTATGTAAGCATGGGCGTGTCCAATTAAGTTTACTTGGTATCCCATGTATCAGAATTCGAGTTTCTTAGAGGGCAAATTGAACATAGGAGCTCTGTTTATTAGAGTGAAGTCGGGGATGCAACCATTGGTTGTACCATCACGTCCAGGAGGGCGTGGATAGCAAGTATAAACTCTGCCAAAGTTTGGATAGAGGGCTTGTGCGCTATCCTACTGTCGGTTGCGTACGGAAGATAGAAAGCGGACTACTTGGTATCAGAGGTTGTACCAGTCGGGGTTGCATTAGATATTGCAAGTCTCTGTCAAAGAAAAACTGCACAAAGTCACATTAGGTCAGATTGGCTCATGATGCAGATATTGGGACTCATATCATTTGCCAGTTGATACATGATACTTGCAAGCATGCATGGTATCAGATATCCTTGGGTAAATAATAAGGTAACAGGTATTCCATGTCAGATTATGTTAATACCATGATATCACATTGATGTATGCATTGTCACCCCCTTGACCAAATTTTTTCGAATTTATTAAATTGAAACCCATTCTTATTTGTCGCGTTTATTATGCTTTGGATTTTATTTTGCTTTACTAAAAATATACCAATAGAGGATCAACAAGGTATATTTAAGTTAACAGAGGGCTTCCTTATAAGAGTGTATAAAACAGGGACCTAGATGTGAATCTTTTCGAATTTAAACAGGATATGTCCTATACTCCTGAAAATAGTCGAACACATAGATGAGGTCTCAAAACAGAAAAGGATAAAGCAGGACTCAAAATTTGAATAATTCAAATTCCCCTCGAATCCATCTATACTACCTATATATAATCATGGATGAGTCTTCTGCGGCTATCCCTCTACAAACCCTAACAAATCCCACATTGTTCCGACCACAAAAGCTCGAACAGAGGCTTGGAGTTGGGAATTGGTGCAGAGAACAGGTAACACTTTCCACTCCCTCTACCATATAATGCTCTAATCTTGTATGACACCTAGGGTAGATGGGTAGGTGTTCGATGTTTTTCCTTAATAGACACACATGAAATTCGATATTGACACAGGCATAGATGGTCTTGGCCACCATAGATAATGCTTCCAGGCAAGTACTTTGCACATAGGCAAGACAGGCAGACACACATAGGGTCGGGAAAGACATTTCAGAGGATATACACTGAAGACATGTCCATAGGGTCCAAGGAAGCAGGGCTCGAGTCCCACCCAGTACCAGCTAGGCATGGTTGAACCCAAGGAATAGCTTGTGGCAAATCCCTGTTACCTAAGGGATTTGATATAACCATACTATAGAACACAGACATGGGACTGTTCCTCAAAACCAATGGTTGGTAGTTGAACTTCCTGTAATTCAGGTGATAACAGATGCAAGGACACATTATGGAGGTCAAGACCAAATCACCATAGACTATCTAGTACACAAACCTAACAAAGGCCTTGGATTGGAGGGTGACCTGTTTACTAGGAATATTAAATGCAACCTGTTATCAACCAGTGTACAGTTCCATGATACATCATAACTGATATCCTAGGGTAAAACACTGGTACCCACAGGAACAAATACTGGGAAGTATGGGACTGTGGTTCCTTGTTATACTGAAGACCATGTCTTATTTAACCCATGAATACTCCTGAGAATTGTCAGAGATCAGTCGAAGACATGAAGTTCAGTATTGGAATTCCTGGGCATAGCTACCAATATAGGTAATATAACACATGAATACATCTAATTTCTTGAATTACTGAAGTATCAGGAAACAGAGGGTATCCGTGAATGCCAAGTTGGGTTGAACTATCGGATTTTCCATCCTATAACCACTGGCACTTTGATATCCTGACATTTAGTTAACCTTTAAAAGTATCATTCTTGTGAAGTTCAGTCCTTTGATATAGTAGTATCAGGCTTAGGGGCTGATACTTGATGTATCAGTCCTTGGCATGACTTAGGATCATTCCACATAGTATCCTCATGTTCAGTCCATATGCACTTTAACTGTTGGTCCATACCTCACCTTTTCCTGATTAACCCTTATATATTTGATTACTTGGCTTATATACAGTTTTTGTGTTTGCTGTCCTGCATATAGAATGATGGTTCAGCCAGTTATGAGTATCATTCCCTTCCTTAGGAGCTCAGTCCAGATATGTTGTCCTACATCCTCTACATATCTAAACATGTACATCATATATTGGTAGAGCCTTAATAATCACAGACATACCTAGGAAGAATACTTGTATTGTTTTGTGTTCAAATGTACCTGCATTCAATTGTAACAGTCCCTTCTTTCATATGTGCAGTCCTATATATCGTAATTGTACTTGACCTGTGATTCATTCATCTTTTGATCAATGGGGAACACCAATGCTCTCCCAATTCAGGGAGAACTTCTGTTTGAACTCTCGGGTTCAGATGGATTATTCAGTTTAGTCCCTTGGCCTATTTTCAGTCCATATTAACCCTTGAGGATCAAGTCCTCTATATCTGGTTTACCTGTGCACAAATGCTCCTTAATGGTGGTTAACTGAACCAGCACACAGGTGGTCTTTCCTAGAAAATCTAGTAATAAGTTCAATAATGCAGATACACTTGAACCTTAAAGTAAATAACTAGGACATCTCAAGTTTACTTTTGAGTTTCTTGTGTGGTCAATTGTTGAACCATTATCCTCATCCTATTAGGAGTCAAGTAGAAACTGAAATTCCAGCAAACCTAGCTGGAATAATGCCTATGTAACTCTTAGATCATGTAAGCTTGTTAGTACTGGAGTAATCTTGCAATGAACATAGCAACTTAGTAGCTAAGTTCTTCAACAACATTCAATGTTAACTGCATACCATTTATCAGCTTGGTAATACAAGGGGTCCATGTATCAGCTTGGTAATACAGCAACAACAGTCAAGAAGCAAGATATCCAACAGTAATGATGATCTAGACTAAATGAGGGTGTATCCTAGGGGCAAGCAGTAACAGGATTAATGTGACTTATAGATAGAAAGATATGTGGCCAATGCCTAGCACAGTTAGAGGTTAAAACCAAACAAGATTAGGAGTCCCCTAGAATACTAACAGGCTACAAAACCCAACTTGGCCTAGAAATAGACCTAAAGACTAGTAGGTAATTTATCATGGATTACAATCGTCTTACTCATACTATAAATTCTTAAACAGGATACTTGGACACTGATACGCATTGTAACCTATATCTGCAGCTCAGAACCACAGGCAAGTATACCTTGCCGCCCTCTACAGTTTTATTTATATGCATTATATTTTATTTTCCAATTTTGATTGTTTATGGACATGTGCTTTCCGTATTATATTCTGTTGAGTTGTTTCATTGCATATAGCCGTGTTCGTGTTTGGTCTTGTGGTTCATACTTGGAGTTTCTCACCAGTACCTTGCTTGAGTCGTGTCATAGAACGAGTGCGTGTATTGAACTGCTATTGCCTTGATTATCGTTTTGCACAACCAGAGAGTCCACACTCGGGACGAGGGTTGATCAGTGCACCAGAGAGTCCACACACGGGACGAGGGTGTTTGTCGTATTCATTGGCACCAGAGAGTCCACATTCGGGACGAGGGTTGACCAATTGCACCAGAAAGTCCATACACGGAACAAGGGTGCCTTGCCGTAAGATAACCAGAGAGTCCACACTCGGGACGAGGGTTAGTGCTTAGTTCAAACCCGTGAGTCCACTCTCGGAATGAGGGTTTGGTTCTTCCATTGATCGCGTGTTCATTGTTTACTCGGCAGTTCATTTATGCGTAGTTGTTCTAGTGTTCTTGTTCGTAGTCATTTGTCGTGTTCCTATTTTTCTTGTTTATTTTCTTGTGCATGATAAAACTGCTAGATAGGCATGTATATTATGTATCTTTTTATGTCCTCTGAGGACCTGATGATCTCTTCAGGTTAGTCGAGTTTGAGTCAGGAGCAGTCGAGAGGGTTTGGGTTAGCATCAGATCGCGTTGCCTTGCAGTTGGGGCTGTCTTGGGTAGCAGATTGTATTCAGATAGTATATCTTCATGTATTTTTCTCTTTCCATCTACTGGTAGTGAATTTTTTTCCACCGGACGTGACATTAATTCTTGGAGTTATTCAGTTATTTTTACTATTGTTCAGTTTCATGTCCTATTCATTGATTTTGATTGTGATTGATTATTTTATAGACGAGATATAGATTACCATAAGATTCTAGATTGCCATGACTTGTGTATACTAGACAGCGTACTACCGCCGACACTGCGACGTAGGCTGGGCTTGGACACGTTTTGTATCCGAAAAGCGGGTGCGGGTCGTGACAAGTTTTTTTGGTGGCCCATGCAGGTCTATGTTAATCACTTCGGTTATGTCATTGTACCGTCGTGAGCCTGCGAATAGGATTAGACACTAGGAATATCATCCACATGTCTTGACTCATTGTTGGCCTCTAATCCTTGATTTTATTGAATCCTTGATTTGCACCCTGCTTCAAAATCTCTTCAACGGCTAAAGTGTTTTCTTTGTTACAGTTAAGATGGACTCTCAAGACAGGAACAACGCTGCACTGAATACTCCACCGGCTACAGGAGGCCTTTTTATGTACAAGACCCCACTGACACAAGGAGGCCAGCTCACTCATATGGGCAATCCGCCACAGCCGCAGTTATCGAGATTTCACAGAGACGATATTCCACCACCTCCGCAGTTTTCTTCGCAGACTCCACCACCAGCACCCGGTCTACCACCAATACCTGTCCTACCGTCAGCGCAAGTCCCGCATCCAGCACGTGTTCCACATCCAGTTCCAGCCAGGCACCCAGCACCAGCGATGTACCCAGCTCCTATGATGTATCCAGTACCTCCGATGCATCCAGCACCATTTCTGCCTCCACCCCCGGTACTGGACAATGTCACACTCTTGGAGATCTTCTAGCAACAAGCTAACATGTTCTGCGACACCTTGAGAGAGGCTCTTCAGATTAGAGATGCTCCGCGATAGCGCCCCGGAACTTCCATGAACTTCATGGACCTCCGCCCCAGAGAATTTCACGGGACAAAAGGGATTCTCTACGCTGACTAGTGGTTGAAGAACATTGAACGATACTTGAAGATGGATCGAGTCCCAGAAGATCTGAAGATTGAGTCAGCTAGTGGACAGCTTTTCAATATCGTACGGACGTGGTACCAAGGGGAACCCCGATTTTCTGCTCCAGACGTGACTTGGGAGGAATTCAAGCGTCTGTTCAAGAAGAAATTCTATCCATACGTAGCACGAGAGGCATTGGTGAGCCAGTTCGAGCACCTAGAGCAGGGCAACCACACCGTCGACGAGTACACATCGGAGTTTTCTCGCCTCAGCCGCTTCGCGGAGAACTTGGTCAGCACCCCTGAAGACAAAGCGCGATGATTCAGGAAGGAACTATCTCACGAGATTCGTCTAGCCATCGCCACCAGTCGAGCCGCCACTTACGAGGAGATTCTCGAGGTCATCCAAGCTGTAGAGGAAGAGCTGAGTCACAAGTCGAAGAGGAATCGAGATGCATTCGGAGGAGGCAGCGACCAATCAACACCGGCAAAATGTCCCAACATTCCAGAGAAGACCTCAGCACAGCAGCATCAACAGCAACCACAAGTAGCTCCACAACAAGTTCAAGATGTTCCCACCTGCTAGTACTGCAAGAAGAGAGGCCACCTCCAAGAAAACTGTCGTAGATGGTTAAGGTTGTGCTATACTTGTGGATCCAACCAACATCTATCTCGAGATTTCCCAAAGAAGAATGCGACTGCACCACCACTACCAGTCGCACAAGGAGGACAAGCCTATGCCATGATCACGGAGGAAGCGACAACACCACAGGGAGCAGCTGGCGAGAATTTTCAGTAGAATTGGCAGTATTATAGATAGGCCATCTTAGACTTTGATTTAAGAGCAATTGATTTTCTTTTATAGCAGTTTGTTCTAGACTATTTATTTTAGTAGATCACGACTCATTAAATTTCGAGGACGAAATTTGTTTAAGGGGATAGAGTTGTCAACCCCTTGACCAATTTTTTTCGAATTTATTAAATTGAAACCCATTCTTATTTGTCTCGTTTATTATGCTTTAGATTTTATTTTGCTTTACTAAAAATATACCAATAGATGATCAACAAGGTATATTTAAGTTAACAGAGGGCTTCCTTGCAAGAGTGTATAAAATAGGGACCTAAATGTGAATCTTTTCGAATTTAAACAGGATATGTCCTATACTCCTGAAAATAGTAGAACACATAGATGAGGTCTCAAAATAGCAAAGGATAAAGCAGGACTCAGAATTTGAATAATTCAAATTCCTTTCGAATCCATCTATACTACCTATATATAATCATGGATGAGTCTTCTGCGGCTATCCTCTACATACCCTAACAAATCCCACATTGTTTCGATCACAAAAGCTCGAACAGAGGCTTGGAGTTAGGAATTGGTATGGAGAACAGGTAACACTTTCCACCCCCTCTAGCATATAATGCTCTGATCTTGTATGACACCTAGGGTAGATAGGTAGGTGTTCGATGTTTTTCCTTAATAGACACACATGAAATTCGATATTGATACAGGCATAGATGGTCCTGGCCACCATAGACCATGCTTCCAGGCATGTACTTTGCACATAGGCAAGACAGGCAGACACACATAGGTTCGAAAAAGACATTTCAGAGGATATACACTGAAGACATGTCCATAGGGTCCAAGGAAGCAGGGCTCGAGTCCCATCCAGTACCAGCTAGGCATGGTTGAACCCAAGGAATAGCTTGTGGCAAATCCCTGTTACCTAAGGGATTTGATATAACCATACTATAGAACACAAACAGGGGACTGTTCCTCAAAACCAATGGTTGGTAGTTGAACTTCCTGGAATCCAGGTGATAACAGATGCAAGAACACATTGTGGAGGTCAAGACCAAATCACCATAGACTACCTAGTACAAAAACCTAACAAAGGCCTAGGATTGGAGGGTGACCTATTTACTAGGAATATTAAATACAACCTGTTATCAACCAGTGTACAGTTCCATGATACATCACAACTGATATCCTAGGGTGAAACACTGGTACCCACAGGAACAAATACTGGGAAGTATGGGACTGTGGTTCCTTGTTATACTGAAGACCATGTCTTATTTAACCCATGAATACTCCTGAGAATTGTCAGAGATCAGTCGAAGACATGAAGTTCATTATTGGAATTCCTGGGCATAGCTACCAATATAGGTAACATAACACATGAATACATCTAAGTTCTTGAATTACTGAAGTATCAAGAAACAGAGGGTATCCGTGAATGCCAAGTAGGGTTGAACTATCGGTTTTTCCATCCTATAACCACTGGCACTTTGATATCCTGACATTTAGTTAACCTTTAAAAGTATCATTCTTGTGAAGTTCTGTCCCTTGATATAGTAGTATCAGGCTTGGGGGCTGATACTTGATGTATCAGTCCTTGTCATGACTTAGGATCATTCCATATAGTATCCTCATGTTCAGTCCATATGTACTTTAACTATTGGTCCATACCTCACCTTGTTCTAATTAACCCTTATATATTTGATTACTTGGCTTACATACAGTTTTCGTGTGTGCTGTCCTGTATATAGAATGATGGTTCAGCCAGTTATGAGTATCATTTCCTTCCTTAGGAGCTCAGTCCAGATATGTTGTCCTACATCCTCTACATATCTAAACATGTACATCATATATTGGTAGAGCCTTAATAATCACAAACATACCTAGGAATAATACTTGTATTATCTTGTGTTCAAATGTATCTTGTATTCAAATGTACCTGCATTCAATTATAACAGTCCCTTCTTTTATATGTGCTAGTCCTATATATCGTAATTGTACTTGACCTATGATTCATTCATCTTTTGATCAATAGGGAACACCAATGCCCTCCCAGTTCAAGGAGAACTTCTGTTTAAACTCTCGGGTTCAGATGGATTATTCAGTTTAGTCCCTTGGCTTATTTTCAGTCCATATTAACCCTTGAGGATCAAGTCCTCTGTATCTGGTTTCCCTGTGCATAAATGCTCCTTAATGGTGGTTAACTGAACCAGCACACAGGTGGCCTTTCCTAGAAAATCTAGTAATAAGTTCAATAATACAGATACACTTGAACCTTAAAGTAAATAACTAGGAAATCTCAAGTTTACTTTTGAGTTTCTTGTGTGGTCAATTGTTGAACCGTTATCCTCATCCTATTAGGATTCAAGTAGAAACTGAAATTCCAGCAAACCTAGCTGGAATAATGCCTATGTAACTCTTAGATCATGTAAGCTTGTTAGTACTGGAGTAATCTTGCAATAAACATAGCAACTTAGTAGCTATGTTCTTCAACAACATTCAATGTTAACTGCATACCATTTATCAGCTTGGTAATACAAGGGGTCCATGTATCAGCTTGGTAATACAGCAATAACAGTTAAGAAGCAAAGTATCCAAGAGTAATGATGATCTAGACTAAATGAGGGTGTATCCTAGGGGCAAGCAGTAACAGGATTAATGTGACTTATAGATAGAAAGATATGTGGCCAATGCCTAGCATAGTTAGAGGTTAAAACCAAACAAGATTAGGAGTACCCTAGAATACTAACAGGCTATAAAACCCAACTTGGCCTAGAAATAGACCTAGAGACTAGTAGGTAATTTATCATGGATTACAATCGTCTTACTCATATTATAAATTCTTAAACAGGATACTTGGACACTGATACGCATTGTAACCTATATCTGCAGCTCAGGACCACAGGCAAGTATACCTTGCCTCCCTCTATAGTTTTATTTATATGCATTGTATTTCATTTCCCAGTTTTAATTTTTTATGGACATATGCTTTTCGTATTATATTCTGTTGAGTTGTTTCATTGCATATAGCCGTGTTCGTGTTTGGTCTTGTGGTTCATACTTGGAGTTTCTCACCAGTACCTTGCTTGAGTCTTGTCATAGAACGAGTGTGTGTAGTGAACTGTTATAGCCTTGATTATCATTTTGCACAACTAGAGAGTCCACACTCGGGACGAGGGTTGATCAGTGCACCAGAGAGTTCACACACGGGACGAGGGTGTTTGTCGTGTTCATTGGCACCAGAGTCTCCACACTCGGGACGAGGGTTGACCAATTGCACCAGAGAGTCCACACACGGGACGAGGGTGCCTTGCCGTGAGCTAACCAGAGAGTCCACACTCGGGATGAGGGTTAGTGCTTAGTTCAACCGTGAGTCCATGCTCAGGATGAGGGTTTGGTTCTTCCATTGATCTCGTGTTCATGGTTTACTCGACAGTTCATTTATGCGTAGTTGTTCTAGTGTTCGTGTTCGTAGTCATTTGTCGTGTTCCTATTTTTTTTGTTTATTTTCTTGCGTATGATAAAACTGCTAGATAGGCATGTATATTATGTATCTTTCTATGTCCTCTGAGGACCTGATGATCTCTTCAGGTTAGCCGAGTTTGAGTCAGGAGCAGTCGAGAGGGTTTGGGTTAGCATCAGATCGCGGTGCCTTGCAGTTGGGGTTGTCTTGGTTAGAAGATTGTATTCAGATAGTATATCTTCAGGTATTTTTCTCTTTTCGTCTACTGGTAGTAGATTTGTGTCCACCGAACGTGACATTGATTCTTGGAGTTATTCAGTTATATTCATTATTGTTCAGTTTCATGTCTTATTCATTGATTTCGATTGTGATTGATTATTTTGTGGATGAGATATAGATTACCATAAGATTCTAGATTGTCGTGACTTGTGTATACTAGACAGCGTAATACCGCCGACACTACGGCGTAGGCTGGACTTGGATACGTTTCGTATCCGGAAAGCGGGTGCGGGTCGTGACATGCATCAAGCCTTGCACCTTGTGCCAATCAACATCAGTAGAAGGCAAGACCCATAGGCACAGGGTTGTATTTTAGCAAGCAAGGATCTGTAGGTCCCAGTCTTTATGGCCAGGATGTTAGGAATTGTACACGTATATAGGGGGTCTGCAGGGGAAACAAGCTGCCACATCCACGCTTGTACAGTAGCAATAGTAAGAACGTGAAGAGCTTTACTTGTTGAATGCATTGACCTTTGATATGCTAGTCTTTAAATTAATTGTAGTCCCAGGTTAACAGCAAATAGGTGGCAGAGATAAAGTTTTGGTTCTAATAATGGTGTTGCTCTTACAAGTAAAATGTGAATCCCCTCTCTTATGGTGTGACTGTTCGATGAGTCATGGTTCCAATGATATCTGATTTCTGTTCTACATCACGTTCTGATCACCCTATTGCTTGATAATGGGCCTACCTGGTGTATTCATACGAGGGTTAGAAAGTGAACCTAATAATAAGTATGATGCCATAGTATAACAGAGGTTGAGATTCGTATAGAAGGACAGCTGCAACATGTGTACATGGTTGCACATCAATAGCTGGTACCTCAGAAAAGTAGAACAGGGTATATGTGGGTGCCAAAAACCCTTATTTAGTTCAGTTATTGAATGTGTTAGCATTTGGTAGATTGTGCATAGGAACAGGTGGATATGGAGTGATACCTGGTGTCAAATCCAATACTTGGTAGCAGGTTAGTATTGATATCTTGTGCAACTCTTGTATCAATAAGGATACATTTGGACTCGACCAAACATTAAGAATACGGACCACCCGATCACTTCGTCTAGTGTTACAAACATTTCAGTTCTCATCTCTTTACACTGTAACCCTCCATTTCTTATCTAAAGGTTTTCCATGACTGAAGTCTCTAGATTGGTTCTGGATCCCAGAGACATTACCGGGATTAATAGAGGTAGCAGTGGTTAGGATGTTTATCATATACAGATATTATAGGGTTTTTCATATCAGTAAATAAATAGATAGACAACCGTGTCAGTAAGGCTGATATACAAATTGAAAATAGTGTATTAGTTGGCAACTGATACAACAGTTACACTCCTTCATTGGCCTCCACACGTAGAGTCATTAATACCAAAATTCAGGATCATTTCAGTAGGACAAGGAAGCCTGGAGAGGGGTATCTCTACTACAGGCATTAGATGCATAGATACCTTTACAACTCGAGGAAGAGAATAGGCTATACTAACCTCCAGTATACGTACAGACTTTTGAGACTGACAGAGGCTACACTATAAGAGGAAAACACAGGTAGTAAATGTCTAACTATGAGTACAAGGCAAGGTTGGGTTCAATCCTTAACCTCGAGACCACCTGTAGACAGAGGACAGAAGCTCTTATGACCTAGGCAAATACCAACCCAGTAAAGGCAGTTGAGTTCATTCATACCCTTAACTGTTATGGACATAACAGTTATGTTGAATGAGCAGGATATGGGAAATATAGTATGACAAATCTGTGCAGATAGGTAAAGGAAACAGGATCATCAACAAACAGCAGCAAGCCTGCTGTAGGCAAGAATTGTTATTGAGTTAGAGTGCTTCATTTGGTCAGTGCTGGGGTTTTAGAACAGATAGACAACTCAGATAGCTATATGTGTAGACCCAAACATATACATTTATATAAGTGTGGCTAGCATATAAGTAGCTATAGTAAGGGGTACCAAACATGCATTGGTATGATAGTATAGCAGTACTATAGGAAATCGAATAAATATCAAGAGATAGGTATCAAGAAGTATATCACTAAATCATATTTAATAGTTACAGTTAAAGGGGTAGATAAGATAAGTCCAAGTGAGGGAGAAATTGGTCCAATAGTTAAACTCGGCTTAGTCATCTATTATAACCCCATAGAAATTGAACCTAGAAACTAGGTAATAGATAGGATTATTTTACTTTGATTCATGTATTGACATCATAAATTATCAAACAGGCTACATGGACCTCGATACGGATTCTTGACACGTATCTGCAGCTCAGGACTACAGGCAAGTATATCTTGTCGAACATATGCAGTATTTATATTATTTTCTTTCTATTGTACTTCTTCCATATGGTTACCTGTTTCTCATATTGTGATTGGTTTGTCATCGACTGTTTTACTTGTTTCTAGATTTACGTACATGTATAGGATATTCGATATTGTTTGTCTATTGGTCTTTCTCATGTTATCATATCTTGTGATAGAGTTGCCAGTTCTACACCTTGTTCTTGACTTGACCATTCTTGACTGGGAGTACCTTGTATTGTACTACAGTTGAGACATGATATAGATTAGGAGTATCTTACATTGTACTACGACCTATAGCATATTCTTTGATCTTGATCTTGATTGATTGACTTGACTTGTGACATACTTTAGATTAGGAGTATCTTACATTGTACTACGATTTATAGGAGTCTACTTGACCTCGTATTCCTTTAGGAGAGGAGATCGATAATAGAATTGACTATTCTCGACTGGGAGTATCTTGTATTGTCCTACAGTCGAAACCTACTATGGATTGGGAGTATCTTGCATTGTACTACAAGCTATAGGGGTTAATCGTTTGATTGATAGCCAAGTCTAGTATTACATTTCCATATGACTTGTCGTGTCTTAGATGTCCTTCTTGTATCGTCCTTATCTTCCATATATGTTATTTACTATTATATTAGTAGGCATGTTTTATGTATCTTGCTAGTCCTCTGAGGACCTGATGATCTCTTCAGGTTTAGCTGAATTTTGAGCCAGGAGCAGACGAGTAGGTTTGAGCCAGCATTGGACCCCAGTACCACCGCAGCTGAGGGTATCTTGATGATTAGCAGTTGGACTCAGTTATCTTATTTTTATGTCTTTATTTTATATCCTTCTACTGGTATTGGATTTGTGTCCACCGGACGTAACTTGAATTCTTGATAAACTGGATACTTCATTTTATATATCATTCATTTTCAAGTCTCATTTGAGTTAGTTGATTGTATCATATTTCTGTGGATGAGATCTAGACTGCCATGTTAGTTCTATAGACTCTGTGACTTGTGTATATTAGATAACATTCTACTGCCGACACTGTAGCGTAGGCTGGGCTTGGACACACACTCGTATCCCAAAAAGCAGGTGCGGATTGTAACAATTGTACATCCATGAATGATGCCGTAGATAGTAATTCATATCCATTTGAAGATAATTCTACAAAGATGGATACACATTATTCGACATCTCACAAATAATTATGCAAAGATGGATATCCATTTGAAGATAATTCTGCAAAGATGGATACACATGTCATCAAGATGACGATTATCCAAATGGATGCATAGATGGATACACATGAGTATTAAATGAGTGTCATCACGTGTTCAATGTTAGCCCTTATCTTCAAAAAAAATTTACTTCTGCAAGCATTTTAAGGCTTTCAGAGTTATACAAGATTTTTGAAAAATACTAAAAAATGCCAAGTATTATAATTTTTTTTTCTAGGATTTTTCGTTCTTTGTTATTTTCCTGATTTTTTTACTCCTTTCGTCCTTTATCTTTTCTCCTATTTTTCAAAAATCTGTATAACTCTAAAAGCCTCAAAAAGGCTTACAGATATAAATTTATTTTTCAGAGAAGGGCTGACATGGAACACTTGACTTCGGACTAACACGAACACTTACCTAAGTATCTAAGATACCTAGCTATCACTTACCTACATATCATCTTAACTCTAGATATTTGTGTATCATGTGGATATCAAATACCCGTGACACTAACTATACACACGTTCATCAAAGTACCAACATACTTGACACTTGGGTGTTGTCACGTGTTCTTTGTGAACCATTCTCTGAAAATAAAATTTACTTCTGTAAGCCTTTTGAGGCTATTAGAGTTATACTGATTTCCGAAAAAAAATCTATAAAAGACTAAGTTCTTCGTCTTTTTTTGGTATAACTCTAGTAGTCCTAAAAGGCTTGCATAAGTAAATTTAGTTTTTAGAGAATGGCTCACATGGACACTTGGTTTCAGGCTAACACGGACACTTGACATAAGAGATAATGATATCTCTACCGTCATGTGTTCCTTGTGAGCCTACGAGAAAACTTGACCTCGGAGTGTCCAAGCTAGCACTTACCATGAAATAAGGGTGCTTGTATTAACATCTTTATGCTGCATGGACACAAAAAAATGGTGCTCGTATTTGTATTATGTCCTTATCTGTGCCCCTATTTGTGTAACATAGGTAATTTTATTGTACCTATTGAAAATGACTATATCGTTTATATTTATTGCATCCTTACCCATATCCATGTTTATTTTTTGTGAGAGACAATATCAATGTCCATGTCAGTGTAAAAATAATACTCGACACAAGATCAATCTCTATTGCATCAAAAAAGAACCATTCTCTAAATTGAATCTTGATAGACACTTCTCACATAATAAGCCAAACCACCCACAACTGAAAATAATACTCGACACAGGATCAATCCATACTTCCATATCAACAAATGTTAATTTGTGTACATAATTCAAGAACTTCTCCAAAATACAACAAAGAAATACTTTTAGGTATTGATCAAGGAAGTACAAAACAATTAGAGACTTCACATACATGTTGAGAAGAAGAACATTATGAAAAATTAACTAAATATAAAAAATAAACTGAAATTGAAATTAACTAAATGTCTGTGTCACTGTCATGTGTCCACTGTGTGTGTCCATATGTTATGTGTTTGTGTCCATATGTCCATGTCAGTGTGTCCTGCGTCCTTTATGTGTGTCCATGTGTCATATTTTTTGTTAGTGCCGAGGCACAATTTTCGATAGAAAATTCTGAAACTGAAATAATTGTACACACATAACGTTTCAAATGTAGCACCTTAAAGAAGATGTGCAACAGAGATCCTGGAGGATTCTAAATTACGAGGATCTAAAAAGATTCTACGTAATACACAAAAAATCTAAAGAGACTTTGTGCAAGCAACTATCGGCAGTAGAGCTTCTAAAAAGAAGTTACTGTAAAAGGCAACAGCAGCGATGACAGGCGAGAATGAGATGCTGGGGTGAATGAACCACCGTTGCTCAAAGCTTTATTCGTCCCACACGAGCACGAAAAGCTTCCAGGAACCAGCAAGTTTACGAAGAACTTCTGGAACGCTCGTAAGTCAATATTTGAGACTTGAACGGGCTTCCTGGACTTAACAGACTCCCTCAACTCTCTTCTTGGTGCATCTTTCAAAGGAGGCCAAGGGGCTCTATTTATAGAGTGGAGTTGAGACTTCATCTCTTCTCCTATCCGATGTGGGACTAAAATACCAATACTTAAAAATAGAGTTTGATATTTTATATTATCCCACAATCAGCATAGAAGTGTGCCAGTCCACGCCTACCCTCCGAACACTCCCGTACATGCACGAGACATCCTGGAGTCCGTGTCCGAGTCCGAGTCCGCATAACAAAAATTAACTTGCATCCTTGTTGGATTTAATCCTTTTTCCTTCTAGAAAAATACTTCCACATGGCACAAACTTGTGCCCCACTACACCTCATGTGCACACCTCAACACAAGCAATGCATTATATTGAGATACTCACCATTTGGTGTAGCCGATGTGGGACTATCTTTTCTAGTCCAAAGGCAAAAACACCAACAATCCCCCACATATCTCAATATATGGGTTGAGCGTTCCCCACAGTTACTGCCCATCATGCATTAGGAGAGATGTCGCTACGACTTGAATCTTCCCGCATAGGTTAAATAACAGCATGATACAAGAATGGACTAAGCCTTGAATTCTGCATCATAACTGCAATTCTTCCTACTCACATAATGACATCAACTGTGCTTCTGGCTGCACATTGAAGGCCTTGTGTCTGCCTGGTTTCAGTGTATAATTTTTGGGCGTCTACAAGTTTACCCTCAAGAGACGGCCTAATATCTCTGTCCATACACTATAGGTGAGTTCTTTATAAAGAGTCATGGCATGAAGCATTGCGCTTCTTTGCGATGCTGCATCGCTATGACATGGCTTAAAGCCGAGGCTTTACCCCACCTGGGTACCTCATCGTAGTGTCATACTACTGTAGCATGAGGTCACATGCCTCTTTGTAGTGCCAAACTACCCAGCATGAAGCCTTGCGCTTCCGTGCGGTATTACGCCGCTATGACATGGCTCGCAAAGCCGAGGCTTTACCCTACCTGGTACCTCTTCGTGGTGTCATGCCACTGTAACATGAGGACATCGTCCTCTTTGTAGTTCTGTCTACTTCTCTTTATTACGATTATCATACAGCCTTAGGCTACCTGTCTATTTGCGGTGCTACTCCGCTGTGACTTGGCTTGCAAAGCCGAGGCATTACCCCTACCTGGGAACCTCATGGTGGAGTCACCCCACTGTAGCATAGAGTTACACTCCTTGTAGTGCTGCACTACTATGATTCCTGTAAAGTACTCCAGGCATTCACTCTGCCTGAGAACTCATTAAGGCATTTAAGCCAACCTTTCCACAGAAACCGTTTTCCACAGAAAACAATAGTAGACAACAGTGGTTATAGGTCCGTAACCTCTCCATGTCCAATAAAACATGTACCCACCGTTCCTGATATTCTTTCGATTAGTGGTCCTCCCTTGAACCAAAAGCTAGATGCCTAGTAGATAAATCTTTGAACTAATAGCATAAAACTTTATGGTAGAAATACAATAATACAATATCAGAATGCCTTCAAGCCCATTTTACAAGTTGTGTCATCGACCAGCTGGCGCTTGAGGCCCTTGGTGAACGGATCCGCCAGGTTCTCCTGACTCCGAATATCAATCACTGCAATAACACCTCTCTTGATAAGATCGTGTACTGCACTTTGCTTCAACCGCACCGTTCTCTTCTTCCCATTGAAGAGTTCATTTGATGCCACTGCTGCTGCCGCCTGGTTGTCACAGTATATCGGTATTGCCGGTATCTGAGCCCCAACCACCAGAAGATCATATATGAGCTCCCGAAGCCACTCTGCTTCATCTGCAGCAGCATCCAATACAAAGAATTCAGATTCCATGGAGGAGCGAGATAACATAGTCTGCTTTTTCGACTTCCACGATATAGCAGCTCCGCCCATGGCGAATACGAATCCACATGTGGAATACTCGCTCTCCATATCTGAACACCAGCTAGCATCACTGAAGCCTTCCACTACTGACGGATCTCCGCTGTAGAAAAGTGCATATGTCTGAGTTTTCTTGAGATATCTCATAACACGCTTCACAGCTTTCCAGTGCTCAACGCCTGGATTGCTAGTGAACCGACTCAGCATTCCCACTGCAAAAGCTATGTCAGGCCTTATGGCAGTAGTAGCGTACATCAAGCTTCCGATGACGCTAGCGTACTCCAACTGCCTGACGCTTTCCCTCGAATTTGGCTCCAGCTTCTGATCACTCCGGTACGGTGTATCAATAAAAGGAAGATCTTGATACCCGTAGCGAGTGAGTATCTTCTCAATATAATAAGATTGTGACAACGCTATTCCAGTGCCTGTCCGAATGATCTTGAGCCCCAAGATTACGTCGGCATCCCCCAAGTCCTTCATACTAAACTTGGTCGAGAGGAATTTCTTTGTCTTTGTGACGCAGCTTAAATCCGTACCTAGGATTAGCATGTCGTCCACGTAAAGACATACGATTACTCCTCTTCCGTCAGCAAACTTCGTATAGACACACTTGTCTGTTTTACTGACCCTGTAGCCATTTGACCTTATCACCTTGTCAAACTTCTCATGCCACATTTTGGGAGCTTGTTTCAAACCATACAGAGACTTCATCAACTTGCAGACTTTGTCTTCCAGACATCTGACGACAAAACCTTCTGGTTGTTGCATGTAGATCTCTTCGGTCAGCTCGCCATTAAGGAATACCGTTTTCACATCCATCTAATGTATCACCAGTTTGTGTATTGCTGCTAGAGCAATTAACAATCTGATGGTTGTCATCCGAACTACTGGAGCATAAGTGTCAAAGTAGTCGATCCCCTGCTTCTGAGCAAACCCCTTGGCCACTAGCCTGGCCTTGAACTTGTCAATGGTTCCATCTGCTTTCATCTTCTTCTTGAAGATCCATTTGCATCCGATGGGTCTTGCTCCTTCTGGCAGGTCAACCAATACCCATGTGTTGTTGGAGGTGATTGAGTCAATCTCGTTGTCGATCGCCTCCTTCCAGAATACAGCATCTCTGGTCTTCATCGTCTCATCATAGGTAAGCGGATCTGCTTCCATATGATAGGTGACGAAGTCATCTCCGAAGTCTTTCGGCCTCCTCGTTCACTTAGTTGACGGCTCAGCGAGTTCTGGTTCAGCTGGTGTCTCCTTGACGACAGCTTCATCTTGGACTACTGGTTCATTAAAGACTTATGTCTGCTTTGTACCCTCATCATTCTTCGGAAGATCCGCGAGAACAATATTCTTGTGTTTTGCAAACTTGTCTTCAAAGTATTCAGCATCGCGAGATTCGATGATATGGTTTGACTCGATATCAAAGAATCTTCGAGCATCACTCTTCTCGGCATACCCCAAGAAGATCGCCTTCGTAGTCCTTGTCCCCAGCTTCTGAATCTTCAGATCCGGGATCTTCACATAAGCCAGACACCCCCACACTCGAATGACATTCAAGTTAGGTCTGACTTTGAACCAGAGTTCATGAGGAGTTATGTCGAAAGTTGCATATGGCACTCTATTCAGAATGAACGTTGCCGTTAGTGCAGCTTCTCCCCAGTAACACTTTGGAAGACCCGCAGTCAACAGCATGGAGTTCATCATCTCTGTCAACGTTCTGTTCTTCCTTTCTGCTACTCCGTTGGATTGAGGAGAGTACGGAGCCGTTGTCTCATTGATGATTCCATGTTCTTTGCAGAATGATAAGGATTCATAAGACCGATACTCCCCGCCTCGATCACTCCTTAATCTCTTGAGTTGTTGTCCAGTTTGCCGCTCAGCCTCGGCCCTGAACTCCTTGAACTTCTCGAATGCTTCGTCTTTAGACTTGAGCAAGTAGACGAAAGCATACTTTGAGAAGTCATCGGTGAAAGTAATGAAATACTTCATCCCGGCCTTTGTAGAGAATTGTTTGAAGTCATAGATATCTGAGTGAACCAACTCCAGAAGATTTGTGCTTCGATGGACCCTGTGAAAGGGTTTCCTTGTGATCTTCGTCTGAGCACATACTTCGCATTTCTCTACCTTACCTCCACACTTGGAGATAAGTCCTAGACTAGACATTCTGTTAATCCTTTTACAATGAACATGTCCTAGCCTATTATGCCACAACTCAAGAGAATAATCATAAAAAGTGATTGCATTTATATTATCATGCTGGGTTACAACAAGCTGAATCTTGTACATTCCTTCAGTTTGGAAAGCTTTCCCGAAGAATGTACCCTTCTTGGACATCACCAACTGGCCAGCATTGATGTCCATCCTCAAGCCTGCGTTGCAGAGCAGACTTCCAGAGATCAGGTTCTTAGCAATTACTGGAACATGCTTCACACCTTGAAGCGTCAGAGTATTCCCCGATGTGAGTTTCAGCTCCACCGTCCCGATCCCTAGTACTTCAGCTTGTGCCTGGTTTGCCATTATGACCTTCTCTGAAGTTGGCTCATAAGAGACAAACCAGTCTTTGTCTGAACAGACATGGCAGGTCGCACCAGTGTCTATCCACCAGTCCAAGTCAGCCCCCACAGTTGCAACCTGTGCTATCATGGCAACTAGATTAGTAATCATAGAAACCTTACTAGGCTCACCTTGTTCTTTGGGCTTGGACTTGCATTCGGATTTGTAGCGGCCCTTCTTGCCACAATTGAAGCAAGTCACATGGGACTTGGACTTCTACTGCTTGAAAGCAGGACCCTTCACTTTCAGATTCATGAAGTCCTTCTTTTTGCGATGAGAAGCAGCCTGCTTCCCCTGGTACTCTCTGGTTTGGACCAGATTTGCCTTCGCCAGTTGTTTGGACAGAGTATCCATCTTCTGTTGAGAGCGCATCTCGTCCTCAACATGGATCTCTTGCAAGAAATCTTCCAAGCTCATTTCTATCTTCTTTCGATGCATCCTTGCATAGAAGTTGCTCTATTCTGTAGGAAGTTTCGCGACGATCCCTCCAACGACAAACATGTCGACGAGGGGCATGTTCTCGTCTTCTAGTTTCTAACGCAACTTCAGAAACTCCTTCACTTGGGGCAGCATCGCCTTCTCGTCTTCGAAGGTCCACTTGTGGTATTTTTCTACCATGAAGATCTTGGACCGGTTCTCGTCATCTTCATAGAGCTTTCCCAAGGAGTCACATATCTCTTTGGCAGATGTCTTCTTGGAGTAGGACTCTGCCAGAGAGTCTTCCATGGAATTGAGTATCAGTAGTTTGTATATACTGTTTTCTCTCTTCCACTTCGCTTGCTTGGTCGTAGCAGCGGCCACAGCCGTAGCAGATCCAGTGGTGGGAACGATCGATTCTTCTTCTGACAGCACGTGATCAACATTCACGAGTTGAAGATTTAAAGTGACCTTTCATCTCCATATCTAGAAGTGTTCGCCATCAAATTTCTCCAACTTGTTAAAGCCGGTATCGATGAGCGAAGCACGAGAGTTATCCATCTTCTCAATAAAGCTTTGAGATTGTTAGTGCCGAGGCACAATTTTCGATAGAAAATTCTGAAATTGAAATAATTGTACACACAACGTTTTAAATGCAGCACCTTAAAGAAGATGTGCAACAGAGATCCTGGAGGATTCTGAATTACGAGGATCTAAAAAGATTCTACGTAATACACAAAAAATCTAAAGAGACTTTGTGCAAGCAACTATCGGCAGTAGAGCTTCTAAAAAGAAGTTACTGTAAAAGGCAACAGCAGCGATGACAGGCGAGAATGAGATGCTGGGGTGAATGAACCACCGTTGCTCAAAGCTTTATTCGCCCCACACGAGCACGAACAGCTTCCAGGAACCAGCAAGTTCACGAAGAACTTCTGGAACGCTCGTAAGTCAATATTTTAGACTTGAACGGGCTTCCTGGACTTAACAGACTCCCTCAACTCTCTTCTTGGTGCATCTTTCAAAGGAGGCCAAGGGGCTCTATTTATAGAGTGGAGTTGAGACTTCACCTCTTCTCCTATCCGATGTGGGACTAAAATACCAATACTCAAAAATAGAGTTTGATATTTTATATCATCCCACAATCAGCATAGAAGTGTGCCAGTCCACGCCTACCCCCCGAACACTCCCGTGCATGCACGAGACATCCTGGAGTCCGTGTCCGAGTCCGAGTCCGCACAACAAAAATTAACTTGCATCCTTGTTGGATTTAATCCTTTTTCCTTCTAGAAAAATACTTCCACATGGCACAAACTTGTGCCCCACTACACCTCATGTGCACACCTCAACACAAGCAATGCATTATATTGAGATACTCACCATTTGGTGTAGCCGATGTGGGACTATCTTTTCTAGTCCAAAGGCAAAAACACCAACATTTTTGTGTCCATATGTCTGTGTCAGTGTGTCATGTGTCCTATGTGTGTGTCCAAATGTCATGCATTTGTGTCCATATGTCCTGGTCACGGGGGGAGCACGATCAGAACCCTAACCCAAACCTAACTCAGACAATAGAGAGATGGGGGGTTAGAGTTTACATGAGCGCCACTACAAAAAAACCTTTATTTTTGAAGGCATTTATTTCTCGGAAGTGGCCATTTGCCGTCGGAATAGTCTTTTTCGAGGGTAGAAGGCCGTCGTATGCCCTCGTAAATGCTAGCGTCGAAAAAAGTATGTTTCCAACCAACCGTCGGAAATGTGAGTATTTGCGAGAGAAGATGACCCTCATATTTGTTTTTTCTATTATTGTAAACAAGCTTTATGAATATAAGAAGATGATATTTGCGATAATAGTGTGCCGTCGCAAATAATGAATTGGTGGTCACAACTATTTACAAACACGAATAAACATTTTGTTTTCTGATAATGTATTTTCGACGATAAGTGTTCTCGGAAATACTATTTACGATAGACGATTTATTTGCGATCACATTTTGTTTATCGGTAATAAAAAATTTCGACAATAAAGTTGCAGTCAAAACAAAGAATTAAACTTCTCGAAAAAAAAGATTGCAAGTTTATTTCTGATAAAAAGAGATCCTCGAAAAAGTTTGTTTGTGATTGCTAAAGTAGTCGAAAATTAAAATTCGTGTAGTCGGAATTGTGTTTTTTCGATCACCATAGCAATTGAAAAAAAATTAAAAAAATGACATCGAAAATGGTTACCTGTCATGATAATTAATAATTCCGATAGAATTAATTTTCGCAAAATAGAATCATTTTTCTCATATGGTGTGAAATTAATAGTAAAACTTGAATACATTAACAACTGAAGTAAAAGATAATATTTTAATCAATTTTTGATATAAAAATGTGACATAAAGAAATAATGTATATGAAGTACAATAAACTTGTAATGTCAAATCTAAAAGAAATTTCTAGGCCTACATATAACAAAGTCAATAATATTGTGAAACTGGAGCTTCTTGAATTATTCTTCAAAGTCATTGCTAAGATTAGCATCCGAACCATTACTTCCAACATTATCCTGTTACAAGAAAACAATTCCAATAAGAACTCATGTAATTTAAATGAAATTAAGATTTAAACTCAACTCACAACTTATAAAATTGTAAAGAAATGTACGTACCACATTTGGTGATTACCTCGCACTATGTTCAGAATTTTGGATGGTGTTTAACAACATTTGAAATTGTTCTTACAGAGTGCTTAATTGACCTTTCATATCTTTCATCTCATCTTTTAATTGTTGATGATTTTCTTCAAGTTCAACACATCTACGCTTCTTGCAACTTTGGCTAGATGAATACAAATCTTTACCTTTCAAGCCACCCCCCAATCTAAGTACACAACCATGACTAGGTACAATCACCTCCCTATATATGTCCCAATCATTCACATTCAGATTTTCCTCTTCAACAGTACTTTTTATGTTTTTCATCGTTTCCTATAGCACAATAAAACGTACTATAATATTATATAGCATATCAATTGAATATCACAATCATACACAAAATCAACAGAGTATGATATCCATTTAAAGAACACAATGAAGAGTGAAAAGATAGATAACATACATAGATTTCTTTTGCCTTCTCACTTTTCCAGCTTTCTCCTTCTCCATCCTTTCCCTTACTTAAATGAAACTTCTTGAAACAATCAATTGGACTGGGTCCAATTCCAGTTCGATCAAGCTGTTAAGAGAAAAAGATATTATTATTTTTTTATTATAATATTAAGCTACCATAAATATCTTACTTCTCACATACAAGCAACTAAAAACATGTAAAACTCTATATACATAAGAAAATATACAATATGCAAAATAAATTTGGGAGCATTATGCTTTTATACCTCAACTTTTTTACATTTGGCAAAGGAAACTGAACCAGTAGTGTGCACAATTGTTGATTTTTCTCTGTTAGTTTTGTTTGAAATACTTGGATCCTGCAAAATAAAATAATTCCTCCTTTGGATTAATCTACCATTCAATAAAATAATTCATAAATAGGCCCAAAAAAAATACTAGTCATGTTATGGAAACAATTCATGTGAATGATGAATATACCATTCAATATAAAAACTCTATATTTAATATGTGAAAGTTCAAGTTCATTTATATGCCACTGGAGATTTAACCATTCATCAACCATTGCATTCCATACTGCAGGATCAGGTATATTTTCTGGACGATTAGCATATCTCTCTCCAGCACTCTTATACTTCTCAAATATTGGTTTTCTCAATTCCACCTCCAATCAGCATAATTTCTTTTCACAAATTCCAAATTCAGTTATTTGATTATTTTGAGAATTTTTTAATTTATTCGTGAATCATTTGATTACTTCTCACTCTTTATGATGTATTTGTGAATTATTTAATTTTGGGAATTTTTTGTGGAAAATCTCTACTATTATAATGCGGCTTTAAACGGGCTCCAAATAAGTCGTTTATGTCATATGTTGATAGGTGCGGGAGGCTGGATTTGTTATCATATATTTGGTTTTTGGAAGAAAAAAATTTGGAAAATCTCTTCTATTATAATACTGCTTAGGACGGGCTCTAAATTTTATTGAAAAATAGGAAGTATATTCAACCAAAATTATTCTTCACATAATTTTGAAAAAAAAGTTTAGGTGATAACTTGTTACGAAAATGCTAACTTGTCCGCAGGCGGGCTGGTCCGTCCGCCTGCGTGGTCGAACCCCATTGCCCCACCTATCCCATTTGCATGGGTCCCACGTCGGTTGACCTGCCAATGGGGGGACGCAACGTGGCTGGCGGTCTGGCTCGCAGCAGGAAAGCTAGCAATGCTCAATTTGTTAACATAGATTCATTATAAATATTTTTGATTTATTTGGTGAAATATTTGATTATTTGGAGAAATATTTTCGATTTAGCGAATAATTTGATTATTTACAAAAAAACTTTTTAATTTAATTGGAAAATATTTCTAATTCATTTGTTGAATTATTTGATTATTTGGATAAACCTTTTTGACTTATTTGGAGAAATATTTTCAATTCTTTGATTATTTGGAGAAATAATTTTAATTTATTGGTGAATCATTTGATTGTTTCTTAAACTCTTTATGATTTATTTGTGATTGATTTCTGTAATTTTTTTTAGGAAAATCTCTACTGTTATAATGTGGCTTAGAACGCACTCGTTTACGTCGTATGTTGATAGGTGCTCATTTCATTACCTTATCATTTACCGACTTGCAAGCTCATACAAGTATGCCAACTCACCGACTTGCCGGCTCAGACGAATATGACACAACTCGTCTCCAACTGATTTTTTTTTTAATTTTCCTTTTCTTCGGGCCAGCGAGCAATGCCTGGGGGGTTCAAGCCGTGCACATCCCCACAGGACCCTCTGGTATACCCAACGGGCTATACCCCCACGGACATGTATCAGGGAGCCATGTATCAAAATCTATAAATAAGAGGTATGAAGGACTGTAATTAGATTGAAAAATGTACTTAGCTTGTGTTCCCATTTTCGAGTCATTCTTTCTTGAATCTGTAACCGGCTTCTTCTTCTCCATTCAATAAACCCTGATTCATGTAGTTGAATTTTTATAAAAAAAAACTAAAACTCTCCAAACTACTTGACATATGTAAATCCTCAAATGTTTTAATATTTAAATTATATTAAAAGGAACTAAATAATATCATTTAAAATATTCTAATAAATTTATACATTTCTACATTTCTATATTTTTACATTCAATAATATCGTAAATTTTTATATTTAAATTTATTGTACGTGCAATGCACATGCATTTACTAGTATTTTTTAAAATTGTTTGGTGAATTATTTGATTATTTGGATAAATCTTTTTAATTTATTTGGAGAATAATTTGGAATTTTATTTTATTATTATTTTCGAGAATGTTTACTTGGTATAGAAAATAGTCAACTACTTTCGATGACATAAAAATCCCTTGGAAAAACCTATACTTTCACCGACAATATTTAAGTTTCCTCGTAAATACAAATTTATTTCCAACAATGTCTTGGATTTCTCATAAATAAATCCTTATTTACCAACAACGATAATTTCCATCGCAATTAGACCACTATTTACGACGCCTCGTAAATAATGATACTCTTTTCCGAGAAAAAATATTCTGGTCGGAACTAGTTTTGGCGCCAACAACTCCCTCCAATTATTGAGTAATTCCAACAAAAAAATAAATCTTTTCTGAGAGCACATTATTAGTCGGAAATATATGGACCTCTATGAGATATTTCCGACGGAACAAATTTCGTTGTCGTAAATACTACTTTTTTCGAAAGCACCCGTAAATGTTTGTCGCAAATGAGGATCTTTTTTGTAGTGTAAAGTTGATGCTCCCTCAATGTCTGCAAGACAGTCCTAAGATGTTTCTCATGCTCCACTTTACTGCTGGAATAGACAAGGATGTCATCTATGAATACCACCACAAATTTATCCAAATACGGCAGAAAGATGCGGTTCATTAAATCCATGAATACTGCGGGGGCGTTGGTTAGTCCAAAGGGCATTACTAAAAACTCGTAGTGCCCATATCTAGATCTGAATGCTGTCTTCGGTATGTCTTGCTCCCGGACTCTTACATGATAGTATCCCGACCGAAGATCGATCTTAGAAAAGATGCTGGCCTTGCTCAACTGGTCAAACAGGTCAACAATTCTTGGTAGTGGGTACTTATTCTTCACTGTTACTGCATTCAGCTTGCGGTAGTCGATGCACATCCTCGTCGACCCATCCTTCTTGGGAACTAGAATTACTGGCGTGGCCCAGGGCAATTTACTGTCTCGGATGAATCCCTTAGACTTCAACTCTTCCTCATGTTGATACAACTTATCCTATTCTGACGGCGACATTCTGTAAACTCTGTCTGCAATAGGCCTCGTTCCAGGGTTTAACTCAATGCTAAATTCTACCTCTCTGACTGAGGGTATCCCTGGGAGCTCATCAGGGAAGACGTCGAAAAAATCTTCGACCACTCTCGGAACATGTCCTGGCTATGACACTGCTGCTGAAATGACGCCTCCGGCCTGATTCTTCAAGGTTCGAGTAAAGATGAACTGTTCCATCCCAGGAACGCTGAATATGACCCTACCTCCTCTACAATCAATTGTCGCATGACTGTCTCTCAACCAGTCCATGCCAAGAACAACATCAAAATTCACCATAGGGAATTCAATCAATGATGCGGGCAGTAAATGCCCACACACCTCTACCGGACATGAAAAGCGCACTCTGCTAACTTCTACGAGCCCATTGCCGGTGAGTATATCTATCCTCTCCGGCAATGCCTCAAACTCTAATCCAATCCGTGTAGCATATTGTGCAGAGATGAATGAATGAGTAGCGCCTGAATCAAATAATGTTACAGCGGGAAATGAGGTGACGAGAATTTTACCTGCTACCACGTCACTAGACGCTAGAGCCTCTCCCAAGGATAATGTGAGAGCCTGGCCCTGGCCCCGCGGAGCTCCTTGTTGTGGCCTTCCTCGACCATGTTGTTGCTGCCCCTGAAGGCCTCCGGCTTCCTGTGCTTGGCGAAACATCTGAGCTTGCGTTGGCAGACGCTGGGCTAGGGGCCTCACTGCTAATACTGACCCTCCACTCGGGATTGCCACCGGAGCTGGCAACGCTGGAAACTGCTGAGCTGGCCCTCCTGGCCTCTGCATCATAGGACAAGTGGAAATACGGTGGTCTGAACTACCATACCTCAAGCATAAGCCATTCGCTGACTGACACACCTCCCTCGTGTGCCCTACCTTCCTACAGAATGTGCAGCCCTGGGGTGCTCCCTGACGCTGCTGTTGGTTCATCGGCTGCTGATGTCGAACTGGCGCTGTATTAGTTGACACGGCCGTCCTCCGTGGCGCTCCTGCATCATGAATGCGTACACCGGGTGCTGGTGCCGATGTTCGCTGCATTACTCCTCCTCCAACCTGGGAATGAGATCTCTTCTGACCTCCTGTCCTCGATGCCAACCTCTGCTGGGTAAGCTCGTGCCTCCGAGCGGCCGTCAAAACAGCGTCAAACGTCTGGTAGTCGTGTCCCTCCACAAGCTGCAGTAGTTCCAAATGAAGTCCCTGCTGAAACCTCATAGCTTTCTCTGGCTCCGTTGCCACCATTGCTGGTGCGAAACGGCACAATCTGCAGAACTCTGCTGCATACCCATCTACGGTCTTGTCTGCTTGCTTGAGACTAATAAACTTCTGCTGGAGCTCATATCGAGCTACTATGCCGAAATACTTGGCCTTGAATCTTTCACTGAAGGTGGTCCAACGAACAGGGCATCTTATACCAACTTCTTCTGATGCCCACCAGTCGCGGGCAAGATCCTGAAGTACTAATTTGACCTGATCAACCTTCTCATCATCTGGAACCTTGGCTGCCACAAGAATGGCTTTATTGTCTTGAATCCATGCATCCGCAGTGATGGCATCCTCCGTGCCATCAAAATACCTCGGGTTTAAGCGACGGAACCTTCCTGATGCTCCCGAGTCAGCCCCGACACTCCTCTCAACAGCTAACTGAATCCCTTGGTTCAGCAACACGTTCTGCTCCTGCTGCTGAGTCTGTTGCTGTTGGTGAGTGACAAGAATCCCCCGGATGATCTCCAGGAGTGCTACGGCATCTGGTACTGCCGTCGCTGCTGGTGCTGCAGAAGTTTCAATAACCTGCGGCTCCACTGCCTCTGGTTCCACTTCTGCTCGTGTCTGCCCTGGGGAAGGTTCTCTCCCCTATTGGTGCCCAGTCGAGCCGTGCTCTGGCTGCTCTTCCTCGCGGGCCACCCGCTACTGAGAATAAAGCACCCCTATAGAGAAAGATATAAGATTATCAAGTCCGAACGAGGAAGATTTCGAAGATGTAAGTCAGGTTAGAGATCAAGGCAAGGACAGAGAATTCGAAACAGAATTTCAAGAGAAACAAGTTTTGATTGAGACTCCTAATAATTCGCAATACCCCACAAGTCTAAAAAAGAGACCTGCATGGGCCACCACTAAAACCTTGTCACGCCCCAGTACCGAAATACGGAGACGGACTAGGCCAGCTACTCCATATGAGGTACGTAACGTCATACGGCGATCGTGGCTGTCGAGAGACTAGGGGGTACATGCTACAATCAAGTCTCCTATGGTCACACAGAGTTCTATGTCTCAATCAATCAAATCATATCAGTAATTAAATGAACATTAAAGATAAAGCAGTAAGGCATCCCCGACGCTTCATCAAAATGGTCATGAGAGACTAGCTTTATAAATTAGCTATCTCAGAGAGTTAGGAGTACAAAATTATACACAGCTGCAGTCTGTTTAATTACAATTATGTACTGACACAAAATATCAAGCATTCCGGCTAACAGGTGCCGGTGGCTAAACGTCGCACAAAGTATAAGCAGGAGTGGTGGAGAAGAAACCCACTCGACTCCCCGAACTGCCATGCTCCTAGTATGCACCATGGATGTCAGGAAAGAAGATCGTGTCCTCTGGCTCTGCTACGAGATCTGGCCAAACAAAACCAGCGGGGTCAGCCCCGAATAGCAAGTACCGCCAAAGGGGCACAAGAGTTAAGATTAAAAACCCAGTTAATAGAATAATTGATAATAGTAATACTTATGCTACTGTTACAGGGTAGCACAACATCCTCGAACCCACATGGCACCCTTACAACCAAACAAGGACAAAAGGTGCCGCATGGAGTCGGGACGTGTCGTACTCTATAACTTTCACATAAGTTAAAAGGGCAGAAACAATAAAATCTCCTTATCGTGACTTCGGTCGATAGCCTATCGTAGCACAATAACCAACCCAACAATCAAACAAGAACATGGGTTGGATCATGTACCATGATAGACCATGTTCATTAGTCATTCACAGAAGTAATACTTCACAAGCAGAATAAGCCTTCCGTTCATAACTTCGGTCCACAGCCTGTCATAGTACGATAACCAACCCAACAATCAAACAAGAACATGGGTTGGATCACGTATCATAACAGTCCGCTTCCCTCAGTTATTCGCGAAAGGTAAAAGGATACAAGCAAGTCGTTTTCACGGCCAATCAAGTCTACGAGTTTCTAGTGGAACGAGGTTATCCTCGCGTCATGTTATTTAAAAATCCTCAGATCGTATCTTTCCAGCAAGGCTAGCCAACCCAGGGGTTCGCATAGACAGATATTATTGAGCACAGGTCCCTCGTAAGGCCACCTTGCCAAAATATATAATATTTAGCAGGAATTAATCGGATACAGTCGTCCACTCGTTGCAGATGACACAGTATCCGTGGAGACCAGCCGGCGCGTCAAGACAATATCTCAAGGCGGCTGGTGTAACACGATCTCGAGATTCTGCCCTCCCCATGCATCTAGTATATTTAGTTGCCTAGTTTAACCCTAGGTGAAATCTTAGACTCTCATGCTGTGGCCTGCATGATTATCCTCCTAAGTCGTACTCTAGTACGAGTACCCCAAAAGAGGATCTATGTCAATCAGTATGTCAACATGTTCTACCCTCCTTGGTGTAATGTATCATTGCAAATACGCCACGTGGAGTTACGAGTCATTTGTTGAGCATGAACAAGAACTGGGGCATTCAGGTACATGTATCAGGTAGGAACACTTTGTTCACCGGGGTCACATTAGTGCTCATATCATGCTCAGGACAAAAGGCGTAAGGATATATAGCTTACACAAACATTTACATATATATATACATATATATACAGGCAATATAAAATAAAATAAGATAAAATATAGGGGAGTCCAGGTCAGAGTGTGCTGGGTCCAAGCGCGCAGGGTCGAAGTGCGCAGGGTCGGACTGCGCAGGGTCAGAATGCGCAGGGTCAGGCTGCGCAGGGTCAGGCTGCGCAGGGTCAGAATATGCAGGGACAGACTGTGCAGGGTCAGGCTGCGCAGGGTCAGGCTACGCAGGGTCAGGCTGCGCAGGGTCGGAATGCGCAGGGACAGACTGCGCAGGGTCAGGCTGCGCAGGGTCAGGCTGCGCCAATCGCTAAAAAGTGCTGGGTCAGGCTGTGCCAACTGCTAAAAAGTGTTGGGTCAGGCTGTGCCAACTACTACAGGGTCATCTTCTTCCTCTTGGCTGAGAGCAAGAACACCATGAGCCCTAGAACTTCTAAGGTTCATAAAATCCTCATCCTAAGCCCAAATTGGGACTTCAATAGGTCAAAATGGGGTAGAACAAAATTCTCTACAACATGGAACACTCAAAACTTAAAAATAACGAAGTTTGCTAGATTAAAACTAAGAAAATCCGAAAATGGTTAAAACCTAGATCTACAAAAATTAAAGCTTCAAAATGGAAAATTTCAAGTTCTAAACTAGTATAGAATGAGGAGAAGAACATATTTTGACAAATAATTTTGTAAGAAAACATGAACAAAATTTATTGATCCATCTTTTGAGCAAGTTGGCACTTGCCTTGGTTGGTGGAGGAAATAAATGAAAGAAAATAAATGAGAGGAGAGAGAATAAGATGAGTTATATATAGAATCTTGAACCCATGGGTTCATGATGAACCATTGGTGAACCAAAAATAGGTTACCCAAATGAGCCAAAACTGTAGGCCCAAATACAGAAAATAAATTACGAAATAATATTTTGTCGAATATTTTGGGAAATGCTTGAAGAAATACAGCATAATAAATATCATATAAATATAAGGTAAGTACAATTTATCGGTTTACGTATTAAAATACGTATCCAGGATCGGGGAGTGACATTACCATAATTTCATCTTGTCTCAAAAAAAAGTATTGAAGTTGCACAATAATAAGTTACAAACTTGAAGATATTCATTCCCTCTCTCTCTCTCTATATATATATATATATATATATATATATATATATACACACACACACACACAGAAGCATGGGAATTCAGGCGCATCTAAAGGCCGAAGTTCCTATGCACCACAAACAACATGCGCCGAAGACATAGGACAAATGTCAGCGCATCATTTAAAAGACAGTAAAAGATGAAAGCACATGAAAAGTAGATTTTTATTTATATAAAAATTTATTACATGACTTTTTTTATTACATTAGAAGTCTACTACAAAAGCCTAGTCTAATATCTATAGCGTATCACTCTGACGTCTCAGCATAGGCGCATCTCTTCCTTGTCAACAAGCGAATCACTTCCTCGTCAACGCACAGGCGCGACTGCCAACCTGTGGCTCTTCCAGCATAGCAAAAGTTGGGGCACGTCGACCCCAAATTCTACATGCAACTTGGCACTCGATGTCGTTTCGTAGAAGAACAACGTCATACTTGAGCACGAACTGCTCTGTCCATAAATTGTTCGGCATATCTCAGTCTTTTGAAGGAGTTCATCATCAAAATTAAAGCTTATTTGAACGAGGAGATCCACAACTCGCAGTGCAACATCTTGTCAAATAGGAGAATCGATTGAGTTCATTCTCAAAGAGAAGTTGTGCAAACTGAAGAGCATACTTCTCTGCTATTTATAGGCCAGGGCAACCTAAACCTACGCACCAAGTCGCAGCTCTCCTCAAAGTTAATGCAATGAACTTAGCATTAATAGGAAATGAATCAGCCACATTGATTTCAGCCAAGTCAAAGATTATTTATTTCGAGCCTCGAAATGCTCAACTTAGTTGACAGAAAGTGATGCGCCTCAAGGCTGATGCGCCCCTAAACGGATGCGTCACACACCTGATACGCTTCATAGAGTATGCGCCATCTAAACAATGTGCCTACACAAAGCTCGTAGTCCATCAAGCATTTAATGCTAAGCCAGAAGTCTGCAACATGCAACTCGAAGGTATTAATGATGGCAACTTTCATAGAAAACGAAGAGACGCCAATGTCAGCATAATCATTACTTGATTTTGTCGGCTATGCTCTGCCATGTGGCCGGCTAAACACTCGCATGCGCCTTTACGGCCATGCGTCCGAACTTTGAATGCGCCTCCATGGCCATGCGCCTAGACTTGCTATTGACCCTGAAAGTCATATGCCAAAGTCTTCTCATGCGCCAGATCCTAGGCGCATCCAAGCAAATCGTCCTGCAACAAACCAAAAAGATCTTTGAGCAATATGCACGCGCCACGTGTTATTAAATCACTTCTGCTCATGAACGGGTGCTAAACACCCAACATCTCGGCAACAAACGAATCTCAACAACTGCCACGTATCAGCACCTCCACAGCCCAATAGTGCCATTTCAAACAGATTCAGTTTGAAGCTTCTGTCACTCCCCGTTCCCAGAATACGTATTTTTAATACATGTACTGCTTTAATATATTTATTTAAATATTTATCATGTATTGTTTTGTATTTAAATTCATGTTAATTAATTTTCTGCAATTAATTTTTTGTATTTTACTTTCTGCTTTTATTCTCTGCTTTAGCTTACTTTAGGTACCGAACCCACATCCCCATTTAAAGCCCCAATCCTTTCTCTCTCTCTTCATTACTTCTCATTTACTTTTTTTCTTCTTCCTCATAACTCTCTCCATCTACCAAACCCATAGGCAAGTACATCTTGCTTCCACCATGAAAACCCATTTTGATGGTTCCATTCTCTTTCCCTTGTGATTCTAAGACACATTAGAACTTGTCATTTTCCATTTTGAGGCTTTAATCTTTGTAGATCTAGAAATTAGTTATTTTTGGATTTTGGTGGTTTTGATCTATCAAACTTCTTTGTTTTCAAGTTTTAATGGTTCCATGTTGTAGAGAATTTTATTCTACCTAATTTTGACCTTTAAAAAGTTGGATTTGGACTTATTTTGACCAAGTTATGGACTTTTGAAGCTTTGGGTTCAACCATGGAGTCTTGCTGATTTTGGAGAAGACCGTGAGCAGTGTACGCGAGCTTTTTAGCTTGCGCCACTGAGCTGCACGCGCTCTTTAGCGTAGCACAGTCTGACCCATACGCTGTCCTTTGGTGGCGTATGTCTTGCATACGCTGCCTTGATGAGGAGTCGTATGTCTTGCATACGCTGCCTTGAAGAGGAGTCGTATGGAGTCCACACGCTGCCTCTTGGAGACGTATGTTGACTTGAGCATAGCTTGTCTTGAGCGTAGCTTGTCTTGAGCGTATGCTGACTTGAGCGTAGCCTGTCTTGAGCGTATGCTGACTTGAGCGTAGCCTGTCTTGAGCGCAGCCTGTCTTGAGCGTAGCTTGTCTTGAGCGTATGCTGACTTGAGCGTAGCCTGTCTTGAGCGTATGCTGACTTGAGCGTAGCCTGTCTTGAGCGTAGCCTGTCTTGAGCGTAGCTTGTCTTGAGCGTAGCTTGTCTTGAGCGTAGCCTGACTTGAGCGTAGGCTGTCTTGAGCGTAGCTTGTCTTGAGCGTAGCCTGACTTGAGCGTATGCTAACTTGAGCGTATGCTGACTTGAGCGTATGCTGACTTGAGCGTAGCTTGACTTGAGCGTAGCCTGACTTGAGCGTAGCTTGTCTTGAGCGTAGCTGACTTGAGCGTAGCTTGACTTGAGCGTAGCCTGTCTTGAGCGTAGCTTGACTTGAGCGTAGCTTGTCTTGAGCGTAGCTTGACTTGAGCGTAGCTTGTCTTGAGCGTAGCCTGTATATTGATATTTTATTAGATATTTAACGTCTATTTTATATCCTTATGCCTTTTGGCATAAACTTGATATAATCATGATATGTTAATATTTATGTTAAATATAGATTGTTATGTGGGATGTACCATGTGTCGTGAATTGAGTTATAGATATCCCGATTGACTGGAATTAAACCCTGAGAGTTATAGACTCGACCCTACTGAATACTAGTTGACTTTCATGCCTTGTCACCATTGATAATGATTGTGACCTTGACTAATAATTGATCATGCGTTCCTAATTGGAACTAAGAGACTGGCTAGTCGTCTTATTGAATTAAATAAATGAGACACATTCATATTAATTATGAACTATTATAATCGACTGGCTGATCTCGAATGTTGGCATACAGGCACATGCAGACTTCAATTTATTTATTTACTTTTTACAAAGAAGCATGTGTACTTTATGGTCAAGACATGATTACTCCGTGGTTAGTTTTGATTGTTGCATTACGCTATGTAAGACCTACAACCTGACCGTACTGGTATCATTGTAGAGTTGTGCATATCGTACCCCGTATGAAAGTACTCATTCTAAATGACCATGATCCACGGCATGGTACTTCACTCAACGTAGAGACCATTAAGTTAAATAAAATAATGATTGCATGGAGAGAATGGATTCCCGAGTTCTTACATGGCAGCCCTCTTGGGACTAGTAGTGCCCGACAGGCCGGTTGGTCCCCACAGATACTGTAAATCTGCCACACGGACAGGGTGCGGTATCTGGTTATATTACCTATTGAATATTGTATATTAATGACGGGCGTCCCGCTGGGACTCGTCTAATTCATGATTGGCGCAATTGATTGACTGGGTAAACTAGCCTTGCTTGCGCATAGTAAGAACTGAGAAATCCTTTATTGCATAATTCCAGGATAACTTGGAACTCACAATAGCAAGCCGTAGTAGTTGCCTGGCCGTTTAAATTGATTTGTTTGTGTACGGTACCTACTCTGTTACTTAACTGAGATGATCAGAATGTCAGGACATGACGGGCCAACTTCTGTTCTTGTTTGTTGGGAGGTTGGTTCGAAGTGTCGTGATGTTGTGTGAGTCCTAGTAGATAGCAGAGATCCATTATCATATTCTCTTATTACTGGCTTCATTCCTCATATCGTGCTCCCTTGCGGTACTTGCTATTAGAGGTCTAACCTCTCTGGTTTTGCATGGCCAGATTTAGAGCCGGTCCCCGAGGATCCAGCTTACTTCTACCTCCAAGATGGTCAACACTAGAGGGATGATCACAGGAGGACTCGAGTGGGTTTCTTACCTCCCCGCCCGTTTTGTTATCTACTTTATACTTTGCCGTTTGGCACTGACATGTTAGTCGGATTGTCTTGTACCTACTTTGCATAATTGTAACTAAGTCAGACTGCAGCTGCTAACAATTGTGTATACTTACTACATTATCTGGCTATATTTTGTAAAGCCAGATATCAAGAACATTTTGACTGAGCGTTTGGGACGCCTTACTGCTTTATCTCACATGTTCTCTATTTCTGTTTCTTGTTTGAATGATTGAGACAATAGACGGAAAGTGACCCTAGGAAGACTTTCATGTAGTATGCACCCCCTCGTCTTGTAGACAGCATTGATCGTATTACACGGTATTCATCTACCCGTAATACGTAGCTGGCTGAGTCATTCCCCCGCTCTCCAGTATTCTGGTTCTGGGGCGTGACAGCTTCCTGGCACAGCGTCCCTGCGCCCAACAACGTCATGCACGTAGCGTTCCTGCATACAAAATCTCTATGCACGCATGAACAGATCATTTTGTTGCCTATAAATAGAAGGGTCATTCTTTTATTCAACTTCTTCGACTTCACCTTCTTCTTCGAACTCTACAAGCTCTTCAACAGCTTCAAACAC